>CM068368.1:73383405-73869146 GCA_034769895.1 Magicicada septendecula | reverse complement strand
GTATTGGTATATTAGGTTTGTGTAACTTTGGTAGTCCTCTGAAAGTAGGCGCTTTCGGATTTATATTTTTGATACGTCGTCTAGTTTGAGCATCGAATAAATTAACACATTTATTCACCGCTGAGTTTATGGCTTTTGTATATTTAATGGTGGGGTCATTATTTAGGGTCTTAATATTATTTTCATTTATAAAATCATAGCATTTTTGTGTGTATTCAGTTTTATTGATGATAACTACTGTACTACCTTTATCAGCTTTAGTTATCATTGCGTCAAAATTTTCTAATTTGCGTTTGATGTTCTTCGCGATTTTAATTTCATTACTAGGTCTCATATTATGCGTCCTACCCGACTGTAATATACGATTTAATTTATAGTTGATAGCCACCCGTGTATCATTCTGAATTTCCTGGTTTTTTATTTGTTTAATGACAGCTTCTGCATTTACAACTTCTCTTATTAATATGTCTTTTCCATAATCAGATAAATTATGTTGTAAACCCTTAGATAATAAACTACATTCTTCATTAGATAGTTCAATGTTCGTGAGGTTATCTACACGCTTATAAAATTTGTGTTTACAAATTATGTTATCTTCTTTGTTTTGCTCGCGGTTCAATTTATCATATTTCTTGTTGTGTCTTGATACAATCGAGATAGCAATGTTCCTTATCTGTCTGTGAATAACTTCTAAAACTTCGTTAATTATGATCGGGTGTATCGAGTTCAGGACCTTCAAATGCGCATTAAATAACAACTTGTTCAGATAATTTTTCTTTTTGTACAAAGCCTTAATTTCTTCCTTCAGCCAAATTTTCTGTGCTTTAATATCAAAAATATAAATCCGAAAGCACCTACTTTCAGAGGACTACCAAAGTTACACAAACCTAATATACCAATACGTCCTTTAATAAATCATACAACTGCCCCAAGCTATAATGTAGCCAAAAAGCTACAAATAATCATCAAAAACAGCTTAGTAATGGACAACATACATAGCGTAAAAAGTACAATAGGATTTATAAACAAAGTTAAAAACATTAAAGTACTGCCTAACCATAAACTGATATCGATGGACATAGTGAATTTGTATACGAACATACCCGTGCTAGAGACGATAAATATTCTCGAGAGACTTTTAATCAAGACAGATGTCTTAAAACAGATACAAATTGATGAACTTATATTTTTATTGAAAATTGTTGTGCAACAGAATTACTTTACACAGGACAATAAATTTTTTATCCAGGAAAATGGGCTGGCCATGGGTTCACCGGTGAGTGGAATTTTAGCGGAGATTTACATGAATCATTATGAGAACAAGTATATACTATCTGACCAAAACAAGTTATACAATAAAATCATCTCATACACACGGTACGTAGACGACACATTTTTAATTTTTGGTGGTACTCTTAGACAGATAGACGGATTGCTTACTTTTTTGAACGGCATAAACAGTAATATTAAATTCACTATGGAAGTAGAACATAACAATATGTTGAATTTCCTGGACGTAACCACATATAAACGTAATAACCTCCGTAACTTTAAAATATATAGAAAGCCAACAACAACTGATATAGCCATACATGGTAGTTCCAATCATCCTTATACACATAAAATGGCAACTTTTAACGCACTGGCAAATAGATTGACAAATATACCGATGGACATAGAAGACTATAACGATGAAATTAATATAATAAAACATATAGCGATAGTGAATGGTTACAATAGTAAAATCATTGATAAAATAATATATAAACACGCTAATAAATTAAAACGATTGGACAAAGTTAAAGATAAAACCCAATATGTTTCTGCTAGGTATACAAACATACTACCTAATACACTACATAATGAATTAAAAAAGCTAGGGATTATTGTCTCATTCAGGACCACGAACAAATTAACAAATATACTTAAGCCTAATACCAAAGCATTACTAGAGGATTGTTCCGGCGTTTATAGAATCCGGTGTAATGAATGCGATAAAATCTATATAGGCCAGACGGGGAGAAAATTTTCCGAGAGATTTAAAGAACATTTACCTAAGAAATTCCCCAATAATAATGTATCGCATTACGCACAACATCTAATAAACGAAAATCATACATACACTGGATTTAAAGAGAATTTGGAACCTTTACATATAGGTAAAAAGGGTAAACTACTGGATGCTTTAGAGGAATTTGAAATATACAAGGCCTTAAGAAGAAATAAAAATCAGGTACTTAATGAACAGTTATCATTCAAATCAAATAAACTATATGACACAGCTATGAAAACAAACCGTGAATAGCGTGTACGGATCAGTTGAAAGTCGGACTTCGGCCAGTGCACTGGTTGGTTTGTAGCGTGTTCCGATACAGATTTAATGTTCAATGTTAATTTATTTAAGTGTGTTATGTATTTGTGTCGTTGTGAATTTTTAACGAAACCCTAATAATAGGGTAGACTTGCTTGTACCTGAAGATGCGGATATAAGCCCTGAAACATGTAGTAATTAAAAAGAAAAAGAAGATCACTTAGTGGATAAAATAAGGTAATTATTTATTTAATCATATACAGTGATCTGGAGACCAACGGTAACTATGTTTAATAATGTCTTTAAATCACGTGGTGTAGCATATCTCTTTGTCAGCCGAACTGACTAGGCCTCTCTCTTACAGTACAAGAAGAAGACTCGTTGACAGAACTTTCAACTTACAGTTCATTAAAATTACAGTTTTCCCAATTACAGCTAGCTGACGTCTGGTTATATGTAATGACTGACTATCCTGAACTCGGAAAAATAGCTTTGAAGTTTTTAACTGTGTTTTCCTCTAGTCATTTGTGTGAAACCGCATTGTCCCAGCTCACGTACTTGAAGTCAAAGTTAGGAAATAAACTTGATGTCGACAGTGACTAATTATTGAAATTATCAGACATTAAACCCAATATTGCAGAGCTAGATGTGCAAAAGCAGCTTAATTGTACACATTATACTATGTTTGATATCATTAACATTATAATTTTGCAAGTTAAGAGAATTTCGATTGTAATACATTTTAATTAAAATATAAGGTTTCCTAATCATATTTACTGTTTGTTTTATTTCAGAACTCAGACGGGGTCCGTGAATTTTTAAATTATTTGGGAGGGTCCGCGGACTGAAAAGCTTGGGAGCAACTGATGTAATGAATTGTTCAAAACCAGACAAATCGAGGAGCTTAAATTTAATTACCACTCTCTTAAAAACTGATTGAACAAATTTTCCCAATTAAAAAATTGTCCAATACGTTTCACACCTACAAGTAATTATGCAAATCATCAAAATTAATTCCTTCCATCCATCCGAGAGTGCTTCTATAACAACTGCCGTCTGTTGTATTTTACACTGCAGACCCTCTTGTTCTTCCAATCTTTTTGTCGCAAGCCTCTTTTCTCAATTTCATCTTATATGTCCATGTTTCACGACCTCCCGGGTGTATTCTGCTTACTAACTCTACTAAGAAGCCAGTTTGACAACTTTCTAGGCCAACTACCATCAGGCATTTGGTTCACACATATGAAATTAATCGTATTTGTGGTACATTAAATTATTCTGTTTACACGAAACAGCCTCTTAATATCTTTGTTTCTAATGCACTGAAGCCTGGACACAATGCAAATCTATTTCAACTCTTGAAACCTTGGAATGTTCCTTTGGCCTATCTACCCAGTTTCAGAGCCCATAGGTGACTATGGTCTCTAAGATGATAGAGTAAAACATCTTTTTGGTTACGTGCTAGATTTTCAAAATTGTTTAATATCTGTGGTCTATTTTTGGGATTTGGAATCTCAAAATTTTGAAATTTGCCGATCTTGACACTACATTTAGATTTCAGTTAAAATTATCTTTAATTTGATAATCGACACTTGTGATTTTATCGAAATTTGCATCCATTTTTTAGACCATATCGTCCAAAAGTTATGAACATTATGCTCTGACTGTGGTAAAAATTCCCTTTATTTAATACCTCACAGGTTTTTTCCTTGGCCCTCTGTTTTAAGAGGTTCGATTTTCAAAGCAATAGGGTTTTGTATATTTATGAATCAGTATAAATATAAATGCCATTTTTACACAAATTTTTTGATGCATTCCAAAATTATCGCGAGACATTGTGCCCAAAGTATACCAAAGTATAGGTTGTGTCACCGAATTACGCGTTCTATTAATTTTTATGATATTCAGTTTCAACAACTGTCTGTTATAAATACTGTATAATTGGCGGTATATTTCACTTTGAAATTTTTGAAACCCAGGTCGCATCAAGTTATTGTTTATTCGATTGTATACATCAGTCTGTTGAATAAGATTCGCGCTGTGCTCAATGTTACGGAACTTCTATAAATGTTTAGCTTGAAGTCAATGGAACTGCCGCGTTATGTAATTAGTTGTTGTGTATTAAATTTTGAAGTGAGTTATTATGTACATAATATATGTATATATATTATTTTGAGGACTGTATCACTTGTGATTTTCCAAAACTGTAATGCAGTGGTTCACAAAGTGTGGTCCGCCGACCCCTGGGGGTCCGCGACAATGTTTCAGGGAGTCCGCAGACACTTTTAAGAGAAAATAGAATTACTGTAATTTTCTCCAATTTTTATGCTCTAAAATCTAAACCTAATTTTAGAATCTTAAAATAATTTGTACAATATTCAAGTATTTGTTTTTTCAAACTAATTGTTAAGTGTAACAGTGATTTAAAACTAATGGCTTTAATAAAGTTGAATAAATAATTACCTTATTTTATCCACTAAGTGATCTTCTTTTTCTTTTTAATTACTACATGTTTCAGGGCTTATATCCGCATCTTCAGGTAAAAGCAAATCTACCCTATTATTAGTGTTTCGTTAAAAATTCACAACGACACAAACACATAACACACTTAAATAAATTAACATTGAACATTAAATCTGTATCGGAACACGCTACAAACGAACCAGTGCACTGGCCGAAGTCCGACTTTCAACTGATCCGTACACGCTATTCACGGTTTGTTTTCATAGCTGTGTCATATAGTTTATTTGATTTGAATGATAACTGTTCATTAAGTACCTGATTTTTATTTCTTCTTAAGGCCTTGTATATTTCAAATTCCTCTAAAGCATCCAGTAGTTTACCCTTTTTACCTATATGTAAAGGTTCCAAATTCTCTTTAAATCCAGTGTATGTATGATTTTCGTTTATTAGATGTTGTGCGTAATGCGATACATTATTATTGGGGAACTTCTTAGGTAAATGTCCTTTAAATCTCTCGGAAAATTTTCTCCCCGTCTGCCCTATATAGATTTTATCGCATTCATTACACCGGATTCTATAAACGCCGGAACAATCCTCTAGTAATGCTTTGGTATTAGGCTTAAGTATATTTGTTAATTTGTTCGTGGTCCTGAATGAGACAATAATCCCTAGCTTTTTTAATTCATTATGTAGTGTATTAGGTAGTATGTTTGTATATCTAGCAGAAACATATTGGGTTTTATCTTTAACTTTGTCCAATCGTTTTAATTTATTAGCGTGTTTATATATTATTTTATCAATGATTTTACTATTGTAACCATTCACTATCGCTATATGTTTTATTATATTAATTTCATCGTTATAGTCTTCTATGTCCATCGGTATATTTGTCAATCTATGTGCCAGTGCGTTAAAAGTTGCCATTTTATGTGTATAAGGATGATTGGAACTAGCATGTATGGCTATATCAGTTGTTGTTGGCTTTCTATATATTTTAAAGTTAAGGAGGTTATTACGTTTATATGTGGTTACGTCCAGGAAATTCAACATATTGTTATGTTCTACTTCCATAGTGAATTTAATATTACTGTTTATGCCGTTCAAAAAAGTAAGCAATCCGTCTATCTGTCTAAGAGTACCACCAAAAATTAAAAATGTGTCGTCTACGTACCGTGTGTATGAGATGATTTTATTGTATAACTTGTTTTGGTCAGATAGTATATACTTGTTCTCATAATGATTCATGTAAATCTCCGCTAAAATTCCACTCACCGGTGAACCCATGGCCAGCCCATTTTCCTGGATAAAAAACTTATTGTCCTGTGTAAAGTAATTCTGTTGCACAACAATTTTCAATAAAAATATAAGTTCATCAATTTGTATCTGTTTTAAGACATTTGTCTTGATTAAAAGTCTCTCGAGAATATTTATCGTCTCTAGCACGGGTATGCTCGTATACAAATTCACTATTTCCATAGATATCAGTTTATGGTTAGGCAGTACTTTAATGTTTTTAACTTTGTTTATAAATCCTATTGTATTTTTTACGCTATGTATGTTGTCCATTACTAAGCTGTTTTTGATGATTATTTGTAGCTTTTTGGCTACATTATAGCTTGGGGCAGTTGTATGATTTATTAAAGGACGTATTGGTATATTAGGTTTGTGTAACTTTGGTAGTCCTCTGAAAGTAGGCGCTTTCGGATTTATATTTTTGATACGTCGTCTAGTTTGAGCATCGAATAAATTAACACATTTATTCACCGCTGAGTTTATGGCTTTTGTATATTTAATGGTGGGGTCATTATTTAGGGTCTTAATATTATTTTCATTTATAAAATCATAGCATTTTTGTGTGTATTCAGTTTTATTGATGATAACTACTGTACTACCTTTATCAGCTTTAGTTATCATTGCGTCAAAATTTTCTAATTTGCGTTTGATGTTCTTCGCGATTTTAATTTCATTACTAGGTCTCATATTATGCGTCCTACCCGACTGTAATATACGATTTAATTTATAGTTGATAGCCACCCGTGTATCATTCTGAATTTCCTGGTTTTTTATTTGTTTAATGACAGCTTCTGCATTTACAACTTCTCTTATTAATATGTCTTTTCCATAATCAGATAAATTATGTTGTAAACCCTTAGATAATAAACTACATTCTTCATTAGATAGTTCAATGTTCGTGAGGTTATCTACACGCTTATAAAATTTGTGTTTACAAATTATGTTATCTTCTTTGTTTTGCTCGCGGTTCAATTTATCATATTTCTTGTTGTGTCTTGATACAATCGAGATAGCAATGTTCCTTATCTGTCTGTGAATAACTTCTAAAACTTCGTTAATTATGATCGGGTGTATCGAGTTCAGGACCTTCAAATGCGCATTAAATAACAACTTGTTCAGATAATTTTTCTTTTTGTACAAAGCCTTAATTTCTTCCTTAAGCCAAATTTTCTGTGCTTTAATATCAAAAATATAAATCCGAAAGCACCTACTTTCAGAGGACTACCAAAGTTACACAAACCTAATATACCAATACGTCCTTTAATAAATCATACAACTGCCCCAAGCTATAATGTAGCCAAAAAGCTACAAATAATCATCAAAAACAGCTTAGTAATGGACAACATACATAGCGTAAAAAGTACAATAGGATTTATAAACAAAGTTAAAAACATTAAAGTACTGCCTAACCATAAACTGATATCGATGGACATAGTGAATTTGTATACGAACATACCCGTGCTAGAGACGATAAATATTCTCGAGAGACTTTTAATCAAGACAGATGTCTTAAAACAGATACAAATTGATGAACTTATATTTTTATTGAAAATTGTTGTGCAACAGAATTACTTTACACAGGACAATAAGTTTTTTATCCAGGAAAATGGGCTGGCCATGGGTTCACCGGTGAGTGGAATTTTAGCGGAGATTTACATGAATCATTATGAGAACAAGTATATACTATCTGACCAAAACAAGTTATACAATAAAATCATCTCATACACACGGTACGTAGACGACACATTTTTAATTTTTGGTGGTACTCTTAGGCAGATAGACGGATTGCTTACTTTTTTGAACGGCATAAACAGTAATATTAAATTCACTATGGAAGTAGAACATAACAATATGTTGAATTTCCTGGACGTAACCACATATAAACGTAATAACCTCCGTAACTTTAAAATATATAGAAAGCCAACAACAACTGATATAGCCATACATGCTAGTTCCAATCATCCTTATACACATAAAATGGCAACTTTTAACGCACTGGCACATAGATTGACAAATATACCGATGGACATAGAAGACTATAACGATGAAATTAATATAATAAAACATATAGCGATAGTGAATGGTTACAATAGTAAAATCATTGATAAAATAATATATAAACACGCTAATAAATTAAAACGATTGGACAAAGTTAAAGATAAAACCCAATATGTTTCTGCTAGGTATACAAACATACTACCTAATACACTACATAATGAATTAAAAAAGCTAGGGATTATTGTCTCATTCAGGACCACGAACAAATTAACAAATATACTTAAGCCTAATACCAAAGCATTACTAGAGGATTGTTCCGGCGTTTATAGAATCCGGTGTAATGAATGCGATAAAATCTATATAGGCCAGACGGGGAGAAAATTTTCCGAGAGATTTAAAGAACATTTACCTAAGAAGTTCCCCAATAATAATGTATCGCATTACGCACAACATCTAATAAACGAAAATCATACATACACTGGATTTAAAGAGAATTTGGAACCTTTACATATAGGTAAAAAGGGTAAACTACTGGATGCTTTAGAGGAATTTGAAATATACAAGGCCTTAAGAAGAAATAAAAATCAGGTACTTAATGAACAGTTATCATTCAAATCAAATAAACTATATGACACAGCTATGAAAACAAACCGTGAATAGCGTGTACGGATCAGTTGAAAGTCGGACTTCGGCCAGTGCACTGGTTCGTTTGTAGCGTGTTCCGATACAGATTTAATGTTCAATGTTAATTTATTTAAGTGTGTTATGTATTTGTGTCGTTGTGAATTTTTAACGAAACCCTAATAATAGGGTAGACTTGCTTGTACCTGAAGATGCGGATATAAGCCCTGAAACATGTAGTAATTAAAAAGAAAAAGAAGATCACTTAGTGGATAAAATAAGGTAATTATTTATTTAATCATATACAGTGATCTGGAGACCAACGGTAACTATGTTTAATAATGTCTTTAAATCACGTGGTGTAGCATATCTCTTTGTCAGCCGAACTGACTAGGCCTCTCTCTTACAATACAAGAAGAAGACTCGTTGACAGAACTTTCAACTTACAGTTCATTAAAATTACAGTTTTCCCAATTACAGCTAGCTGACGTCTGGTTATATGTAATGACTGACTATCCTGAACTCGGAAAAATAGCTTTGAAATTTTTAACTGTGTTTTCCTCTAGTCATTTGTGTGAAACCGCATTGTCCCAGCTCACGTACTTGAAGCCAAAGTTAGGAAATAAACTTGATGTCGACAGTGACTAATTATTGAAATTATCAGACATTAAACCCAATATTGCAGAGCTAGTTGTGCAAAAGCAGCTTAATTGTACACATTATACTATGTTTGATATCATTTACATTATAATTTTGCAAGTTAAGAGAATTTCGATTGTAATACATTTTAATTAAAATATAAGGTTTCCTAATCATATTTACTGTTTGTTTTATTTCAGAACTCAGACGGGGTCCGTGAATTTTTAAATTATTTGGGAGGGTCCGCGGACTGAAAAGCTTGGGAGCAACTGATGTAATGAATTGTTCAAAACCAGACAAATCGAGGAGCTTAAATTTAATTACCACTCTCTTAAAAACTGATTGAACAATTTTCCCAATTAAAAAATTGTCCAATACGTTTCACACCTACAAGTAATTATGCAAATCATCAAAATTAATTCCTTCCATCCATCCGAGAGTGCTTCTATAACAACTGCCGTCTGTTGTATTTTACACTGCAGACCCTCTTGTTCTTCCAATCTTTTTGTCGCAAGCCTCTTTTCTCAATTTCATCTTATATGTCCATGTTTCACGACCTCCCGGGTGTATTCTGCTTACTAACTCTACTAAGAAGCCAGTTTGACAACTTTCTAGGCCAACTACCATCAGGCATTTGGTTCACACATATGAAATTAATCGTATTTGTGGTACATTAAATTATTCTGTTTACACGAAACAGCCTCTTAATATCTTTGTTTCTAATGCACTGAAGCCTGGACACAATGCAAGTCTATTTCAACTCTTGAAACCTTGGAATGTTCCTTTGGCCTATCTACCCAGTTTCAGAGCCCATAGGTGACTATGGTCTCTAAGATGATAGAGTAAAACATCTTTTTGGTTACGTGCTAGATTTTCAAAATTGTTTAATATCTGTGGTCTATTTTTGGGATTTGGAATCTCAAAATTTTGAAATTTGCCGATCTTGACACTACATTTAGATTTCAGTTAAAATTATCTTTAATTTGATAATCGACACTTGTGATTTTATCGAAATTTGCATCCATTTTTTAGACCATATCGTCCAAAAGTTATGAACATTATGCTCTGACTGTGGTAAAAATTCCCTTTATTTAATACCTCACAGGTTTTTTCCTTGGCCCTCTGTTTTAAGAGGTTCGATTTTCAAAGCAATAGGGTTTTGTATATTTATGAATCAGTATAAATATAAATGCCATTTTTTACACAAATTTTTTGATGCATTCAAAAATTATCGCGAGACATAGTATGTATAGATGAATTCCAAAAGTCGAGTTAAAACTGCAAAATCGCCCAGTAAATTATAAACTCGCTTTACCCTTTAACCACTAAGGCACGACGAAATAAAAATAAGCAGCAATAGTTAATTATGCTGATATAAGTGAGACGAGTACTTCACTATCATGAATTTTTATTCAAGTTTAAATTTCTTGAAATTTTCTGAAAAAATTGAAATTGTTATTTGTAAAAACGGCAAGACTCCGGGTCATAGTAATATACAGGGAGATTTGTTAAGCCTGGAGTAAGAGATATTTTAGCTTCGTTCAACAAAATATTTAATAAGATATTGCAGGAGAAAACCATTCCAATTTAGTAGTTAAATTCAACAGTTGGGCCTTTTTTGCTTTTAGAATAAAACGACCGCTCTAGGATATAGTTAATTATAGACCTACTTGTTTATTTAAATTTGTTTGTTAATATATTGTAGCGAAAATCCTATCGAACAGCCCAGAACATTATTCACCCCCTTCCAGTGTGGCAAGTATTGCCCCAGTCAAGGCCGCTCACAAGTAGGTTCCAGTGTATTCAAGAACACTTGAGGTAACATTATGTGGCGTGAAGTGAGGATTGAAAATTTCTATGAGGCCTGCGCTACCTATAAAAAGCCATAGCATCCGGCTTGTCAGTTCAGTTACGTGAGCGATTTTCTTAGCGCGGATTGAGTGTTTGTCGAAGTGAAGTGTTGTTAGCTTAATAATTGCGTGGAACTCTATTATTTAACATTATTACTGCGTGTGGACAAATCTGACTGGAATTATTGTACGAGTTGATTACGAATTATTAATTGTGATAATTAAAGCTGGTTATTAAAGATTTCATTGGTGTCTTGTATTTTGTTTCGACTGTACCAAACAACGATCAGGGAGTCCGTCGTAACAGTATGTTATATATTTAATATCTAACACGCACATAATTGTTTATTAAGTACTAGCGAGTACCCGGCATGCGTTGCAATGCCGCTCAAAGAAAGAAAGTGTTTGTATATATATAATATATAAAGACTTCGTTCGCGTGGTCTTCAATTTAATGCGATAATATATTTAGAACAGAATCTATTCCATTGGGTTGCCATAGTAACCAGATCTAATAAGTTAGTTTTTTAAGACTCCAAAGGACCCCCCAGAGGATCGTATCGAAAAAAAACACCTGTCCTATGTTGGTTCTCCCGTTGCATAAAATATTTGTGCCAAGTTTGGTTGAAATCGGTCCAGTGGTTTAGGAGGAGATGTGGAAGACCCCAAAGAACCCCCAAAAGAACCCCATCGAAAAAACACCTATCCTATGTTGGTTCTCCCTTTGCGTAAAATATTTTGTGCCAAGTTTGGTTGAAATCGGTCCAGTGGTTTAGGAGGAGATGTGGAAGACCCCAAAGGACCCCCAAAAGGACCCCCCGAAGTATCATATCGAAAAAACACATATCCTATGTTGGTTCTCCCGTTGCGTAAAATATTTGTGCCAAGTTTGGTTGAAATCGGTCCAGTGGTTTAGGAGGAGATGTGGAAGACCCCAAAGAACCCCCAAAAGAACCCCATTGAAAAAACACCTATCCTATGTTGGTTCCCCCTTTGCGTAAAATATTTGTGCCAAGTTTGGTTGAAATCGGTCCAGTGGTTTAGGAGGAGATGTGAAAGACCCCAAAGGACCCCCCGAAGGATGATATCGAAAAAACACATATCCTATGTTGGTTCTCCCGTTGCGTAAAATATTTGTGCCAAGTTTGGTTGAAATCGGTCCAGTGGTTTAGGAGGAGATGTGGAAGACCCCAAAGGACCCCCCAATGGACCCCGTCGAAAAAAACACCTATCCTATGTTGGTTCTCCCGTTGCGTAAAATATTTGTGCCAAGTTTGGTTGAAATCGGTCCAGTGGTTTAGGAGGAGATGTGGAAGACCCCAAGAGCCCCCCCAAGGACCCCATCGAAAAAAATTCATAAACCTTCGCGGGCGTGCGCACAACAACTCACCGAAGTTTCATCGCAATTGGATGAATGGTATAGGAACGCATACGGGACAAAGAAAGAAACAAACATTCATTTTTATAGATATAGATTAATTTTTTTTTTGAAGTGATAGACCGGGATATGAACAGTATTCTTAAAACCATATTCTCCTTTCATCATTAATTTTGTCTTACAATTTTATTCTCTAACATAATATCCAACATTATAATAAATTATAACGGACTCATTGTAATAATGTAAATGTCACTACAGCATTTATGTTGTTGTATTGTCTGCTCCTAGGATAAAGTAATGTTAATGAGACACAGCCGATAATAATGATGTCATAATTAGTGACTAAAGAAAATGTTACAATGATTCTATGACCTTTACAATAGTTCACAGCGCGATGCTTTTAAAGCGCTTTTGTTTTCTTAATTTGTTTTCTTTTCACTGTAAATTAACCCAATCTTAGCACCCCATTATCTTGGCACCACAATTAACCCATTAACCTAAATATTCATTCATTCATACCGGTTTACATACTAACTCGACTTTTCCGACTCCTAAACGTCAGTCGTAATGATGAGTCACAACACCTACATCGCAATTTTAATTTATTATAACAAACTGGCTTTGTAATATCTGGATATCTTATAAATTAGTTTGACTAAATATATTTCTACGCCGGGAGTCAGGCAACTCGTGTCTTTGCCATGTGATACTGTGATACTCTACATGTATTATGGAAGCGGTTGGGCGTCACAAAGTAGAGTGCTTCCAGTGTTGCCAGGGCAAAAAAAATCATTTCTCCCACGTACAATCGGAAAATTTCCAGACTTTGATATATAAATCCCCCCTGCTACAAATGTTGGTGATTTGTGCAAAAGGTAATATTTTAATGTACCTCAGTATGTTCTAAATGATTAAATACTATTACAAGAATAACATAAATATTAAGAAACGTTTTCAAATAAGCTAAAATGAAAAGTACCCGCCTGTTGAGATCAAAGTGAATGGTTTCAAAAACATTTCTTCCACCTAGTTCATTTAGTCTATTATATTTGCATAACTTTCAAATTGTTTAATAGACAAAAGCAATTTAGAATCACTTAAACCTGTTTTTAGTTTATATATGTACAATTTCTACGCCCAAAATTGCACCACCGTTTATAGTGAAATCGAAAGAAAATTTAATTTCTTTGCTAAGAGAATTTTTCTGCGTATTAGACCAGAAATTGTTTCACTATGTAACTCACTTGTGACTTTGTTTTTATTGAAGTTAGTGCCACTAAATGTCCTCTCTGTACACGCCCACTAACAAGTGGTAAAGGAACTGTATATGCCACCAAAGTATTCAAAGTAGGAGAAAAGTTTCAGTTTCATCCTCTTTTCTTGTGTTTTACACGTCTATCCAAAAGCTTAATAAACTTTCATCAGCAGCTGTGCAAATATTCACATTCCTAAGGAGTCTTAATTACCTGGTTAGGTCGACAATGACATTGTCGCTGCTTTTAGCAAATGTGGTGGCTCCTGAAGCCAATTCCTGAATTTTTAATTTTGTTCATTTACAACCAATCTGTAATTTTTTCCTGTCAAGAATAAAATATTTAGGGCTTTGAATACAGTCATTGTTCCACGAAAATCCCCACCAATTCCCCACATGATTTTTGAGCTTTCAAATTTCACCACTGTGGGAAAAAATCCTCACAGCTGGCAACCCTGAGTGTTTGTGGAGCTGCCGTGATTCTTTCATTCTCCCGACTCTACTACAATAGTGGCCGTTCCTCGTACGTAACTGCGCCGTTTCTGCCAGTTATGAAAAGAAAAACTTTCACCTGCGTCACGTGAGTCTTAGCGATAAAAGGTGTTATCAGGCAACAATAGTTGTTCTGGCATAAGTAGCTGCCCAATCTGGTGGAGCAAAGTGAGTTTCAAGCCGGTAGGTCTTGGTGTTGACATCATATTCATATTAAAACAGCTAATTGAGAAACTGAACGCATGGAAAACAAATACTCACTTAATTTTTGTACTTCTTAAAAATCATTATGATATTATTTTAATCAATAGATTATTTCAAGTATGAAGAAGAAGCGGAATGGATTTTTCATATATATCCAAAGTATTTTCATCGCTATAAGAGAGCACAGTATGTTCCAAAAGTTAAAACGGAAGTATCTAAAGTTAGGGTCACAAATGAGTCAGCCGTTAATGACAAGGATGCTGTCTGTCTGACATATGTAATGTTATTACGAAAGTTATATAGTGTTATTACGATATTTGTCTTGTTTGACGGGTTGTTTACCAATATCGTCACAAAAATTAAATGACGTTGAGGTGCTAACAGAATGCTGTGGTCTACAAAACAGTGATTAATTTAGGAAGCTTCCTACAGTATTAAAAGGAGTCATTTAATATAACTGAGAAGATTAAGGGCTAAAAATATAAAAAGTATAATTAAAATTAAGAATTAAGTTTTCCAATGAAGTATGTAATTGTTTGTCGGACAATTAATAAATGGAAGTTTAAATAAATAAATAAGGTGTCATTTGTATTTTTCAGCTATTTTATCTATGTGTTAGCAGTCTTCATAACAACATTGTCGTATTTTGTTGCTTCTCTGCTATGTAGAATTTTCCCTCGCACTTAATTTCGAGGGAAAATTGTATATAGCAGAGAAGCAACAAAATACGACAAAATTTATATTTTAGTTACCGTAATTTCTAACTAATTTGATATTTAAATTAAAAAATTATTTCATGATAATACCATGATAACTCCATATCGCTATAAAAAAAGAATTATAATTCCAATAATAACATTACAAATTTAGATATTGTAGCACAACGAAGTTTTTACCTTGTTCTACAAAATAAGATAATATATGAAAAGAAGGGAAGAAGTCATCTAGAAGGAATAATATCAACTTAAATAAAAATTAACAGAAAAGTATTTACAATTATAAATAAAAGAACTTAACATGTTTCTCGCGTGGACAATACTTGCACACGGGCGCCGGTAAATGGAATGTCACAGTACATACGGGCTATAATAAGCAAAACAGGTTTATCAGTGGCTATATAAACAGTGAATCAGTCGATCGATATTGTCCACGCGAAAGCAGTCGATCAATATTGTCCACGCGAGAAACATAAACTTTCATGTTCGCGTCTGTGAGTTTCCAATGTCGTAAAAGTGCACTTTTACTGTAATGATTTTAGTGTTTTTAATTTTTTAACGATCTCTAATGAGTGATTAAGATTTCTGAAGATGGCAATTCGTTGCCGAAACGCGTCAAAATAAGACGAGAAAAACGAAGTCGCACGACAGATATATGGTAAATATCTATTATATTAATATAAGCGACTTGGAGACAACTAACCTAAAATGTATTATATTGAAGCCCGTCAGGCAAGTGTTGTCTACAAATACAAAAATGTTAAAATCAAAATGCTAAAAGTTGCACAAAACATTAAATTTAATAAAATGTGTATAAAAATGAATATCATACCAAAATATGCACGCATAAATATTAATTCAAGAACACCGGCGGCACTCAAGACGAAACAAATAGCAGAAAAAATGTGGTTAACGCAAGAAATTAGACAATTATACAAAAAGAAAAACAGGTTAAATACGGATCTTTATAAAGCGCATTTAGAAATGTTAAAGGAAATTCACCCTGCAGTTAAAGATGTTATCATGACCAAAATTAACGCTTTAATATCCAATTATTTTTATTATAAAGTATTAACCCATAATAAGAAAATACAAAATTTATATCGTACTCAGCATAAAAAAGAAAATAGACCAATAGATTGTAAACATGTGTTCTATGAACGTGTAACGAATACAACCAACATAGAGTTCACTAACCAAGAAATAAACACGCTTAATAAAGGTCTGAAATATAATGTACCAAGATTTAATACGACAAACGAAATTGTCCATGAGGTAGTTAATGCTGAAGCTGCTATTAAAAGATTAAATGGTTCCGTTGCACAGAATGAAGCAAGGGTTTTTATCAACAACAAACTCAATAACGCAATTAATAGTAATAAATGTAAAAGTCAAAACAATTTTTTAAAAAGTAAATATAAGCAGGATATCATGAATCTTAAAACCATAAAAAGTAAACTTGAGAAAAATGATGCAATTATAAGTAAGGCAGATAAGGGTGACACATTGGTGGTCATACAGAAAAGAGATTATACTCAAAAGGTATTTGATTTCATAAATAATAATAATATTAAGAAAGTAGACCGGGATCCCACAAAGGCTTATGTAAAAACTTTGAATAACACCATTAATCAATGTAATTTTTTGTTAGATGAGAAAACACGCAGATATTTAAAACCAATTAATGCCACGGCACCAAAATTCACAGGACTACCTAAAATCCACATGGAAAGTACACCAATCAGACCAGTAATAAACTACACCACAGCTCCCGGATACAAAGCTGCTAAATTGTTAGTGACTTTAATTAAGAATAATATCAGGATAGCAAATAATTACAGTATAAAGAAGAGTTATGAGTTTGTTGAAAAACTTAAAAAGATAGAAATACTACCACAATATAAATTGGTATCGTTAGACGCAACTAATTTGTACACTAATATCCCCGTGAGGGAAACTATAGAAATTGTAAATAACAATTTAAAGGAAGTAGGTCAACGTAGCATGCAAAAAATCAACGAACTTATAAAACTACTTACAGTCGTCTTGGAACAAAATTACTTTACATTTGACAACGGGTTTTTTACACAAGATGACGGTCTGGCTATGGGTTCGCCACTGTCAGGACTATTAGCTGATATATATTTAAATTATTATGAGAATATAAACATAATATCGAATAAATTATACAAGAATAAAATCATTTTTTATTGTAGATACGTCGATGATACGTTTATGTTATTTAATGGAACAAAAAGACAAATACAAAACTTAAATAGTCACATAAACAGCATACACCATAAGATTAAATTCACATCTGAAATAGAATAAGAAAATCAATTAAATTTCTTAGATTTAACCATTTTAAAAAACGAAGGAAAACTTCAATTTAAAATCTATAGAAAGGCCACAACAACGGACATCACAATTCATGCCGATTCATATCATCCCACCTCGCATAAAATGGCAGCTTACAATAGTTTTGTGCATAGATTGCTAACTATACCGTTCAGTGAAAAAGACTACATTGAAGAGGTTAATACCATCAAGCACATAGCAGCGGCTAACGGATATAAAAGTTCATTAGTGGATAAATTAATAAGTAAACACAAAGAGAAGAAATTAAAAAAGTCGAACAATGATAACACACTTCCGGTTAATAAATACATATCTGCAGATTACACAAACATTTTACCAAATATTCTAGTTAACGAACTCAAGAAACACCATGTAATTGTAACTTTCCGTACAAATAACAACATTCAGAGACTTCTTAGCCGGAAAAACAGTATACCAGAAAGAAAAAGAACCGGCGTATACAAGATGAATTGCAGCTCATGCGACATGTTCTACATAGGCCAAACAGGCAGACCGTTTGAAGAAAGATATAACGAACATCTTCCCAGAAGGGAATTACATAAAACAACATCTAATTTTGCCAGGCACCTGATACTATGTAATCATAACTACAGTGATTTTGAGACAAATTTTCAGCCTTTGCATTGCTGCAGGAAAGGAAAATACATGGACGCGCTTGAGGAATACGAAATATATAAAGCCGTCAAAATCAACAGTGATTATGTCTTGAATGATAAACTTACATTTTCACATAACATGTTGTACGACACGGCAATACTTGCACACGGGCGCCAGTAAATGAAATGTCACAGTACATATGGGCTATAATAAGCAAAACAGGTTTATCAGTGGCTATATAAACAGTGAATCAGTCGATCGATATTGTCCACGCGAAAGCAGTCGATCGATATTGTCCACGCGAGAAACATAAACTTTCATGTTCGCGTCTGTGAGTTTCCAATGTCGTAAAAGTGCACTTTTACTGTAATGATTTTAGTGTTTTTAATTTTTTAACGATCTCTAATGAGTGATTAAGATTTCTGAAGATGGCAATTCGTTGCCGAAACGCGTCAAAATAAGACGAGAAAAACGAAGTCGCACGACGGATATATGGTAAATATCTATTATATTAAATGAAATGACTAGGCCAAATAAGAGAATCCAATACAATTAATGGAAAATAATGTAAACAATTAATTATAATTAAAATAGATGTGATTAAGGGGCACACTCCAAACCATTTTTCAAAAAAGCACAACAAAAGACTATTATTAATATAAGGTTTTGATGTATTTATTTTTATAATTATTTTATGTTATTATTGTTTGTGAATACCATACAAGATGTGTTGATACTAGTAAATGCTAGATGTTAGAATGTAAGAATTTATTGTATTTTAATCATGTTAATTAATGTTATATTTTGTAAAGTAAGGAAAGGCAAAATAATAGTTCAAACAACCCAGAAATAGTGGATCAAAGAATATAAAATTAATAAGATGAATTAATAATAGCTTTGCTAGGAAAATTGGAAATTGATGACCAAGACAAATTCAAATTTGACCATATAAATCTAATCAAAGAATACAAGTTAATAGAACCTAGACTAATTTGATGTAAATTACCCTATTCAATATACAAATACATTATCATAATAATAACCACGACCTATAATAGTAATGAGAGGAATCAACATGTAAAATTGACTTAAAATAGGTGTTTGTACCAGGTGAGGCCATAATCAGTAAAGTGTACTAGTAAAATGCAAATAATTTGTTAAATGTTTAAAATAATAGCCAGATGTAAATTAGGTAAATTACAGATATTTAATTAGGAATCGAGTGAAAAATAAATTGTAACATAAAACATATTTTAAACCATGTAATAGGCAATTCTGTAAGTCAAGATAAGGCCTACAGATAAATTTCAAAGAATGTAATTCAGAAGCACAATTCAAACCAAAATAGGGAAAATTTAGTATTAAATTGTATAAAATAAAATCAGAAATATTGTTATATAATTAAAATTACATAAAGGTACTAAACAAATAGTTTCTAGCCATTTAAACATAAAAATGTCAATATTTTTTATATATATGATTGAATTCAAAGACAACAGCTGATGGCTGAACAATGAGAAATGATACCGAAATATTATAAATTTTATATATGAAGGAACAAAAATCAGTTGATTGTTAAAAGCCAAACGAGATAAACGTGTCAAAAGACTTCTCAGAGAAATATTAACGAAAATTTTAACTAACACTAACCGAGATATATGACAAGCTATATAAGGATGAATAGAAGATAAATCAAAGTGAAGACTACTATAATATTGATCACTGAAACCTTAAATAATATTAAATTAAACCGTCACTACATATAGACACTATTGAAGAACCAAATTGAACTCAAATAAACGGACACCGAGTGAAGGGAACCTTTTTGAACATAACACTACTGTTACCGAACCAAAATCCAGTGGGTAAATAACACTACACTCTACAACTTGTGGATATTCCAAGAACAACATTACTGAAGAGGAATTAGCCAACGGAGACATTGATTTGAACAAAATCTTGGAGCTGAATTTACATCGCAGATCAACTCATTAAGGCCGCCATCTTGATTCCATTCGAAGAGGATGCTGGGAACGTGACGAGTGACGTCAGAGAAACCAACAGTATCGTAATATTAACTTTTTATATACATTATACTTTATTATTTTGTCTATTTCATGAATAAGTTTTTTAATACTTTGTAAGTATTGAATTCTCTTGCCTTTCCTGACTATATCTACAGTTAAAAGAACCTTTATAATATAATAATTCCATTGAAATGTTTTGAATATATAAAATAATCGAACTGTAACTTTATATCGAATCAGATTCAAGCCGTTGCGGCAATTTCAAATAATTGTTTGACGAATAAACTCATTTATTGTTTTAATACTGTTTTATTGATCAGCTAAGCCTTAAATTAAATTACATTAATTATTTAAGAGAAAAAGTGAACTTCTTAAGGAGACGAGCTAGAAGAAGAAGAAGAACAAACAGATATTAAATTGGCTGTTACATGCAATTAATACGGCCTAGATAATCTATTTGAAGTGAAGAAGTAAATAATCTTACATCAGAACACCCACAGTTATTAAACAGTATATTTTTTATTAATTGAACATAAACAATTAAAAAACAACTATACCAATTAAAAGTAATTAATGACATGAAAAATAACCAATAAAAATAAAAAAATTTAAAAAATGTATATAAATAAAAATTTTTTTTATTAACCAATTATTTAAAATATATATTGCAACGAACACAGGATCATGATAGGCGGGGCAAGTTCACATATATTACACAGACAATGGACATTCATGTTATATTGGTAGATGGTTAAGTTTGGTTATGTTATCAATTGTATTTAGTAAGGATAAGAGTTTAGTTTATTAAAACTGTGCATTATTTATTTATTGTTATTCATGTACTGTGTTTGTGGAAATGTGCGCGCGTGCGCGAGTGGTAAACGTTTCCCGGGCGGTGCGTGAAGTATTTATCATTGTGTTTGACATTGAACTGAACTTAGACATATGTAGTGCTACAATCCCTATACATTTCTGACTATTGTTTACGTTCATGTATGATATCAGTATGTAGGCAGTTATGCATGAGATACGGGTAGTCTGATTACCGCTATGCATGCTGTTACAAAGTAAATGCACTCTACTGCATGAAAAGTGCATGTCACGATGTACTAACCATGTGACTTCCATCCACCAATAGAATGCTGAGTGGTGGTTGGAAATTTTCTTAAGCCTGTCGTTACACAGGTAGTTCTTCTACGCCATCTACCGCGAACGGGACGTGCACTCCTTGTACAAGATTCTACCGCTTGCAAGGTGTTGTAAAAACTATTCGTTGTTAGTGAAACGGGAAGACTCAGAACTGTGTGTGTAGTACATCTGCACACAGTATTGTTTTAACGCATTGCGCGTATAATTACGACAGTTCTTCACGGCTGCTACCGCGAACGGTACATACAATCCTTGTACAAGATTCTACCGCTTGCAAGGTGGTGTAAAAACTATTCGTCGTTACTGAAACGGGAAGACTCAGAACTGTATGTGTAGTACACCTGCACACAGTATTGTTTTAACGCATTGTGCGTATAATTACAGGCAGTTCTTCACTGCTGCTACCACGAACGGGTCGTGCACTCCTTGTACAAGATTCTACCGCTTGCAAGGATCTGTTAAGACTTATCGGGGATAGTAACGCGTGTGACGCATAACAGTTGATATTATCTATTTACACACGGTATTATTAATATTGTAGTACTACGTGTGTAATAAGTGAGTGTAACTGTATCGCTGTGTGAGATTTTCCGCAGTGTCAATATCATAAATGGTTACGCAATAGTTCCATCAAGACGTTTCCGTGCTAGTGCAAGATTTCCTCATAGGGTGGTCTGCTGATCGCGGTAGACCTTCGTATTCGCGTGAACACTTGAAGAAGCCGGAGTGGTATAAGTTCAATATACCGTTATTAGATTAAACTCACTGTCACCTGAGATATTACTTGGTCATAAACTCTATATTAATTTTGCGAGTAATAAGATCCGTAGTACCGTTGTGTGTGCGAAGCGTCAGATTCATAGTGGGAATTTCAGGACACCAGCCCAGCTGTTATAGGACATCAGCCCAGCTGTTATAGGACCAGCCCAGCTGTTATTGGACACCAGCCCAGCTGTATAGGACCAGCCCAGCTGTAAGGACACCAGCCCAGCTGTTATAGGACCCCAGCCCAGCTGTTATAGGACCAGCCCAGCTGTTACAGGACATCAGCCAAGCTGTTACAGGACGCCAGCCCAGCTGTAAACATTTCTGGGGAAACGTCTGGCATCTGACGAACCAACTACACCGCAAAGACCTGCCCTCTCTTCAACAACATCATCGTGGGAATCTTCTTTATGTAACGTATCACGTCTTGCGTATGAACATTATTTAACAATTTAAAAGAAAGACTCTATATCAAACATTACATTCTGTACATATCAAATATACCATATAAACTATAACTTGTGTTTTGTGCAATAAATAATCTTAAACCCTCCAATATAGACTTGTAATTTGAAATACACATACTATCATATCCTATGCGCCAATAGTTTAAATAATTTGTGTTGTCGCAATATATATATATATATATATATATTTGTAATTAACACATTTTGTTTTATTACAAATTGGCGTTTCCAACGTGGAGCTTATTAAAACATTCATCAATAACAAACGTTTTATTACAATTTGACGCAACCAACGTATGGGACTTTTCACCAATGGACAAAACACTACATGTGTAAAAACAAATTAACATTTGTTTTATTACAATATAAGTATATCAAAGGTAAGTATATAAGTATAAGGTCTCTCTGTAAGGGAGACCAAAGGTTTTTCGGTAAAAAAATTGATTTCTTTTATTACTCCCCAAAATTCTCCATTTAATCCTGATTAAAGAAATGCATACTTTTATGAGATTATCCACATTAATGTGATTAAATTAAAATAAAACATATTACCCTATATTTTGCGGCACCCATTGTTTAGCTTTACGCCTGTTTTTCCGTAACCATGGATTTCAACAATTAGGTAAACCTTTCTCAAAAACTGTAAGTGGTACTGAGTTAAATTTTTTTTTTGCTAAACAGTACAATCCAACAATCAAAATTAATTAGAATTATTTTCTTTCTTAAAAAAAAATTAATTTTGTTAACAATTTTGAAATAAATAATTTTTTCAAGCAAAGTATAAAAGTAATTATTTTTTTATATTGAAATTTTTTCTTCAATTGCTTCAAATTAGTAAACTATGTTTCAAATGTATGTGCCAAGGTATGGTAGAAATTTTAAATACATAGCTTCAATAGATCATTAATTAATGGTACCTAACTAAATCCGTATTCGCCCACTTAAAATGCATTGGACAAAAAAAAGGAGCGCGGATCTCCCCTTAAAAAATTGTAACACTAAGAAATATTAGAAATTACATTATTTACAACATTACATTACAACACATAGTGAATGAGGTTTATGCCATAAACATTTTTTCCCCGGAAATAGTGAAATTGTGACTTTCCAAGTTCATTCCCTCTGGTCTTTATGTAGAAGCTGTTTGACTGTTTTACCTTCATGTGTGTGTTGAGTACTAGCCAATACTTAGCTCGTGACGTTTGCAACGTTATCCATTCATACGGATGCATTGACAGCACAGTGCTCCGTGTACGGTCACTAAATATGATAAACAGTTGCGCTAGTCCTACATATTCCAATGTGGTATTAACTACCCTGTTAGGCTGTTGGCAGGAATTGCCGCACGCATACCTCCAAACAGTATATTTATATCTCAATTAATTTGAAGTTATAGACATTGTAGTAGTTTTAAATGCTTCCATTTATTTCCGTACGAGTATCTTAGCTTCATGTGCAATATATATTTTTTGTACACTACCGTTTTTACTTCCATGCTCCGTAAGAAAATAGAAGTATGGTGATCGCAAAACAATCGTGTTCGAGATGACGGCTGATTCTCATTGCAATACCTTCGAAACATGAAGAAAATAATTTTCCGAATAGTGTCTGTGTGTAGAATTTTTTCGATGGCGGACGATAAGTGCCGCAAATTCAAACAGAATCAAATAATTTCTTGCAAATCTGATCGAGGTGTAGAGGATTCAAGGCCTATAGATTTTGATGAAAATCGGTTAAGAGGGCAAGGGTAGTTTACCTGCAAAGTTTTACGTTTTAAGAAGAGTAAAGTACTTAATTTTGATAAATAAAGTATCCTGAAAAGAAGTTCATAAACCACTGTAGAAACGTAGATGAAATATCTATAAATAAAAAAGGTAGTTGAAGAGGGAGGGAGTAATTTTTTTATAGACGTTATAAATTTATTCTATCGAAAACTTAAAAATTTCAATAAAATATTTTGTTTGAATTAACAAATTAATGAATTAACAAACGCTGGGCTCTATTCGCTTTCTTCCGCATTAATTAAATGAAAGAAAATTTTAATTAAATTGTTTAATTATTTTTAAAATATAAACAACTAGGTACAATTCGTATTTTGATTGTCTTTATCAGTGTTTTTACCAAAAGCATGCTGATATATTTGGTGTAAGCCTACAATATTTATTACATGTAAACAATAAGTTGACACGGGGAAAATTGAAATTAAGTGTTCTACACCTTCGGAGGATACAGTACTCCTTTCGAGAGACGGAGAATTAGAGTTCGGCGGCTTAGTTCTGTAGTTCTCTCTCTGTACTCCGGTTTAGCTATAAGGAGGTTAACGACAATGAAAAACGTACAACCTAAATGGAACTGAGGTGGTCAGAGTGCAAGAATGAGGGGTGGAAGGTGAACGATTATATTGTCTGACTTGTGGTTACCGGAGCGGAAGACGATAACTAAATAGATGTAGAAGCGACATCTTCGGAATTACGGGGATCCGTTGGAACAAAGTAGGACAAGAAACCAGAAGCTGATACAGGCCTGTCCCCGTGACGGCCTAGTTCCTCATAATATGATCAGAAATTTTTATGTTTTATGAATTATGTTTCATTTCAAAGTCTATCACAGCGGGAGTCAACACTATTAAAAACATTAAAACCAGGCGATTTTACTGGAGTAATTAGAAAAATGTTGTTACTAGACGTTTCGAGTATACTTTTAGAGGTAATCTTCAGTAAAAAAACGTTCAAAAGGTGACAATGCTTACTTCACAATAGTAAAGTCGGTTCTGCTTTCGAACGTTTTTCTACTGAGTATAGCCTCCGCAGGTGTGGCCGAAACTTTTAGTAACATTTTGAGAAATCGTCCACGGCCCAATAGCCTGGTTTTTAATGTTTTAATAATTATGTTCTACTGCCACAATTTCCAGTCCTTACTCTGAGGCTGCCAAACCCGTATCCACAAGATGTTGACCCCTGATGTAATATTTGAAAAGGATGACAGAGGATCGATTGCCGACAGTGGCACTGAACTATAAAGCCATTGGTAGAAGAGACGTGGATCGTCCAAGGACGAGATGGGTGCCGGAACATGTTTATATAACCTAATCCTTGAAGAAGAAGAAGAAGAAGAAGAAGAAGAAGAAGAAGAAGAAGAAGAAGAAGAAGAAGGAGAAGGAGAAGGAGAAGGAGAAGCAGAAGAAGCAGAAGAACCAGAAGCAGAAGCAGAAGAAGAAGAAGAAGAAGAAGAAGAAGAAGAAGAAGAAGAAGAAGAAGAAGAAGAAGAAGAAGAAGAAGAAGAAGAAGAAGAAGAAGAAAATTGTGTTTCTAATTACGGTCGGAATATTACTAATTGGAACTATTGTCGATGATTGTATTTTCTATGTTATACGTGTGGAATTAATAAACGTTGGTATGATGATATCGTGTTATCATAATATTATATTATAAGCATACAATATATTTAATACTAAACAATAAAACACCCAGTGTAATTAAAAGAGACATGCTGAATTAATTATTTTTACAGAATTCCCTTGGTTCGGCAGACCTGCGACGCGAACACGAAATTTATGCGCTAATATTTTCCGTTTTTCTTAATGTACTCCGGTGCTGTGTCTCTGTGTAATAATTTTTAAAACGAAACGACTTTGTCGTCGACGACAACAACAAAGGTTCGAGTCTCCCTACCTCCTTTTATTTAATTCGCAAACCGTGGAAAACGAAGCAAAAAAGAAGACGAATACGGGGAAAAGAAGTAAGTTAAAACTTTGCACTCCCGTCCTTGAACTTTCTCCCGTCTCTTCCAATCCCGACAAACTCCGTTGTCATTCACATTAACGATTCACCAACGTTAGGACTCAAGTTTTATACGAGCTTTGCCAAAACATTTGAAGAAATATATTATAATTATTTCACCGACGCCCCTGCATACAAAATACTTTTTCCACTTACAACACAGAACAAACCGTTAAAAAAATAGATTAGCACCTAAATTACCAAACCCTTTCATAAGGTTCACGGTATAAACAGTTATTGGTTTGTGTCGCCTTCAAATCAGCTGGTCGCTTCAATTTTTCATAAGACGCTCTCCACACGTCGTCGTCTGGTACACCTACGCTAACTACCGCGTAAAACTCACCTTTAAAAACCCCATTCAAATATTTTTATATTTTTTTAGTAACGTTCCTAGCACATAATTTTTCCAGTAAACGTATTTGTATCATGACTCTGGTCATTTTTATTGTGACCAAACGTTTGACTTTAACGGTCGTCAAATTTTCGCCCTTAACGTTCACCTTTTTCATTGAAACATTCGAATTAAACATCGTATTTCTTGTTTTATTATTCATTATTAAAACAAACTTTTGTTCTATTCTCATTCAGTTTATCTTCTTCACATAAAAAACACACGTTATAAAAGAAACATTCATCCTGAAAGCAAAACACGATAACCTAGTAAGGAAAATCGCACAATATCAGCAGAGTCACTGTTAAGAAAAACGGTATGGTTTCTTATTAGTTTCTAACGTTTTTAAGTTACAAAAGGGCAAATGGGACTAAACAAAAAAAATTCAAGTACATGGGGCTGCAAAATGGAGATGACAATCTTCAATGTCCATACTTCGCCGACCATCAAGTAGTCATAGCAACTATGAAGTTGGCCTGGATTATATAATACGGCGATTAACAGAATACTACCAGATATCGAGTTTAACCGTCAGTGCTAGCTTGAAATACTTGAATAAAGGAAACGACAGGTTATATAATGGTTTACACTACAGACATATAGAATGAGTTAAAACATACAAATATATAGGAGTTTTCTTTGTAAAACAAGCAGCCAAAAATTACTAAATTTATGGAAGAGAAACAACATGATCATTGATCTAGATATTATGTGGCAAATAAAGAAATTAATTATTTTAAGAATTATTTGCTATATTACAGCATTGTCACGTATTACAAAATAATTTTGTCAAAATCAGAATTTCACAGACAACTGTATATAATAAGAACAGAAGGAGAAGTACTATTATTTTCAAGCCGTTTCAAGTACTATCATGTCATGGCTATACTGTCATGTCCACAGTACGTAATATCCAATAATAAAAAGCTAATTGTCTACATACATTTCTCAGTTTTTATAATAACAATTAATTTTTCAAGGTACTTATATAAGAACTACATGCCTCCTTCACTCAAAAAATATAATGTGAGAACTGCTTTTTACTGTTTTCCGTATAATGTAGCTAATATTAATTATATAGAATACCCCAAGTAAACATTATTTGGCTTAATATATCATTGAGAAAGAACGTTCCCAGAAAAAAATTATATATAACTAAAATGTATATTATTGTAAAAGCAAATATGCAGTACTTCCTTTCAATTTTATTAATAAGTTATTAATAACGGCCTGGAATATATGAAATCCTACTCTTGTAAAAGTTTAATGGTAGTAACTTGGTTTTATTATCTACTCGTATTGTTGGACTTCCAGAGCTTTTGGACTTATCTTACTCCAACTTTTATTCTTGATATAAAAAATATCTTTTAACAACTTAGGTCTGCCTGACGTGTGGGATCTGCATGCCGCGAAAATAAGAACGCCTGTGGTTCACAGCCTCCACCGGCGGGGTTAAACCGACATCTTTGCCTCAAACATATTTTGAAAATATGTCTAATGTAGTTGAACGTTCTCGTTTAATCTGCTTTAATATCTACATTTAATCTATATTTTTTATAGTTTGGAAAAATGTGTTTTGCGTTAAGCCAACAGTCTATGCACATAATTTGAAGGCACTGCACGTCGGGAATATCAAAGCGACTTGCCTCGCTGCAACCAAATGTGGAGAGACATTCCCCAAGCAACAGGTCTCTTATACGATAGAAATAATATCTACACAAAACATGAAACACGCCAATTTTAACATAACACGATACTCAGCCAACGATTCAAGGTCAGGGTTAAAATTCACCCAGCATTCTTACGACCAATAGAAACTCACCACCCCTGCCTACTACGACTACCTAATATCGGAGGTCATTAAGCAAAACTCAACTAGAAGATGGCAAAACCAAAACGTAGCACCGTAAACGGTCCTCTGGCGGGCCAACCGTCAAGTAGGACGCAGCCAAAAATATGGGAAGAAAAATAAAACGGTAACAAAGCCACTTACAAGCAATCAGAAAAATTAAAAAACATACATATTATTATTGGTATCCACGTCACTTTGTTATTTATAAATTAATAAATTACCTTAGATTCGTCGTGTGACTTCGTTTTATTATTTAGAATTACGCGTTTCGGAACATATGTTCCCATCATCAAATTCCTTTACTCAGTTGAGATCGTTAAACGTTGAAATCATATACACAATTGTTAAAAACAAGTCAGTATGGGTACGCACCCTATGAAGGCTGACCGGATACTCAAAGGCTGTATCCGGTCAGCCTTCATAGGGTGCGTACCCATACTGCTGTGTGTTTTTAACAATTGAGTATGTGATTTTAACATTTGACGATCTCAACTGAGTAAAGGAATCTGATGATGGAACATTTGTTCCGAAACGCATAATTCTAAATAATAAAACGAAGTCACACGACGGATCTACGTAAGGTTATTTATTAATTTATAAACTACAAGAAATTCTCAGAACAAATTAACAAATATCTTGCTGTGCAAGTTACCATATGTGAGTTATTTTACATTACCAATTGTTGTGTATATATATCTTATAACGTTTACGAGCTAAAAAACTTGAGATAGAAATTTCAATTTAAACAAAATGCTCCAACGCAGAAAAAGTAGTTTGCTTGAAAAGTGTGCTCTCAGTAATTACAGGCTAAACGAGCTGAATTCGTTATTTTGGCAGCGTTGCGGGTGGTTTGGTTTGGTTTTCGCGGGGCCAGTAATTTATGGCAGCATAGTTTGTGCGCCGCTGTTTTTTGCTTTGCTTTTTTCGTTCCAAACTTTCACCATAGCGACAGTTGCAGAGGTGTTTGTTTCAAATGCTTTAAAACGGAACACAAGGGTGCAGACGCCAAAACGAAACACTCGGTACGTGTTAAGTCGAGTTAACTGAATGTGCAAAATTGCTGCAGACAAGAAATCAAAAAGAGAAAAAAGCAGCTTTGACCCTTGACCTTGAAAAACTCCGCTGTCAGCAAAGCTGATGATGCCATTTTTCAATAATGGACTCAGTAGTGTCATGAAAATTTTGTTTTATAAATTCTCGTGCAAAGCATTTATGTGAATTTCTATACAATCAATACATTATTCTTACATGCGAAAATGTACCTCGCTAACTGGAAAAGAAATTGATCTTATGTAATATAAAGTTTTTCTCATATGACATAAAATGTGCGGTGTGTCCTTTTTGAGGTAATAAAAGTACATTCATGGGTTGTACCAAGACGATTGCTTGCCAGACCGTGTACATTACTAATATACCAGTACAATAAACAAAGCGAAGAACTTTAAAATCTGTGCAAGCAGTTAGGATTCGTTTGCGAGACTAAGTAAATTTGCACAGATAACATTGTATTACTTTGTAGGCTTATACGGCCGGTGTTGGCTGCTGTCGTCTCCGCCAGCCGGAGAATCTGTAGTCGTGAGCATGTTTTCTACAACGCTGATTGTCGGGTGTTGTTCGAGGAGACTAAAGTCCTGTCTTCTGTCTGCAGCTATTATCCTGCCTTCACAGAGAGTCAGTGGGTATGTCAGTAGAGTATGTCCATATATAGGCTTTCCGGGCAGCGAGCGGACGCTCTATTTTGCATCGTCTGTGCGTGGGCATGCCAGGTGAGCCGACGATCTAGGTGGACACCGAGGTACTTAACTTCTCTCGACCAGGGTAAGTTCGACCGAGTCTCACTCGTCCTCGCGCTTCTTTCCGACGCTTTGAGAATGGCACCGCGGAGCTCTTGTTATCGTTGATGGAAACTTTCCAGCTTTCCGTCCACGTCGTATACGCATCGAGTGCGCGCTGGAGTCGTACGATGGCCCTGTCAGCGTTCCGATCGGCGGTATAAATCGCCGTGTCGTAGGCAAACAGGGCGATCTGGACTCCAGGCTCTCTGGGTACGTCGTTGACGTAGACGGAGAACAGAAGAGGCCCTGTGACGCTACCTTGAGGTACGCCGACTGTAATGCGTCTCTCGGAGGAGACATGGTCATCTATTCTCACGCAGAAAGTCCTCTCCGTCAGAAAGCTAGCAATCAGATGAAGGTAGCAATCTGGAAGCTGGATTTCCCGGAGCTTGAACAAGAGCCCGTCGTGCCAGACACAAAGGCCTTCTCCACAACTAGTAGGAAACAGGAGACACTCTGCTCTTTTCGACAGCCGGCACCCGTGATGTACTCCACCAGTCCCAGCTGATCAGTGGTGGAATGCCCCACATAGAAACCGAACTTTTCGGGGACCAGTACTTCGAAGTTTCCTAGGTGGTCTAGGACTCGCCGTTGTACGAGACGTTCGAGGACCTTTGACGTGGCAGACAAAGGTTTTCGGGCCGGAGGTTTTCGGGACGAGAAGCCGTGGCAGACAAAGGTTTTCGGGCCGGAGGTTTTCGGGACGAGAAGCGTCCTTTCCCTGCTTCGGGATCGCTATGACCGTCGCCTTTCGCAATTTCTTGGGAAAATAGGACAGTCTTAGACACGCGTTGAACAGCGCAACCAAGAAAAGTATTCCTTGCTCCGCGAGTTGAATTATAGCGCCGTTCGTGACGCCGTTCGGGCCAGGAGCTTTGTTCTGCACGAGTTCAACGAGCCGATCTGAGAACTGTTCCCTAGTAATGGGTTCGGGCTTCGCAGCGATCGGGAGAGACAGAAATTCTTCCACTTCGTTCTCGACTTCTTCATCGACGTCCCAGTCCATTTGCGGATTCAGAGCGAATTGGCGCTCGAAACACGCAACCACGCACCCACTCGAAACAGTACTTACTTGGCCTTCGCCTCCGGGCGTCCGACAACTTGACCGGACGGTCCAGCAATGGCTGGGATGCGAGGTCGGCGCCTCTTCCTTGTCAAAGCCGAAGGTATCCTGAATGGGCTACTTTCGTCCGATCCTTCCCCCGCTTGGGCCATGGCGAGTTCCCAACAGTGTCTCCGGTAGGCCTGCATTTCACGACGTAAAATGTCGGTCGCTCGGTTGTACGCTGCCTTGTCGGCCGGATCACAGGTCCGCTGCCAGCGTCTTCGGAGGCAATATCTATCGCAAGCGACAGCACTCGTCTCCTCTGGGATCCGCTGCCAGTGGGGCGTGACGACAGGCTTCATCCTGGAAAACGCGTCGATCGCAGATATGACTGCCTCGTCAAACGCGGCAACTGCCTCGTCGACTTGGCGGATGCAATCAACGACAAAGCACCGGGCCATAGCGACCCAACTCTACCACCTTCCTGACATCTCAATGAATCGGCGTGCTGCCAGAGCTGTTGGTTTGCGCGTCATGAGACGAACCAGTGGTTTCCTAGTACCGAGCTTCCGGTAGGGGCTCCTGCCTAGTGATCCTGTCCAGACGGAATATTATTTAATTATTTAATGGTCGCTGCAACGACATTCTCGTACTAGATCGACTAGTACAGTATTTGTCGAAGCCGTTTCCAAGATTCACCTGGACTGTTCGGTACTTGCCAAGGCCAGCTATGAGAGGGCTTGTCTGGGTCCTCGCAGCTCGGACATAAAATTTACGTGCAAGTCGCATAGGTGTCTTCCATGGAGAGGACACAGAGTCCTCTTCTCAAGAGTCGAGAAGAAAACCGATAGGGGAATTTGGCCGCTAGCCGAAGGCCCCTATCGAGAACGCTTTGCAACTTTCTTTTATGAACGGTTGCGAGGTAGCCCCAGACGGGAAGAGCGTAGGTAATGATCGGCAACAGATACGCGTTGACGATCAACTTACCCAGCTTGCGGGTCATAGCCTTGTTGACAAGTATCGGAAACAGTTGCGCGAGACGAGCGGACGCTCTCTTTCGCATCGTCTCAGCGTGGGCACGCCAGGTGAGCCGACGATCAAGGTGGACACCGAGGTATTTAACCTCTCTCGACCAGGGCAAATACGTTCTACCGAGTCTCACTCGTCCTCGTGGTTCTTTCCGGCGCTTTGAGAATAGCACCGCGGAGCTCTTGGTGTCGTTGACGGCAACTTTCCAGCTTTCCGTCCACGTCGAATACGCATCGAGTGCGCGCTGCAGTCGTGGGATAGCCCTGTCAGCGTTCCGATCGGCGGTATAGACCGCCGTGTCGTCGGCAAACAGGGCCGTTTGGACTCCAGGCTCTCTGGGTGCGTCGTTGACGTACACGGAGAACAGAAGGGGCCCTAGCACGCTACCTTGAGGTTCCCCGGCTGTAATTCGTCTCTCGGAAGAGACTATTCTCACGCAATTGAATCGGCGTGGCGAAAGAATGCCTTTAAGAAGGTACGGCATGGTGTTCTCGACGAACGTATTAGAACGCGACCAAGTCAAGGCGCTGTGATTGACCGAGACTTGGTAGCCGATGTTAAATAGGTAACGTTGTATTACCGGCCGCCTGTTGCTTATACCCGGTAAAATTACTTGGATGTTGTTCGGCTATGATCTACCGTACGTGTGTTCTCTGTCGCCTTGCGGCTCTGAAGAAGACCCCCGGTGGCTGGGATTGAAACGTAAGCCGACTATGTCGCTAATCAGCAACCCCAACTTAATAATTTCATTACTTCGATTTTGTGTTTAGTGTTTTCAGCGATAGCTGAAGATGTCAGACAAACTGACCTTTTCCAGTCCGCTTTGTGACTTCTTTTTCATATTGATGACGCGTTTCAAATCATATGCTTCATCATCAGATCTTAAAATATCCCTCGTAGGAGGTCATCATCGGTAGAAATTCAATAGAATTTGCATTGTGTACGCATCAGTAGGTTGTCACTCATTGGAGATGTCAGTCGACTATACTGAAGATGTCAGTATAAGTTATAGACACCTAAAGTTTAAGGAGGCAGTGAAATTATTAATTTAAACTTATATCGTAAACGGATGTGTACCGATTTAACGACCCTGAAAAACCCTAAGACGAGATGCCAGATCTGCAAACAAAAGACGTAAGTTCGTCTGTATGACGTACCAACTAAAAGATGCTACGGTCGTTAGTCAGCAGCCACAGTCAACAGTTTTTCAGCGTACTCACCAGGAAAATTGGTAGTTATTAATTTGTAAACACCAGATTATAAGCACTTAAATGGAATACTCTCATAGAACCACTTACAATATAATGATGCAGAAAACAAAAGACCAGTTACAGAATGCAATATTTACGTTCAATAGCATCATACAAGACTATGGGCTACAGATCTCTGCTACAAAATCAAAAACGATGGAATTTAAGGATAGGTATCTTATTAGACATAAGATAGTCGTAGATAATCAGATTTTGGATCTGGGTTGTGATATCTCATAAGGAACCGATATTGATTGGGATAGTAAGTTAACGCAATTTAGACGTATCTATGGAACGATTCATAGGTACCTGATAATAAAACACGGAAGGATACCCGAATAAAAGTTTACAAAACTGTGGCTCTCCCCACATTCCTGTTTGCTAGTGAGGCAAGGACGTTTGGTAAAAGGGACGAACAGAGGATTCAGGCAGCTGAAATGAAATTTCTGAGAGGGACACAAGGTTGTTCTCTCCTGGATCGGAAGTCGAACGAGGCAATTAGACCCGAATTGTATCGTAAATATAACCTGATGAAGTTACTACAAGACGTAAAATTCTAAACGAGAGCACCCAGTAGCAGGTATAAAATTTCAAAGAACTACATAAATACAACCTTAATATATAAATATAGGCTAAAATGGCAAACTTAGTAGTTTTAAGGAGTTTTATATAGAAAGGATAAGTATGTAAATATTGCATAAACTGTTCTCAACAACAAAGGAAGAGAGAAAGGAGTGTAGAGCGACGCAGGATAAGGTGCGCCACGCTTGATGGCACAAAAAGGAAAAGAATAGAAATAAGAGGAAAAAGAAGATTAATTACTTCTGCAAATAACTGAGTATGGTATTATGAGTGGACGTGGGAATTAGATTTTAAAATATAAGAAGACAATTAAAACATCAAGACCTGACTGTATAAAAATAAAGTAATAATACAAACTTTTAATATAATTATTAATAATAAATAAATCTTTTATTACAAGAATATAGTTTGTGTTTTTTTAACATAACACTGTTTCGATGGTAGGCTTATAAACTATCATCATCATCATCATCATCACCATCAATTTTTACTTCCATATTCCTTAAGTATGGTGATGGCAAAAAAAATCGTGTTCGAGATTATTGCAGATTCTGATTGTACTACACTCAAAACATGAAAAAAATTCGTTTTCCGAAAAGTGTCTGTGTGTGTGTCTGTCTGTCTATGTGTCTATCTGTGTGTCTGTCTGTCTCTGTGTAGATTTTTTTTTTTTTGGCAAACGATAACTGCCGCAAATTCAAACAGAATCAAATAATGTTTTGCATACAGCCCTGATTTGTAGAGTATTCACGACCTGTAGTTTTTGGTAAATATCGGTTGAGGGAAAGGGGTAGTTTACCTGCAACGGTTTTTTTTTATCAAGGGAAATTTTTAATTTGGCAAACGATAACAGCCGCAAATTCAAACAGAATTAAATAATGTTTCGTATACAGCCCTGAATTGTAGGGTTCTCAAGACCTGTTGTTTTTGTTGAAGATCGGTTAAGGGAAAGGGGTAGTTTACCTGTAACGTTTTATGTTTTAACAAGGGTATTTCTTATGGCAAACGATAACTGCCGCAAATTCAAACAGAATCAAAAGATTATTTGCACACAGTCCTAAATTGTAGAGTTCTCAAGACCTATTGCTTTTGGTGAAGATCGGTTAAGGGGAAAGGGTAGTTTACCTGCAACGTTTTTTTAACAAGGGTATTTTCTATGGCAAACGATAACAGCCGTAAATTCAAACGGAATCAACAATTTTTTGCATACGTCCCTGCATTGCAGAGGTCTCAAGGACTCTCAATTTTGGTGAAGATCGGTTAAGGGGAAGGGGTAGTTTACCTGCAACATTTTACGTTTTAACAAGAGTAAAGTACTTGAAAATTCATTTAAACTTTTTGAAACAATGGTAATTGTTAAAAGTAAAATAATTTTGTTGCCAGGCAATAAAATTACAATTTTTTCATTTTAATGTAAATTATGTATGAGTTAATATCTTTATATATATAATTCTTCTGTACGTGTGTATGTCACTGAACTCCTCCATGTATAAAATAATATATCGTTCGTGGCAGGTAAGCATATCTCAGTTATGCTCAGTTATGTAATGTTTACGTTTCCATTTTATTATTATGCCTACAGCAATAAAAAGGCAGGTAAGACACACACACACAATTCACGTTATTTCTGGCCTCACTCATGTTTATTTTCTTACATTTGCACGCTTTTTAAATGGAAAGTGCCGAAACCCACACCAACATAACGCGTGCAAGCCGAAAAAATGGACATCAATTTGCTTACTGGCGAAGCTAGTAGTTAATGAATGGGTAGGCAAAAATTTTATCTTAAATTTTTTTTAAGGAATCACTAAAAGGACGGTGGTTCAAATCGGACGCTGAGGTAGAGTTTGCTGTAACCGAATGGTTCCACAAACAGCCGTAAGAATTTTACTAGCAGGGAATCTACAGGTTAGCGCAACAGTGGAACTCATGTCTTAATGTTATTGGAGACTTCTTTTAAAATCGTTGAATAAAAAATGCTTTACAGCTCTATACGTGTTTCTATTGAACAATCCTTGTATTAGTCATACACAATAATACAACTGATTGAACTTCAAATTTTTAAACTTGATTAGTTTCTATATATATATATGTTTAATGTTACAAATAATTCAAATAACAATCTTGATCATCTGTTAGTTCAGCAGAATAACAGTGACACTTTTAATAACCGCATAAAATAAACACTTAGAAACAACACAGGCGCTTTAACTTAACTGTTTGGACCACAGAAGTGAGCCATGCCTCAATGCTCTATGTGTACAGCGCGGGACAATCCCCCCTCCCTTCACTTCCCTATCACACCACTACATTGCTTACATACGATGTATACAAAAAACGCTGAGGCACGTTCAGGTTGCCTCATTCGCTTTAAACGAACTATGCCGAATCTCACCTGTCACCATCTAGCGGTCGCTCAATAAAGCACGTTTCGGTTTAATAAATTTGACAGTCGCAGTAACAATGTATAATCTTTACGTTATGTAGTTCATACGTATTTATAATTTTTATTCTACAGAATTTTTTAGGGTAGGCATTGCCTCAACTGCCTCCATGTAACTTCGCCACTGATATATATGTGTACAACGTTATCGGCAACAAAGAAGTAGTTTTTGTTAAAATTCCTTCCCGGGATATTTGGCCGTAGTCCAATGTTTTCTACAAAACCAGACATTTCGGCAATGCCATCGACTTCCATCATCAGTGAAAATCGAGTGCGATAACGTGAGGTGGTATACGTTAGTGACCACAGTACTGTAGTTAAGGCTGAAGCAGTAAGTAGAAAGAAGTAGTTTCTATGGTAATATTTCATTTCGAAAATGATTTTAAATATAAATCTTAGAATATGGAAGTCATGTATGGTTCTCCATACCGATATTTCGATATACCATCGAAACAGAGTTATTTAAAAAAAATACAAATACATATTCTTGTAGTAAAAGTTTTATTTAATAATAATAATAATAATAATAAATAGTAATAATAATAATACTAACATATATACAAGAATAATTGAGCAAATATGAATGTAATTAATAAAAACTTGTTTTTAGTAGCAAAATAAATACAGTATTCAGTCATTGACTGTTTATTTGAAAACGTTGTACAATAAGCAACACTCCAAGCGGTTGCAAGTTCGCTTTGTAATTCTGTAAACCACAAACAAGGCGTTATCAGCTGATTAGAGGCACAGCCTCCTGTAAACCAATTAATCAGACGCGACGCTAAGCTGCAATGACGTTCATTGATTAAACCTTGGATGTCGTTATTGTTTGAAGATAAAGGTGGCGGCTGCTCACGTCGGCGAGCGAGCGCCCACGAGCGAGCCCGTGTGTTCCAAGATGTTGGTTAGTTTGCAACTTGCCGGTTGTTGATTGGTCGGATTGAATGTCGGTTCAGTCGTCGCAGCTTCACGTTCCCTCTTCACAAGTATAAGTTTGTAGTCTTGTTCGCGGTGAGTGGGAATGCGGGCCGATGGGCTGAACTTCTTCTTCTGCTTCTACGTATTGAGACGTTCCCTCTTACGTATGTTGGTAAAATCGAATTTAGTTCTTTATGTTTTTGCCACTAATAAGACATATTCGTTTGTTTTTTAACAGCAAGCAGTGCCTTCGTGATTATAATGCACCATAATAAATCATATGTACATATTGATGACAAACGTTACTCCACATTGTCTTCAATTTTTCACTGTTTGGTCACATTTATAATATAGCAATAAAATAAGTATTAAATCAGAATTGCTTTCCCTTTTAATTCTACAACTATAAAGACAAAGTTCATATTATGGTAATTTGATGTCTATTTTTTTCTTTGCTACAATTTATCTCGTAGTTTTGAACAATATCAATGATTTAATTTGTTTTTAGAAACTCATATCGTTTCTGTTTGAGGTCACCTTGAAAGAAACCTTGCCATATATTCTAAAGTCTCTCACTAGTTTCCAAAGCTTAAACGGCCGGAGTCAATGTTGTTAAGTTGTAGTCCCGGGCTGTTTGGCCGTGGTCTAGTGCTAAAATCTCTAGCAAACGTTTCGGCCGTGCTATTGACCCCCATCATCAGTGCAATTATGACCTTGCGCTAACGTAAGATGGTGCACGATGCTTACATCATCAGCCATTACCACAGTACTGTGGTCACTATCGTGCACCATTTTACGTTAGCGGAAGCTCATAATTGCACTGATGATGTGTCTCAATGACACTGTCGAATCGTTTGTTAGAGTTTTAGCACTAGACCACGGCCAAACATCCCGGGATTACAAATTAACAACACTCTCTAACTAGCTTGTTTCAGTTCGGCATGCCTTTTACATATTCAATTAATTCCTGTAGAGATTACGTTTGTATACACGTATTAATTCTAATCTGTAAACATGACAGGCCTTCTTCAATTTTTGTTTTATAATATGAGAAAAAGAGTTAAAGTTCTTATAATTTATATACAATGTTCTAAGTTTACTCATATCCGATAAACTGCTCCTCAACATGTTCCCTTTAAGCATGACAGTACATTTAAATCTCTTCATTTCAGGCTTACGTACTAAAGGCACCTAGATTTATTTTATCTCGGATCTTTCTTAATAAGGCGTGACTTCAGGAAATGCAATTCTACTCATTAAACTGAAGGAAAGATGACCAGTGAAGATATGCCAAAACATTCTTCGTTTTTCGTCTGTATGTCTCTGTGTTTAACAAAACAAAAAAATGATTTACTGCAGACGTGGCGTTGGTTGAAATTTAGTAGGCTATAGACTGTACGCTTACCATTTATTATAAGTAATGGATCAGAAATAAACCAAGGTAATATCTTAAAACTTATTAAAATGCCTCCTGATCAATTTTTAATTTAAATTTTCATGAAATCACTATATCAAAATGTGTCTCATTGCATAAGACTTGAGCCCTTTTATTTGTCATTACATAAAACATTAGCTGAATGATGCCTTGTATATGGAACTCGTATAAAAAATAACTGAGATATTACGTTTTTTTTATAACATTGACAGTATTTTAAATACATGCGTTGATTTCACCCAAAGTATGGGTGTCTTATGTTACAGTCACCAACGTTACATGATTCTTCTACTCCAGTAAACACAGTGAGACACTGTTAACCAAGAGCTGTTGTTTTGCTAAGTGGCATTGACAGTGTTTTAAATACATGCGTTGATTTCACCCAAAGTATGGGTGTCTTACCTTGCAAGATAACATCAAGGCGATTGAAACTCTTATCAAGGTCATTGTTTTGATCTACGAACCTACGTACGGCTTTTTTTTCCAAATTGTAAGATCATTAAAAGCAAGTACTCGAACAGGCTCACGAATTAACGCTAAGACAATTTTACTTCAATTGTATACATTGCGGTGAGTGGGAATGCGGGCTCCTGTGCTGAACGTCTTCTTCAGCACAGTATATATATCTGTATATATCAGTTTTTTGTTACTAATAAGTCATTTTCGTTTGATTTTTGACAGCAAGCAATGCCTTTGTGCTTATAATATAATCATACTGATATATACAGTGATATACATAGCTTCTAAGTATTCACCCGACATAACAAATTTGTTAATGAAAGTGAATGCTATTATTATCATAACAAGTAAACTAGGCGATCGTTTTCAACGCTGTAAGTATTTTATTGTACTATTCAAATAATGGGATCAATTTTTCTAACCATATAATTCCGATCATTTGTTGTGTCTACAACTATTGATAAGTAATCGGATACATACTATTAAGTAATAAACTAAAAGTTTATTATTTTTGTTTTTTAAATTTTCTTTACAACTTTCATAAACATCTGTCATCATGATTATAGATAACAAGCAGAAATATGTATTTTCAAAACATGAAGTGTAAACACAAAAGAAAACAATACACTTTATCGTTTAAATAAATGTTTAGTGTTTGCAAAGAATACTCTAAGCTTCTACATTAATTACTCTTGTACTTTTACGTAAAGTAAAAGGGTATATTTGGTTAGTTTAGTATTTACATTCATACATTTGTAGTTTTTCTGAAAACCTAACATTCATTGTTTAATGAGATTACCCCAGGTAACTCCTCACATGCTTTTAAGTTTGGGTAAGTAGATCGGTGACTTGGGGAGCTTGACGATCACTAATCCAGGTTGTATGATTCAACGCGACAGATTCAAATATACGTTATCCCAATAGGTCGTCTCCGATTTCCATAGTTTTATTGTAACAAATACCGTACCTTACATTAAAAAATGTCGTTGTAACGTGCGAGACAACGACTTTCAATACGAATTTCTTTTCAACATAAGAATACATAAAATATGTACTTTCTTGTAAAAATTTCTCATAACAATAGACGTATTCATCTAGCAGCCGGTCAGAATTCGAACGTGTTTAATGCTCTGTCAAACTAGAAACATTTTACTTTTATGCTTTACAAAATTTCAATTTCAATATGTTTCTTGAATAAAGGAAACACGTGATTTGTATACAGAAATATTGGTATAGAGAAATTGTTGTTCTGTAATGTAATTCACAAAGCGTTTGGCAGAGAGGGGCCGACCAAACTTGCCCCAGCGTTACTGAATGGCCGTGAACATGGCGATGGCAATGGGACTGGTTTCAGTACAAAGTTTTTCAACTAGCTTCTTTTCCTTTTCGCCAAATTCGTTTTGTACATTCTCTAAATTGAATTACGGCAAAATCGAACCATTTTGTTGTTGTTATTATCAACTTTTTTATGCTATAATATTATTATACATATAATCACATCTGTGAAGATAGTTGAACAAAACGTAACGTTTATCAGGTAGCAGTAAATTACTGGTCAAATAAAACAAACTTGAATAACAAGTTTTCTTTATTTCATCATCTTCACAACACTGCATAGAGAAGGTGCTGCCTGTTTTACCTTCAAAAATCCTCCTGGGTCTACCTACACACCTGTGTCCTATAGGTTTGTGTTTCCAGATTTGTTTGGCCAGTCTGGAATCTGACATTTGTCCTAAGTGTTCCTTCCACCGTTTCTTGTAATCTTTTAATTTTTCACTCCAGTTAAAAACTTGTAACTTTTCTCTTATAGCCTCATTCCTTATACGGTAAAGTTTAGAACACATTGTAACTCCTTTTAAGAACGTCATTTCCTAGGGCGTTCGTTCTCGTTGTTTCTTGGTTGTTGTCTATAATGCACGCCCACAGGCCAGTATAGGGACTCCAATAACTTTGTAGAACTTTAATTTTGTATTTTGGTGTACCTTGTTCCTAAAATTACGGTTGATTGTCCTACAGATCGTCTGGAACTTACCTAACTTATAAACAGTCGAATTTTCAATACATTTGTTTTACGGGCACAGATAGATATAATTAATAACCATGTAAAAAATACTTGCAGACAGAATTCTTGGATGTCTGTATAAAAGATTGTCAGTTAAGAAGATCCGGAACAGATATTAAGTTGATAGTACAAAAAGCGGAAACAGATAAGATTTTTTTTTGTACGAAAAGCGGAAATAGTGTGTCTTTACAGCTTCACACCCTTTACCAATGACACGAAGGCCGTATGCCAGCTGAACATTGATTTCAAATAATTTTGTTGACTTTACTTTATCAGAGGTAGAAACGTCATGGGAATAATTACAGTTATTAAAATAAATTTCAAGTTTTCAAGCTAAACCTTTGTTTGAAACTTTCCGCACTTTGATACCAAGTGAGTGACATTTAGAACACATCACTGAGTGCGATAATGCCTGTTTCAACAAATCTAGGTCTATAATTATGTTTTCTTTATTTAGGTCTGTATTGTATTTTTCATAGTTGTCATCAATATTACCAAATTTTTTCTTGGAGCCACTGTCAAAACTTTTAGTTTTGGTTGGCTAGACCTAGGCGTAGGCTCAAGTGAATATTCACCGGTTGAAATTGTTTGGTTATGGCTAGTCCTACTTTCTTCAATTAGGCTTTCATTATTCAGAGGCATATCTACATTCCTTCTTTTTTTAAAGACAGTGCGTGGTTTTCTTGGTCTTCTAGGCATTTCACAAATACTAAATATCACAAACACGAAAATAAAACTCACAAAAATACAAAATTACTAAGATTTTTGTTTACCCGCAAATCACAACAAAGAAGTCACAGATGACTGTGAAATCAGCTGTGATCAGGTTAGCCAACTCAAAAATTCTATAGCCAACTACAGAAACCAAAATATAAGTTTATAATCTGTGTACTATAAGAACTAATAGTAACGATAACGTTCACTTCATCAACTCCGCGTCTCATTCTAAGTTTTCATGTACATTCCCGTATTATTAATTTTTTCACTGCTTTATACCAACCGAAATACCACATATTATATATCAAAATGTTCAGAAAGAAACACTCTATAATTTAATAGAAAAAACAGAAAATGTGAATTTTTTTTATTTTTCGCCTACCCCTTAACAAATATTAAAATAAAGAAAATAGATATTCTCATAAATCTGTTTGCAGGGATGGTTACTTATAGTGTGTGTGCTCTGAACTGTAAACAGATGGAAAGAAAGGGAAAGAAGTTTTGTACATGGTACTGAAAGAAAATACATAGAATTTAAGGAAAAATAAGGTTTTAATAGAAAGTTAGATAAAAAATTGTGGAAGGCCTTAACGGTGAAAATTATTGATGCCTAGGGTATTTAATACATAAATAATATATTAAGTGATAATTAAATGCAATAAAATCTCCACTATAAAGAAAAAGGTAATGACGTTTCGAGGCAATGAGCCAATAAGAACAAAAATAATGATTAGTGATTAAATTCCAGACCGGATGAGCCAAATTAGGTAAGTTTCAGGCGATCTGTAGGACAATCAACCGTGTTATTAGAAACAAGGTACGTGAAGATACAAAATTAAAGTTTTACAAATTTATGGCAGTCCCTGTACTGTCATATGAGTGTGAAGTAGAGACAAAAGCCAAAAACAAGAGAGTAAAATACAGGTATCAGAAATAGTGTTCTCAAGAGGACTTAAAATGTGTCTACACTTGACCGTATAGGAAATGAGGCTATAAGAGAAGAGTTACAAGTTTTTACTCGAATGAAAAAGTTAAAAGATTACAAACATCGGAGGAAAAAACACTTAGAACGAATGTCAGATTCAATACTGACCAAACAAGCCTGGAAATATAACCCCATAAGCCACAAATGTGTGGATAGACCCAGAAAGAGTTGGCTGGATGATTTTTGAAGGCGGAACAGGCAGCAGCTTGCCTGTACCTTGTTGTGAAGATGATGATGATGATGATAAATGCAAGAAAAAAGTCTTGCGTTGGTAGAAAAAGTCCTGAATTAAACAGTACAGACGCATAATTATGAGAACGCAAATATTTTAAATAATGTGTGATATACAGGGTAATCTGGACATTTGATAAAATGATCATTCTCCAATTTGTAAATTGAGGTTGCGTGGTGTCTAAAGCCTGAGGATTTGGGCTGGAATAGTACGAAAGGAAACGAAGATAATGAGAGTTGTCAAATTAAATATTTTTCACGAAGAGTGCCATAAATAACCCGTTATAAATAATAAACAACAACGTGAGAGACAACGACGAAACACGTTAATAGGGCGATAGCGGTAAACAACGGCGTTGTTAAGATTGATTGAAGCGCTGCGAGTTGTCGTGTAAGCATATTGACTATACAGCCGGGCGTACCGCCTCCGTCGTAACCATGGCGACCGAACGCCAGCAGAGCAGAGCACATGCCTGCAATTGCTAATCATTTTCCACGCTTTACCGCTGCCGCTGCTGGCCCCTGTAATAGATTACATCTTTCCACCGTCGACGACCTCGTTTTTGCCCGCCACCGGTCCGGTCCGGTCCGACCAGTTGCACTTTGTTTTACGTGCAATTTGTGTGTGTGTGTGTGTGTGTGTGTGTGTGTGTGTGTGTGTGTGTGTGTGTGTGTGTGTGTGTGTCCAACTTTAACTGTTACAGTAGTTAATGGCCGCTTTTTACCGTCCATGTTACCTCTCCGTTTTATCCAGACAGCGTACACTTGTCACGGTAAACAGAGTCAGCCACCAGTACCAAACACTTTGTATAAATATTCATCGCCCCGCATACACACACATATAGTGAAACTTTTCAAAAGTTAATAAATTTTATCTCATAACTGTCCAGTAGAAATATTACTGCTTTATGTGCGCATACGTATATTACTGAGACAAAATGTCTCATTACACCGTTCTGTAGTATACGTACTGTATGTATGTTTATCCAATATCTAGCAGAGATAATATTAACATACGTATCTCAGAATATTTATATTGTATTTCACCACTTACTAAGTTATAAAACAATAAAGATGACATCTTACATCATAATATAAATGAAATAAATAATATAAGGACAGCGAAATAAATTTTCTCCGATCATCCACAAATGTGTATTGTGTTAAACGTTTTGAGCCAATTTGTTAAAACCTAATCTTAGTAGGTACATGTACGTAAACTTTGCAGCATATGGAATTAAATCAATCTACTCATGTTGTCTCAGAAATTAATTAAATTTTTTTTTATTTTTATATTTAAAAATGTTTTTAATATTTTCTAATTTTATTTCATTTTTTAATTAAAGTTGAATGACGTTATTGCTTGGAAATTGTAAGCAAAATTTGATTTACTTAATAGGGAATTAAATGTTTCCCATTTTGTCCGTGATTTCACGACCAGCGTCAATGTTATTGTGTAAATGACTGTTTGCCAGGCTGTAAGGCCGTTTAACATACAGATATATGAAGAAAGCTTTTTAGGTACATCTGTTCCATAAAGAGAGTATCCATGATCTGTATTAGCAGAAAAAAATTAGCAGACTATGTACACCGTGACATCTGTGTCAGTGTGTGTAGCCTTTTTTTTAGCACTGAAGATGGCCGTCGAAGGCACGGCTGAAACGTCTACAATGAACACGATGGACCACAGCCTTACAGCACGGCAAGCAGCAATTTTAATAACAATTAAATGTTTCTCTTTCTAATTTATTTTAACCGAATACTAGAATGAATTCTTCAAGTGACTTTTGTTTTATTAAATATTTTGATAAAACGTACTGAATTTTAAATTTTCATAATCAAAATCCAACCGGCTGAAATGAGATTTCTCAGGCACGTGGCAGGGTATACTCTCCACGATCATAGAAGGAACACAGTTATACGGCAGGAACTGAATATTATGAGTATACTCGACAGGATCGCCCAGTATCGGTTGAATTGGTGGGAACATCTTTGCCGAATGGATGACTGCCGCATCCCCAAACAAATCTGGAACTATAAGCCGAGGGGACGGAGAGGTGTGGGAGGTCCGAGGAAGCGCTGGAGTGACCAGCTTTAATATTTGCCTATTTGAGACCGGAACAAACCATTCTTGGTTTAAACCTTGAGGATGATGATGATGATAATCAAAAACCAGTAATTTTAGATGTTTTTATGACAACTAAGAGAAGTAATAAACCGTAAGTAATGCATATATATATGTTAAACAAAGTCTGAGTCGGAATTCTCTAAATTCACGATGCACTGCCTATAACTACTTACTTCCTACGTTTTGTCACCATATGTAACAAATTTTGTATTCATTCGTGGTTACTATACTCATTTCAGCAATAGGCCTACTATACAATGTGAACGCTGTTATTTTAAATCGATCTGAGTACTGAACATAATAATATGATTATTATGAAAGTGTTTAACGTGATTACTTTTATATGTAGAGATATCTGTAGTTTGTATGTTATCATCAACTCTATCTATCGATGATCGACCCATAATATCTGAAGTCCTCTAGTTCATTTTCTCAGATACGTAAAGCAATTTGTCACTAAAAGGCACATCCAGTGCAATTATTAAATAGTAATGACAAGTATAATCAAGTCAGTATTTATAATGTCAGTATTTATTTAAGTAAGTACAAGAATGATACAGATTATATGTAAAATATGTGATCTTATCACATGTTAAGATAATAGGTAAAAAAGAAGACATTTTTAAATACTATTCTATGTTATTTGTACCTTGCATAAGTTCGGCACTTAATTATGAGTTTCGGTTATCAGTTATTAGCTTCGTAAACTGAAAGTGTTCTAAGTAATATAAAACGTAAAAAATTATAATTCTTGTCGAAATTATTGTTGTCGTGAAATTCAAATATTACGTAATGTTCGGTGCAACAATCCACTTGGAATATGTGTGCAGTGATACAAAATACTATTTATGCAAGACACAATTTCACTTAAAGCTATTGTACTATTAGGTTGTTTCAAATATATATGTTAATCAGAACGTATAATGATACAATAAAGTATGATTTTAATTTTACTAAACATTCTGAAAATCTAATTGTCCAATATTGAAATCAACCGACCGCAGAAGCCTCATATGCTAGACGTATGGTGCAACTCACAGTTCAAAATAGCATTGTACTAGAAAAAAGCATAGCATTTTACTAAAAACGAACATCATCATTTTCAAAACACGACATAGGCAAGGTACTTCCTGTTCCGCCTTCAAAGGTCATCCAGCCATTTCTTCCTGGGTTTGTTTACACCTATGCTCTATGGGTTTCTATTTCAAGACTCATTTGGACAGTCTGGAATCTGACATTTTTTCTAACTGTTCTTTCCACCATTGTTTAATTTTTCATTCAAGTTAAAAACTGGTATTTCTTCCCTTATGGCCTCATTTCTTATAGAATCAAGTTCAGAACGCCTTTTAAGTCTTCCTAAGAATGCCATTTCCGAGGCCTGTATTTTACTGTCTTGTTTTTATTTTGGTTGTTGTCCATGATTCAGGGCCTGACATCATTTTGCAAAACCTTAGTATTGTATCTCGACGTACTTGTTTCTAAAAACACGGTCGATTGTCCTATAGAGCGTCTTCAACTTATCTACTTAACATCAACAACATAATTTCTATCATAGCCAATATCCTTAAAAAAAAAAAACAGACAATACCGTGTGAATTCTCAGAAACATTAGTCAGTATTTCTAATGTAGGTGTATTGATTTACTGGAGCAGTGGGTTAACATTCAGTAACAACGTAATGAGGCGAGGAACGGTAGATTTCAATCTATCCAACACTGGCATAATTTAATAACTGACCTCAACGCTCAACCCAGCGGTCTTGTCTCTATGAAGCAGTACGTAGTGTACAATCGATATTGCCGACCACATGATTCGATCACTCCGTACCGACGCAACAACTATCCTTATATCAAACCCCTCCAAGATTACTCATGAAATTGAAGCTTTTAAAATTACAATATAATTGAAATTTGTGGATCAACCTATTATCCGTTACGCAACTAAATTAGAAATTGTATTACTGAAAATTTGAAAAATCACAAGCGGGTTTGCGCTACATCCATACATACACATGCAAATATATATGTATAAAATATATAAATATTCATATGTGCTAAATTATTCTTGTTATATATTTTATATAATAATAATAATAATAATAATAATACTTCTTTTTTACAAAAATATATACGCTTTTGTAATACCAATATTGCAGGTATTGTGCTGTGATTAAATTATTCAAATGTATTTTGTTGTATAGATTCGGCTAAATTATTCATCGTCTTCATCAACAAGTGACGTTTGAAGATCTGTATAACTTGACAACTCATTTTGACAGTGTAAGTTAGTCTATAACTAAGAAAAACTAGACGCGTATAGTGAAGTCGAGGAACGAACTTCAGTATCCCTAATAATTAGTCAAACACAATACAAATCTATATCTATGTATATATAAAACTCAAAGTCTGAGGATTTATGGGTACTGAATACAAATCCACACCGTTACACCGATTGCCATCACATTTTGCCAGATAACCTTTGACATAAGGCGCAAAATACTGTCTAACTTGGAATTTGATATTTTGCGCCGTTCGCACGATTAAGGCCCTTTCAATTATGGCTTTTCGTTGACGCGTATAAAGATGTCAGCAACACCATGGAGACAAGAATTAATTACCATAATAACAAGTAAATACAGAAAATATTTATCGGCATCGGGACTGTACCTTTATCCGTTCCTGCAGTTTTAAATGTTTTTAATATGCGATTGCATCGATATATTTTATAATTTTGTTTACAGATACGTCTATATATTTTGTAATTGTCTTAAACGATTATAAAATTTATGTTTATACGTATTTCTGATGATGCAATGAATAAGTAATGAAATATATTACATACTACTGCTAAAGATGATAAAAACACCACGGAGACCAGAATTAATTACCATAGTAACAGTAAATAAACAAAAGCTATTTCGCGGCAACAGATCTGTACACTTATCCATTCCTGCAGTACATTTTCGATGTTTTATATACTATGCGATTGTATCGACATATTAGGATGTAGAAAAGAAAAAGTGTACTAACTGTAAATTGTCCTATTACTTAATGCAAAGCGAAAATACGTGTTGTTTTCATTTGTGAGGTTAGGTGACAACGGTTTTTGGTTTTTACTATACTGCTGAAATAAATAAAAGTCACGGTTGAGGAAAACATAATGTTTAATGTGTTATACAATGATTCTAACACAGTAACACTTAAAATAAAGATTTTAGCGTTTTGATTTAACAGGTAGAGTACTTTATAAATGTCTCCAAAGGCTTTATACTGGTGGTTTTAAATGTCCAAAGGCTGTTGGACCAACATAATAATTTAGTACAAGTTAAAATAGTGTGTTAAAAACAGCTTTGGAGGGAATTTGACTAATAAGTACAAAAAATTTTTATACGAGCTGACAGAACGCCAAATAGACATAGACAATAAAATTTATATTAACATGCTTATTAAAAGTTAAATATTTGCGTGCGAAGCCGCGGGTAACAGCCAGTAGTTTATAATCAGGAACTATCGTTGATAATTTGTTTTGCGAGGCTCTCACATTTTATACTTGAATCTACCAAACGTAACTAGTATGCCTCCCTGATTTAGTGTTCCTCTGCTCTCGTGTGTGCACGTTTAGTGACACCGGTTTTATAGGGAACAGCCGATAGACCGTATCACAAAATAGTGCCACTCAAAGCGAAACGTTCTGCTTTGCTGTGAACTGTGAGGTTGATTATATCGAGCGCCGCTGTCAGTGCGTGCGCGCACGTGTGTATGAATGTTTACTACACCTTCATATTATACATGGGTTTATCGGGTTCGTCTCGTTCTCTTGTGTCGATTCCGTGACCGGCGCCGTACACAGGATGTCTGGCGCCCGGTACCTACAACTTACTCTTCAACTCTTTGTTTATTGCTACACACACACACACACACACGCGTCTAAACTTTTAACGTGTTTACGTGTAATTTTTTATATTTCCAGTTTTGTTAGTTTTATTAGCAGCCATCTTAACACCAGCTTTGTCACTACTTGTTGCCACTTCTAAATACTTCGTTCTTGACGAGGCTTTTCGGTGTCCCCACCACCTAGGTCGTTTAAGACCTGAAGATGGTGGGGACACCGAAAAGCCTCGCCAAGAACGAAGTATTTAGCAGTAAGTAGTGACGAACCTGGTGTAATTTTTTTATAATTCTTTAAGTTGATCTGAGTACTGAATATTTCACAATCTATAGTTATTGATTAATAAAATAATAAAATCTTATTTTCTACTACAGCAACATGTTAGACAGAAGGCAATGTAAGCTGCCTTTTGCGAGCCATTCATCTTACTAGACAAGCATCATCATCATCATCATCATCATCATCATCTTTACAAAACGGCATAGGCACGATGCTCAGAGTTCCACCTTCAGAAAGCCTCCAGCCATCTCTTCCTGGGTCCACCCACACACCTGTGACTTATAGGTTTGTATTTCCAGACTTGTTGGCCAGTCTGGAATCTGAGATTTATTCTAAGTGTTCTTTCCACCGATCTTTGTAATTTTTTACTCTTTCATTGAAGCTAAAAATTTGTAACTCTTCTCTTATAGCCTTATTCGCTATACGTTAAAGTTTAGAACACCTTATAACTACGCTTAAGAATGTCATTTCCGATACCTGTATTTTACTGTCTTGTTGTTTTTTCGTTGCTGTCCATAATTCACACCCATAGGATAGTACAGGAACTGCCATAACTTTGTAAAACATTAATTTTTTATCTCTACGTACCTTGTTTCTAAAAATACGGTTGATTGTTTTACAGATCGTCTAGAACTTATCTAATTTAACATCAGTATTAAAATTTCTATCATAAACAATATTATTTTTCCTAAATAATTAAAGTGGCTCACCTATTTGAGAATTCGATCACTAATTTGATTTTTGTTCTTATTAGTTCCTTGCCTAGAAATGTCAGTAACACAAGAAAAGCTATATAGCCAATATTACGCTAACACGACAACTATGGTGTGTAATGATAAAGCGTAATTTTGATTCATATCTTGTGAAGGTTGCTATTGTTTGTATCAAAATATCAAAAAGAGAATATTCAGCGTAATGCATAAACGTGCATATTTATAAGGTGATACACAGATGAATTTATAATTTCTTTGTAAATTGTATTTCTTGCAATTTTTTTATAATTACTGGAGTTTGTGATACCTATTCTCACATAACTCGATATCTCCTTATTAGGTTAGAATTTTATACAAGTAATTCATTCTTACACAATACAGACAATAACAATTACGAAACTATACTAAATTACAAAATAAAAAATTACAGTTAAACTACAAAACAATGTAAAATAAAATAAACCTTTCTTACCTGTGAGTGGCAGTTGAAAGACTGCACCACGGCAAGAATAGTGCATTACATTGCGTTATTAGCGTTCGTACATCGACAGGTCCCCTAAAATCTGGAAGGGAAACCGCCCGCACGATCATTCGCTAGACGGCGGGGAAAGAAGACTTGTATTTGTGGCATTGCTGCTGGAACCGATTCAGGCAACAGACGTTGCCTGTCTCAAGCCCAGCAATCAGACGCCGTGATGTGTCGGTCGCTCTTCGCGAGGCAGAGAGCCTCCGTGTCGGTGACCAAGGTAATAGCGACAAGCAAGTGACACAACGTACAAGGAGGAGACAGTCAAAGGATGGAAAGTAGGATAGTTTTCTAAGGTAAACTCTGCGGCTATGGACTGAAGTTACTGTGAGGATGGCTTAATGCCGGGTCATCAAGAATCGCCCGAGGGCGTTTGACCCGGATTGGTGTTAGAGGTTCTGTGTTGCTGATGGTTCTCAGGTATGGGAAAGATGAGGTAACAGCTGCAGCAGAGAGAGTTACGGCTAGCGAGCAGACAAAAGGAGGTAAGGTTGGAACTCGAAAACCGAGGTAAGGTAAGAACTCGGATTACATAATTTCTGACAAACCAAGGAGATCCCGACAAGGAACGGAAGGTTTCCTATTGGATTCTTTCCAGCCTACACCTGTAGGTGGTTAACAGAAGTGTCCACCATGCGTGAGCCGCATAGGTCACTGGGGGAACAGAAGATACATTGTGACTTTATACAAGTCTCCAAGTTATAACAGTTCAAAAAAAATAACACTCCAAGGATAATTCTAATCGCTAGTACAAGCAATTCCCAAAATGACTTAGCGAACTGCCGCCTTTCTGTATTTACAAGTAATTCTGCAAACTTCAAATAGCCGAAAAATTACTAGACTCGTGTACTCTATATCTCGTGAGCTGTGCAGTACCTACATGACGACTCAGCTGACACAGATGAACGCGTTTCTCTAGTTGTTACGTATCGTGTAATGAGTTATGTTACGTATCTCGTTGTTGAGTATGATTGTGTGATGAGTCATAACAGTACGCAGCAGGCGATAATGGGCGATGGTGTAAAGCACACTTCTCATTACCTCACGGATCGTCGTATGGTATAGTGGAAACAAAACACGGACACCAATGAAGTGACTAATTAAAAGCTTTAATTAGTCACAAACATCAATGTGACGTCGACAAGGTACTCTCATACAATAAGTCAAGTTAAATTTGTCAACACGCCATAATAATGTTAACTATTAAGAGTTTCTAACTAATTATAATACAGTAATCACTTTCCACAATCACTTGCTCCCCGCTCTGCAATCTCGCCAAATGTATCGAACTTCTAAGCCGCTCGTTGATGCTTATATATAGCCCGAAAATCTTCCAGAATATTTTACACACTCCTGGAACACACACGCGTGCCAACATAATTTTTGTAGTTACAGGATCTCGAACAGTCTGGAAACTACTTTAGTAAACGGCCTTGACCGAGACACTGCACCTGCTCGGCTAGCCGAGAAACGTGTAAAACGTCTATGTAACTGCACCTGCCGACATTTCGGGAGTGTTATGTAATTGTCGTAGCATATATTGTTACGGCGGTCTAACTTATCGTCGTATGGTACAGTGGAAAACGAAATACAAGACACCAATTAAGTCACTAATCACCACCTTTAATTATCACAATTGAACAGTTTGTAATCAACAAGATAGTCTATTACAACAAATCGAATAAAAATTGTTCACACCCAATAAAATGTCAACTAATATAAAACACAATTGTATTACAATTTTGTCCCGCACGATTATAAAATACATAACACTTTGCCACAGTACTACGAACCGCGCTCGAATATATCTCAACTCAAACTGAAATTGAACCTCGCTGAGTACTTGTATTTATACCTCGCCGAAAATCCAGAAACGTCCATACTACGCATTAACAATAAAGGAAAACATTAGAGTGTAATTAATTGCGGCCTTGACACAGTGGGAGCGGCCGCGCGAATTCAGGCACAGTCTAGCTAATGCGTTGAGAATCACGTACGCACACAACATTACAGCCGGTTCCACTGGAACATTCGTGTAACACGTAGATTGTTCTGTGATGTCGTAACAACATTAATTCTTACGTATAGTTTATTCTTGAGTGTAGACGAATATTAGAAAACTTTTAAAACATAAAAGAATTGAGGGGAGAGTTACAAATACGTTACATAACTTTCAATAGATTCGCAAAATTATTTCGGCCTCCGAAATAAGATATATTGTTCAGATTTTACCAGACAAATTTTAACGAAGACCTTGACATTTATATAACGAACACAAGTACAATGAGCGTGTAGGCGGTATAAAGCCGACAGATGAAATAAAACGATGCCACTTGTAAATATAATTGGCCGGCGAGCGAGTGGTCGATACCTGTCAATAACCTGATGATAAGCTCGGCTGAAGAGCGTGCACGAGTGTGTTAACAGACAACAGTACAGCACCGCTAGATATAGTGACGTGCTTCGACACCGTACGTAGTGTTAAAATGTTCGCCTATTACTTTATCGAGCATGACGATAGGACATTCATTATTACCTGCTCCGCGTATTGTTATTGAGCAATATCAGAAGTACGGCTTCGACAAAAATTGTAATAATCAACGTATTTGGTTGTCAGTACCATACTGTTACGACGGCCTCACTGATATAGTGTTTTGTATCCGTGTATTGTGTATTGTTCGACGGTGTATTGTACAGTGGAAACAAAATATAGTCACCAATGAAGTCATAAATTATCAGATTTAATTAGTCAGAAATAACAATTTGAAATTGACAATGTACTATCATACAATCGGAAAGCTAAATTTCTCCACAGGCAATAATAGCTCTAATGTCAACTATTAGAGTTCCGCACTAATTATAACACAATAATCACATTCCACTAACCAGCAACAATCACTTGATGCACTCTCTACAACTTCACCAGTGTAACCGACTTCTAAGCCTCCGTAGACCCTCGTATATACCCGCCAGAAGTTACAGAATAATTTTCCATTCTTTTTGCAGCGTGCCGGCATTATTTGCTTTGTTAAGAGTGCTTAAGAGTGCCGAGAAACTCTCGGAAAGTCGAGAGCATTATTTAATTTTAGTAGCAACACGTAAAGACCAGAAATGGAAGACTGCACGATAACCGAATTGCACCAGATCTGTACACGTATATCTACGGTATCTCGTATCTGCGGAAGGAGAACACTGCAGGAAATTGAGCAAGCAGTGCGACAATTCGACATCTGTACTCTGAGATTTACAAGGGAATCATTACAAAACCGGTAAAAGACGATTGTACTAAATAAAAGTTCTGAATGCTCCTGCAGACGTACAAAAAATAAAAGATTGAAATGGAATAAATATTTTAGAACAGTGATTATAGTTTGTTACAACGGAATTGTGGAATGTCAAACTTAGATTAGAGACGAGATCAGAAGATTATAAGAAGAAGTAGAATTAACAGAATAGAAACTTTATACCCAAGGATTTCATGGCCGGCATCGACTGTCGCCTAATATCCCCGGGCTGTTGGGCCGTGGTCCACTCCTGCTGTTACGAAGCGACATTTCGGTTTCTTTTCACGAGGCCATCTTCAGTGTGAGAACGATTCGGTTGCTCACATCGTGTTCGTCACTTAATCACGGTACTGTGGCAAAAGATCACTGAGAGGCCGAAACGACTGTTCGTAACAGCAAGAATGGGCCACGGCCCGCAGATAGGTCGACTTTATTCTAGCAGAGTAGAAACTATTCAAGCTAACGAACACGTAGACATATGTGACAAATTCCAAAAGAGTAGTGGGCTCGTAACGTTATATGAATGGAAGAAAAGTGTTAGAAATTAAGACATCGATTATTTGAGAATGAAGGCGTAACGACGGGGGTGGAGGATGGCAATGTACAAGACGAAAACTAAAGGAACAGACCAAAATGAAAGACGGGTTACACGAAACGCTAGATGTGTATACCCGTTTGTGTAGAAGAAAAATAAAATGTCGACAATCATGAGGAAGCATTTGAAATTCAACCGACTTTAGTGCTGCTTTTATCATACGCTGGGCCAGGTAGTACTCAAACACAAGGAATGCTAGAGTACCAACATCGCGATTTCGCGGCACGTTTTGTATGTATAACTCTTACTAAAATTTAAGTTTAAAGTAAAATTTAACTTTTACTCACACTTACTTTTTCCTTGAAACCTCATCCGTTATATGTAACTGATCTCTTCACTGTCATCCATAATTGCAGTTTCGTCTTAACATGTTAATTCTCTCTCCTTGCACTTATACTCCACCATGCGTTGCTCATTTGCTTTGTTAGGATCGTTCTGTATACATAAATTAAGCAATGCAGGAGAGAGATTTAAACCCGGTCTTACGTTTTGAAACATAATCACTAACTGCGGTGAAAAAAATCGATATTTATTTTGATGTTGGTTGTACCCTGGCTACGAGATAAAAATATATTCTGGTAATACCTCGATGGCAAGCAATGTGTAGCTTACAACATATACACATGTGCAATTGACAGACGGAACACGCAGTTATGAATGGGATGAAATCGTGAGAGAACAGGAGATGGTAATTGTTGCTAGGGAAAGAGAGAGAGAGAGAGAGAAAGAGAGAGAGAGAGAGAGAGAGAGAGAGAGAGAGAGAGAGAGAGAGAGAGAGAGAGAGAGAGAGAGAGAGAGAGAGAGAGAGAGAGAGAGAGGATGACAGGGCGAAACAGGGGGAAGAGGAACATTAAGCAAACCAGTGATTCGGAAAACACTGCTCAAGGTTTATCTATCAAATACACGTGCTGCCCGCCCACCCATCAAGTATCCGTCAACATGTAGTAGTAATTAAAAATAAATCCTGTCGCGCACAGACCGTTACATAGGGAATGTAGCTACAGTTACTTTTTAGTCAACAATAATAAACAACAATAATACGAGTAATGGCACGTGTCATAAACAAAAATGTCAAAGTTTCAGTAGGAAAACGAGTAGGAAAAACAAATACATTCTTACGACATCACAGAACAGTCCACGTGTTTGTGGAATGTGCCAGAAGAATCTCGCTCTAATGTGTGTGGCGTACGTGACTCTAGACGCATTCGCGAGAGTTTTCTCGAAGCCGCCAGCCGCGCGGACTGTGTCAAGGCCGCAATTAATTACGTAGTACACACTGGCGCTAAGACGTAGTTTGGAACGTTCTGGTCTGTCAGCGGAGGTATAAATATATGTCGGCAGCGGCCTTAGTTTTCAGTTATAGTCGCGATATATTACTGTGTGCGTTCGAGTGGCTATTAGTGAAGTGTTTAATAATCTGGCGGGATAATTGTAATACAATTGTGTTTAATATCAGTGAACATTTTATTGCGTGTAAACAATTTTTATTTGATTTGTTGTAAGAGACAGTTTTGTTAATTACGAACTGTATGTGAAAATTAAAGCTGGTGATTAGTAACTTAATTGGTGCCTTGATTTAGTTTTCACTGTACCTACGACGATCGAGTAGACCGTCGTAACCGTGGTGTCAGAACTGGGATAGAACTGTTAAAGGTGGAAACAGTGGACACTTTGTACAAGACGGGTGTAATTCGTAATTAATCGGAAAACAATGGATGCAAGTCAGATGATGGAAGCATTCCAAACGCTGATGCGGCAGACACAGGAAGAAGCAGAAAGACGACAAAAAGAAGAACGAAGACAAAAAAATAGAAGAGGCAGAAAAACGACAAAATGAGAAACGCAGACAGGAGGCGGAAGAAGCAGAAAAACGACAGGATGAAAAACGCAGGCAGGAAAGCGAAGAGGCTGAAGAACGTCAGAAAGCACTAATGCAAGAAACAGAAGAAAGACAAAAAGAAGAACGCAAGCAGGAGGCAAATGAACGGAAGCGTGAAACAGAAGACATCAAGGAGTTAATACAGGAGCAAAAGCAGACACAAGAACAAACCGCTGCAGAGTTGGGTCTCCTACGAGGTGAGCTTAATAAACAAGTTGTTAAAATATCGGAGGTACAAGAATCAATGACATTCAAAATAGCTGAGGTAGAAAAATTTGTTTCCATTGTTGAAGAATCGATGTCTACAAATATATCTGTCATAGAAGAATTTGTCTCAAATAAAATGTTTGCAGTAGAAAACTAAATGGGAAACATAAGAGAACAAATTAAAAGTGAAGTTGAACAGTTCATGAAAATACAACCAAAACAAATTTCTGAACAGACTGTACCAATGATAAAGACAGAGAAAACACAGAAAATAAGTCAATAGAGAAGGTCACCTCGCCTGCGGTTGGGACAGCTCATGTCAAGGCACCAACCTTTGATGAAAGCACGCACTGGGCGACCTATTTACGCCAATTCGAAGCTGCTGCATGCGCAAATAATTGGACAGAGAAATACAAGGCTGTTTCACTCGTTCTTGCATTAAAAGGACCTGCGGCAGAATGACTACAAAAAGTGCCACCTGACAGCCAAAACACTTATGCCATATTGACAAAAGCTCTGGAATTACGGTATGGTAATAAACATTTGTGAGATGTGTACTGCACCCAGTTGAGAGCAAGACGACAACATTCCGGGGAGTTTGAAGCAAGTATTCACAGACTGATTATATTGGCCTATCCTGAAGCACCAGAAGATTTTCGAATAAGGTTTGCGATGCAGACATTTATTGATGGCATCAGAGATTGTGAACTTCAGCGAGTGTTACGAATGGCAAGGCACAGAAATTGCTCAGAAACTCTTGTTCACGCCCTAGAGTTTGAAGCTGCCAAGTCAGCGTCCCGCTACATTATTGGGTTTTTGCCATCACATTGCAGTCAGAAGATCCCTGTATCACATTGCCGTTACGATGAGTGCTCAAAAACAATGTTTTCGGACAAACAATTCAGAAATTCAAGGAATCGCAACGATTTGAACGATGGGATAAAAACAAAAGACCGAAATGTTACAACTGCGGAAAACGTGGTCATCTAGAGGTAGACTGTTGAGAGAAGAAGATACCGAGAGAAGGGAGTGATCGCACCAATTGGAGAAGTAAAGCCTCAGAACAGCACACACTTTCAACTCTACATAAGATCAGTGGAAACTTGATTGTTAATGTGTTTGCAGAAGGTAAACAAACATCATTTACAGTTGACACGGGCGCTAAAGTGTCTATTGTGCGACCTGACTTAATCAGCAACCGACGGCCTCAAATTAGCTCTTGTACAATACAGCCTGTAACTGGAAGAGCCGACCAGTCAATGTGTTAGGAAAGATAGACGTACGTGTACGCTTGGGTCTTCTCGAGTTTAACCACCAAATGCTCGTTGGAGACATTGTCGATGAAGTGATTCTTGGCACGGACATTATGAATGCCTACGCATTCGTTGTGGACTTGAGAGAGGATGTCCTGAGGGTTGGCCAAGAGAAGATAAAGCATTGCATGCCTAAAATGACAGGGTCTGCCAACCATGCAATCAAGCAAGTGGCATTGGCCGAAGAAAAAGTCAACAGGTCTGGTCAAGAGGAACCCTCCTTATTGCAAGCGGAAATGGAGGAAGAACTAGCAGAGGAAATACAAATAAGTGTAACGATAAAAGAAGTGATTGGAAGCCAACTATGGGTGTCGAGACAAAACTCTTGCTTGTTGTTGAGCTGATAGAAGCTCCCGAGGGCAAAGTGGCTGAAGATGAGTTTACGAAAGGGGTTGTTGACGAGAACCAAACAAACCTGGATCAACCAGTGTTGTTTAGGTCATCAGTACATGACGCAACGGGAGTGATTCCAGCAAAACTAGTGGCTGAGGGGAAGACTCGCATTCCTGGGAACATGGTGTTCGGATCACACGAGACAGAATTCAAAGAACCGGAGAATTATCTTTCGCAAGGACGTCCACCTAGATCGCCTGGTCGAGTATTACTTCAGAGACGGTTTGCCAGTTCGGGACGAACAGGCTTAAGGAGGAGGCAGTGTTACGACACTACACAACAGTCTACGTGTTTGTCGAATGTGCCAGAAGAATCTCGCTCTAATATGTGTGGCGTACATGACTCTAGACGCATTCGCGAGAGTTTTCTCGAAGCCGCCAGCCGCGCGGACTGTGTCAAGGCCGCAATTAATTGCGTAGTACACACTGGCGCTAAGACGTAGTTTGGAACGTTCTGGTCTGTCAGCGGAGGTATAAATACATGTCGGCAGCGGCCTTAGTTTTCAGTTATAGTCGCGATATATTACTGTGTGCGTTCAAGTGGTTATTAGTGAAGTGTTTAATAATCTGGCGGGATAATTGTAATACAATAATTGTGTTTAATATTAGTGGACATTTTATTGCGTGTAAATAATTTTTATTTAATTTGTTGTAAGAGACAGTGTTGTTAATTACGAACTGTTTAAATGTGAAAATTAAAGCTGGTGATTGGTAACTAATTGGTGTTTTGATTTTGTTTCCACTGTACCTACGACGATCGAGTGGACCGTCGTAACAATATCACGTCACGATTTCGTGCCATGCTGCATTGTATTTCCATAAACATTATTACAGTATTATTGTATACAGTCCCACATTTGAACATTTACATTTTCTTGTTGTCTACAAAGCTGTAAAATTTGGTTTGCCCCTAACTATACAAAAATTACAATACATATTGCAACAATACATATAGTTACATATTTATCCAGGGCAGTGTTTTGTAAATACAGTAATTAATGTAAGTATAATGAATAGTTTTAAAAATTTAGTGCGTGAAAGTACAGGCATTGACATGCGGAAGCCTGTCGAAAGTGTACACCTGCCCGACGGAATTGTTACAGTGAAGTCGTGTGTGTGTGTGTGTGTGTGTGTGTGTGTGTGTGTGTGTGTGTGTGTGTGTGTGTGTGTGTGTGTGTGTGTGTGTGTGTGTGTGTGTGTGAGAGAGAGAGAGAGATTGAGTGAGATAGAGAGCCAGACTGGACCTACTGTGTTAGGAGAGATGTCTTTGTGTACGTATGAACTGTTGGTTTGCATTATTAAAGCATGTCTTGACATGATTAAAATAAATAAGTCTTTTACCTATTACAAAAGACATATCACAATTCTAAAACACCATTAGAATAAGGACATTTAAACCCGTATGATGCAAAATTATTGCAGAAAAGTGCAATAATAAAGACGTCATACAAATTAATTATTTACCTCAATTAGCTAGTAACTAACAAGTGTGTTATTTGTAAATGACGAGTGAAAATTTACAAAGACAATGCAACCACTCGCCTAAAATCAAGTTATTTGGTTATCGCGAAAACAGACTAAAAATTGATCAGTTAAAAAGGGACGCTACACACAAATTACCAAACTTGTACATGTCAAAATTATCTGATATGTCAGATTGCTGTCTACTATAAACACCTCCGGCAATTTTGGACGAGAATTGGAAGCTAAGAAGTGTCACACGGAGTCACTATGTCCGTTTGCTAATTGACTTTAACTCATCATCCTCACCATCATTTGCAATATACCATGATTGTTAGAGGAGCGGTGGAGTACCATAAACAACAGGCTCCAAAACACTGACAAAGCGTCATCATCATCATCGTCATTGCCATCACTCAGAAGACGCTCGCGCGCACATGCACACACCCACGCACGCAAGAGGGCGCGTACACCTACACACGCAACAAAACCTTCAACAATATGCAGATGACAAATGAAGAATTATATTATTTTTGTGTTAAACAAAGAACTCATAAAGAACAGAATATAAGATAAAGTAATACAAAGACTTTAATGTAAACAGTGTAAATAGCGTATTCAGAGTAACAGACATAATTGTAAGTTGGTGTTAAAAATAATTTTACTCTGTTTAATTTAAAAATTGTGTGTATTATTATAAAAAAAATTATTATTCTTAAAGTAAATATTTTATTAAAATATTGACAGCAAACGTTGTTTTTATTTGGTAAAATTAATATTATTTTTACAGATGACTTGCTATGAGTTCAAATTTTAATAATGATTCAAAGTCAGGCACCCAAGCAATACAAAAATATTTTATAATTTTTTCATCATATATGTTTAGATATTTATGAATATAAGTTAATAAAGTGTGTTGAATAACAAGGATATGTTACGTTTTCAGAGCGTAACCTTAAGGAAGAGAATATTTTGAATTTTATAGTTTCAAATTTTAATAATCAATTAATTTTCTTGAAATATTAAAAAATCCGTTGCTTGATTCTTTTACAATGTTTTATTTAATTAATTCATGTCATCAACATCTTAGTCCTCTATTTAAAAATAAGTTTATTGTGCAACCACAAATTCTTAAAGCAACGAACGCACAAAAATCCTACGACCTAACCGGTGATATACACTATATAATTGCGTTGGCTACGTGGACAGAAGCGTATTCATTTTGTAATACTTATAACATTGCAACATATTGCAAAGTACAGCCAAGTGCAAATAATATTTATCTGAAATGCGATAAACAAAACTATCGTTTTCCAAGTTGGTAGAATAATCTCAACCAAACAAATAAAACACATCGCATTATTTATTTTACTGATAATGAGTTCATAAAAAGAGTATCACGTGATTAAAAAACTACTTTGTATAGTAATCAATTTTTAATAAATTAATCAAGGTCGATCTCACTTCTCTGGTGTTTTCTAGATATTAGAACTAGATCGACGAGAAAGTCACCACAGGCACTGCACAGATCCCTAGCGTAAGTGTCACCGAAACATTGGATTGAAAGCAGATATTTATTAATTATTAGCCTTAGGATCTACAACACCAAAACTATACCGATTCATATTTCTTCCAAGAACGACGTGAAAGCGTTTTTAACAGGATAAAAAATAACGATATCCTGAATGAAAACTCAGGAGAATTCCATCTTACAAGATCATTTAATTTGATTTTCTGGTGAACAAACTCACGGCCGATTTTGTTGAAGATATCAGCATACTGGTGGAATACCATAATCTAACATCATCGTCACAAACTCTTCGTGTAAACTTGGATGACATAAAAAATGGAGATACTACGTGGCAATTAAAAATAAAAGAAAATACGGATCAGTTAATATAATTATCAATATACGCCTCGCTAAAACACTACAAATAACAAGCAAGTAACAAGTATCTTTATAAGTACAAAAGACCAGCTTGCTGGATCTACATATGGGATAACATTGTTAGAAATAAAATGTAAAAAACTATTGGTTACTTAGTAGAACATAAAAAGAAAATATTAGGATTAAATTAGTTGTTATAATTGTGTTAATATATGCCACCCAATTGTAAAGAAATGCTTTCAAACGTAGACATCAACACGAGGCTCCAGTCTCTGTATGGGGACTGTTTACAGAGACTCCATAGTCTGTACTCAATAAAGACAATTATCGTAACCTTTAGGTTACGGTAACTACACTGTCTAGACAATCATTCCAAGAAAAATTCTATCAATGTCTAAAAGAAAAGCCAAGAGAAAATTAACTCACTTGCATCAACAGAGACGCGATACTTAACTGAGATATTTTCTTTACGTTGTAATAAAATAAATTAAATAAGTATAGATGTGTGTTGATGATATAGCTATTATGGAGTATGTGACTCCGATGTAATCAAGTCCAATGTAATATCTTTAATTGGTGTGGCTCTCGATGTCTTACTGGCCTGAAACACTTCCTTAAGTTTCCCAGCTGGTCGAGTCCCAATGGTAGCAAGACCGGTCGAGTAGCGTAAAGTTGATGAAGAAATATATATGCTCAGCTTCACCGAAAGTTTCAAAACAAAAATTATTGTTTTGAAGAAAATTAAAAAAAAAAATTATGTTTATAAAAAAAAATAATAAAAAAAAATTTTAATTTTATTAATTAATTAATTAGGATCAATTAATTAATATAGGGCTGTGAAGTTTTAAACAGTGTAATGCTCTTCTGAAAATTTTTATTAAAGTTTTAGTATAATTTAAATAATCTATCACCACTCATAAGACTGTCTGTAAACCAATCGATATTTGTTTACCTTTCTATTTTTTAGGTTATCTTCACTTACGGGTGGTAAAGTCCTTGTAGATTATCAATTAGAATTATATTATTGGTAATTAGTATTATTGAAGAAATAAAGAACTATTAAGTATTGAAAAGTATTAATGTTTTATTAAGTAACAGCAATATTGACTCTTATCGATTAGTATCGATTCTCAGGATATCGAAAAAAGTTACAAGTATATATTATAAAAATTATATAGGGTTCTTTAAACAGCCAGTTATTACCAAAGTCAGAGAAATCGGGCTTATATTTAAAAAGTATAACGTTACAATCAAATTAATAGTTATTAATAAACACAGACATTGAATAATAAATTGTAAATATAATAATTGTTTTCACCAAACAGCTGTGATGAACCAAGAAGAGGCACTGGGTTTGTCAAAGAAAGATGGCTGCCGTCAAGTCGATGAAAATGTTGCTCGTTGCTGCTGCATTCCAAATAATGTATTTTGACGCAATATTTCTGTTCTCGTGTCCGCAAATCTCTTGTTATATGTTGTGTAGTGACTGGTGTAGTGATTCTGGGTTGTATTTAGTGTATCTGTATAATTATTAGTTCAAACACTTTCTCCGATTCCGTCACTAATTTGGTTTAATGTATTATACAGTTTTCTAGTGTTTTATGGTGTTTTTCGGAGTAGATTTATATTGTTCTGTGTTATGGAGTGTTACTTGATCGTTTCTGTTATAATATGATAGTTTCAGAAGTATTTTACAAGTCACTCGCGATTTCACAATAACTCACTATACACTCGCTTTGTATGACGATTATAGGTTAGGTTATTCACGTTTTCAAAGGTATGTCATGTTAACCGTTCAACTACCAATAATTAACTAACTGTTTCCTCCAGTTTCAATTAAACTCTTAGCCCATATAATATTATCCTTAACATTGTTCAAATATTTTTCACATCCTGTATGCACTTTTACATTTTCACTATATGAATGCCTATACTTTGGTTATTTGTCAATTTTATTCACTAGATTTGATTTAAATTAATCTTTCAGTTCATTCTGGTTATTTTCAGATTAAATAATGCCATTTTATAGTGTTTTCTGTCCAAAAAAAATAGTAATTTCACTTTCAGTTTGGTATACTGTGAAGAGTCAAAACATCAAAATTTACTTCCTGTCATTATATAAATTCAGCCATTTTATCAGTTATATTTAATATTAATAATCCTATATTGTATTAAAAGGTTCCTATTCCCTTATTTTCTGGTAATTAATTGAATTAGTTGTATTCTGAAACATTATCCTGAAATATATGACTCCCATGTCTAAATTTCTGAGTTTAGTCATTTTATTTTTATTTATAATTCTGAATATAATTTATTAAAATCTCTCTAAATGGTATGTGCAATTATATGGCATGATCTCAAGTTTATTTTGTCTAAACCCCTTTTGTTTATTTGCATTTAAATGAGCAATTTCTCTGTTTTGATGAAGTTTGGTTTCCATTCTTTTGGCCTATGATTTTTTAACAATTTTTCTTACAAAATAATTTACAAACAATATATGATGTGTGATACCCTCTCTGACTTTTACAAATAGTATTATAAATTAAACATGCTTTCAAATTACACAAAAACAACTAGTATTGGCCACAATACAAACAATAGTCAAACAGAATAAAGAATATTTTTTTTAAATAAATGGTTGTCTTCAAATCAGACATTTTGCAACAAAATTCCCATTTCCAACATGGAAATATGGTTTACAACAAAGGTTTTTTACTAACTAACATCTTAATTACTCTCTACTATTTACAAGTGGTAACTATTTTTATAGTTCTGATGTTAGTTGTTTCAGACCCAAACAAATGGCCTTATATCTAAAACATTTTTAAACATTCTTGTACTATATACATTAAAACCTTATATCTATATTCTTATTTCTAACTATTATTATAAGTAGGATTCTACAGTTTTTATACAGTCTTTTATACCTTGTCTTTGGGGAATTGTACCCTGTCATTAACAAATAAATAGTATGAACCGTTCAAAAAGCACTATGAAATCTGTTTTTCTTTTTTCATGTAAAACAAAAATGTTATTTTAAACAGATTCATGTCTTATGAACAACATATTGTCACCGTACACATTTTAAGTCATTGAAAAATGCATATTTCATTGCATCCAATGTTTGTGATTGCCAAGAATGAAACACAAGGTTCATTTTTTATAATACCCAAAACTATCACTGGTTCACTTTCACTTATATATTATGTTAATGCTAAATGGTCGTATAGTCTTATTAACATAATAAATTGGTTAGCGTTTTTTCAATGGAGATTTGTTCCATGGGTACTATATTATTGTTTCATCTTAGTTCACAGGAAACTTTTACTTTATACACTCCTCTCTCTTAAATTTGTATACATGTGGTTTTTATTTCGTTATACTTTTATTTTTAGATATTTATTTTGGGGATATAGGGATTTGGGTGTCTTTTATAAGAGCATGACGTCTTCTTCAGGATGCTGCCCTCTTCTTCTTTCTTCAGTCTTCTTTTCTCCTGCCTTCTGGGACTGGTATCTTCTCCATCTGTTCTTGATGCCATCAGGTTTCTTGGGATCTTCTCCATCTTCTTCTTTAATTCAGAAATACACAACCTGTATTGGTTGATCTTGGCTTATTTTAGGGTTTCTCTTTTATTTATTCTCCCTCGTTGTGGGTTTGGTCATATTGTGTACTGCTTTGTTATTTACTATTTTACCTTCCTGGGTTATACCTTGAAAACCTTTGGTTATGAGACTGGTTTTGGATGACTCATCACTAGTAACTCTTTTTATTTTAACTTGTATTTTCTTTATAATAATGATTTCTTTCCACAGTTGCTATGAATTAATCTATTTATATTAAACTTAATGCTTTCTTCCAACTTTAAATATTATAACTTCATTATTCTAATGATCAATTGCCATTCAATATTATGCTTATATCTGTCACGCTACAGATTTCTCTCCTCCAGAAGTAATTATTTCAGACATGTTTATGGATGAAATAATTTCTTATGATAATTTCATCATTTCTTATAATTCATTTTCTTCTCCATTTTTATATCGACTTTTTTATATTAGAGTTTTATTAATTTTATATATATAATTATTTGTTTTACTACTGATCCTTTTCGGATAGTTAGTGTCTTCTGAGATATATTATAATTGTAATACATTTTCTTTCTATATCAACTTCGTGTTGCATCCTTGGGATATTAATTCCCTAACATTCCCTATCACGTGGGCTGGGGCAGATCAGAGGGGCACTGTACGCTACTTCTCTGCTGGACATACACCACTTCTATAAATTGAGTACAGGGGCATATCCATCCCTGCTCAAAAAAACATAATGCTGCTGGAATTATCTTCAGTCAGTCATCGAATAAATAAATAAAAAGTAGTCTCATTTTCGACTAATAAAAATATCTTTGGATTCTCCACTTCGTAGTCTCTCAGATTATCTCACATTTTCTATCTTAATAAATCTTCATAATCATTATTATACTCATTATATATATATTTTTTCAAAACTCTTAACTTGTCTGATATATTTATTTTAATTATGGTTGAAAACCTTTCTTTTAATAATTCTGGTTACTGTTTACAGTGTAACTCTCTTTCTTCTCCATCTGAATTCTCTTTATATTTTCTTCTGGTTATTCATAGTATTAGCATGGTCTTTATAAATAGTCTTTCGTATTCATTATTTGAATGGTCTTAATATATTATATTTAATTTTTTAACATTGTATCTTTACATTAAATATTCAGGTTGTTATATTCATTTTATTTAAGCATTTTGGTTCTTTCCTTTCTCTTAGAAAGTTATTAATCTGCCTTCGCATTCATTAACATTAATTCATTTATATTATATTTCATGTGGTATTTCTTCTCTTTGCATTTCATATAGGTCTTATTATTATCATTTGTTCAAAATCATCTTCTCCATCTGTTTGGTATGAGTTGTTCTTCTTCGCTCTTAATTAACTGTTTTCATTATCGTTTCATAGGTAATTAGTCTCTTTGCTTCCAAATTTTTTCCTTCTCTGGCTTATTACACTCTTTCTTGTTATTCTTCTCTACTCCTTCAAATGCTATTGTGAATGTCTAGCATTTATTCTGGATTAACGTTAATTCTCTTTTCTGAATTAACCACTTTATTTTCTTCTCAATTCAATCATAATTGAAACATAATTATTTTTTGGAACTTGGTTAGTTTTAATATAAAATTCAAACTATTCTTTTTATTTAATTGAAAAATATTTCTCATACATCCTTGTAATATGTTGATCTTATCTTGTTTCAAAGTTCTGACGTTCTATCAACATACAAATTCTGTTTAATTCATTTATTCCCAGAATTGTTTCATTCAGACTTGTTTATAGTAATGTGATCTTACTATTATTTCTGAATATTTTGGTATTTTTCCAAATTCAAATTCTTCTTAATTATTTACCATAAGGTTTCCTCATAATTCAGTGGTAGTAAGCTGTGCTTGCTTAATTTTAAATTTTTTAAAATTAAGTTCAAAATTCTCTCTCTTTCTCTTTCTTCCATAAAGTTTTGTTCTAAATTATCAGGTTGTAGTAAGAAGTACTTACTCAATTTAAAATTTTTATAATTATTATTTCAATTCAAAAGTCTTTCTTTTTCTTTCTTCCATAAAGTTTGTTCCAAAATTATTAGGTTGTAGTAAGATGTACTTACATTATTTTTGAATTTTTTTTAAAATTAAAAATTCAAAATTCTATAACTCACAACTCATTCTTCATAATATTTCTTCATAGAAGCTTGATTGTACACTCCTTTGATTTTTCCTGAAACGATTTCCTTCAACGTTGTTTTTCGCCGTAGTCGGTTATCACGATCTCCGTCCCTTTTCTTGATGGTGTGTGGTATCTGTGTCAACCAGGGTCCATCATCTCAGTTGCTCTTATAAAATTTACCCTAGGGCGCGACACTCGGTTATTATTATTGTTATTATCGCTATTACTAAATTTATCATGATAGTAATTTCGGTTAGGTTGGTAAGGTCTGTTACCATTATTGTTGGGATATGGATTTCTCTGACTGTATGGGACATTATTATGTTGGTATAAATTGTTTCTATTGTATGGATAGGGGTTGTTATTCCTAACTCCGTTAAAATTACTGCTAAACTGGTTATTATGCGGCGGATTGTTAGGGCCATCGTAATTACTGGGCTGGCTCCCTCTATCATCATATTGTATACACCAATACTTCTCTGGTCCATGTTTTGTGTTACTTGACAAATATCTGTGAGGATCTTCATCTGGGTTATCACTTATTATTTGTTTATCTGAAACACCATAAGCTGGTTTACCATCACATATCCACTCTGAAGGAATATATTTTAGTCTAACCGTACCCTGGAACTGTCCTAGATGGCACGTTAATGGAATACATTCTGGTGATTCATCTGTGTCATCATTACATTCTGGTACGATATCACATTTCCATCTTTCTGAAAAACATTGTCCAGTCTTGCGCTGAAATTGGTCTGTTCCACATGTCTTATTCTGTTTACCTCTGGTCCTTTCCCATTGGTACACTACTGTCTTGTGGTAAATTATTTTTGAAATTACTTCGATTCTCCTTCTATAATTCATAGCATTCATGATGTTTTTGTCATAGGTAATTGGGATATTATTGTCATCAATTAACCCATGTTTCATCATCTCCAACTCTTCCTTCGTTTTTATTACATTTCTTGGATACATTCTCCTTTTCCTTGGTTTAATATCTTCCTGGTTTCGGTTAGTTTTAATTTCAGGTATTACCATTACTAGTTCCTGCATTTTATCATTTGGTACTTCTTCTGGTTCTGGTTGGCTATCATTTTTTATTTCTTCGGTCTTCTCCTTTCTTAATTCTTCTCTTTTCAATCTGTCCTCTCTCCTTTCCTCAATCCATTTTTGATGCTCCTCTTCCATTTTCTTGCTGTTTTCTTCCATCTTCTTCGTCAGGGACTGATTGTCTTCCTTCAATTCTTCTAACTTCTTCCCCATCTCTTCTTCCAACTTCTTGCTGTTTTCTTCCATCCTCTTGTTGGTATTTTCTATGTTTTTGTTTATTTCAGCCAAATCTTCTTTCAAGGATTGTTTGTCTTCCTTCCTTTCCTTACGATTTTCTTCTTTTGTTGTTTGGTTGTCCTTCTTCATTTCCATTATCACTCTCATCAATGTTTCCTGGAACTTCACATCTCCGGTTGTCGCAGTGTTCTCGGTTAGTGAGGGTTCCCCTGGTTGTTCTAACCGTTCCTTCCGGACATTGATTTCCCCTGTCTGAGTAGGCATCTCCGGTTGTTCAGTTTGTTTGGACAACACCGGTGGTAATACCTCTTCCGCCTCTACTGGCGTCGCCTCCTTGTTGTCCATGTCAACTTCTATTTCTTTCTCGGCCTCCGCCGCCCGTTTCTTAGATGTTGCACGTCGTTGCATTTTCCCTTTATATTCTCTGGCTTTGTAGCTGTTGCCTAGCTCCAACTAGTGATTGGGCAGAATGTATTGGCCTTCCAATCGCTAATTAAAGCCCCTAAAGTTGTGCGCCAATTTGTAATAAAATAAATTAAATAAGTATAGATGTGTGTTGATGATATAGCTATTATGGAGTATGTGACTCCGATGTAATCAAGTCCAATGTAATATGTTTAATTGGTGTGGCTCTCGATGTCTTACTGGCCTGAAACACTTCCTTAAGTTTCCCAGCTGGTCGAGTCCCAATGGTAGCAAGACCGGTCGAGTAGCGTAAAGTTGATGAAGAAATATATATGCTCAGCTTCACCGAAAGTTTCAAAACAAAAATTATTGTTTTGAAGAAAATTAAAAAAAAAAATTATGTTTATAAAAAAAAATAATAAAAAAAAATTTTAATTTTATTAATTAATTAATTAGGATCAATTAATTAATATAGGGCTGTGAAGTTTTAAACAGTGTAATGCTCTTCTGAAAATTTTTATTAAAGTTTTAGTATAATTTAAATAATCTATCACCACTCATAAGACTGTCTGTAAACCAATCGATATTTGTTTACCTTTCTATTTTTTAGGTTATCTTCACTTACGGGTGGTAAAGTCCTTGTAGATTATCAATTAGAATTATATTATTGGTAATTAGTATTATTGAAGAAATAAAGAACTATTAAGTATTGAAAAGTATTAATGTTTTATTAAGTAACAGCAATATTGACTCTTATCGATTAGTATCGATTCTCAGGATATCGAAAAAAGTTACAAGTATATATTATAAAAATTATATAGGGTTCTTTAAACAGCCAGTTATTACCAAAGTCAGAGAAATCGGGCTTATATTTAAAAAGTATAACGTTACAATCAAATTAATAGTTATTAATAAACACAGACATTGAATAATAAATTGTAAATATAATAATTGTTTTCACCAAACAGCTGTGATGAACCAAGAAGAGGCACTGGGTTTGTCAAAGAAAGATGGCTGCCGTCAAGTCGATGAAAATGTTGCTCGTTGCTGCTGCATTCCAAATAATGTATTTTGACGCAATATTTCTGTTCTCGTGTCCGCAAATCTCTTGTTATATGTTGTGTAGTGACTGGTGTAGTGATTCTGGGTTGTATTTAGTGTATCTGTATAATTATTAGTTCAAACACTTTCTCCGATTCCGTCACTAATTTGGTTTAATGTATTATACAGTTTTCTAGTGTTTTATGGTGTTTTTCGGAGTAGATTTATATTGTTCTGTGTTATGGAGTGTTACTTGATCGTTTCTGTTATAATATGATAGTTTCAGAAGTATTTTACAAGTCACTCGCGATTTCACAATAACTCACTATACACTCGCTTTGTATGACGATTATAGGTTAGGTTATTCACGTTTTCAAAGGTATGTCATGTTAACCGTTCAACTACCAATAATTAACTAACTGTTTCCTCCAGTTTCAATTAAACTCTTAGCCCATATAATATTATCCTTAACATTGTTCAAATATTTTTCACATCCTGTATGCACTTTTACATTTTCACTATATGAATGCCTATACTTTGGTTATTTGTCAATTTTATTCACTAGATTTGATTTAAATTAATCTTTCAGTTCATTCTGGTTATTTTCAGATTAAATAATGCCATTTTATAGTGTTTTCTGTCCAAAAAAAATAGTAATTTCACTTTCAGTTTGGTATACTGTGAAGAGTCAAAACATCAAAATTTACTTCCTGTCATTATATAAATTCAGCCATTTTATCAGTTATATTTAATATTAATAATCCTATATTGTATTAAAAGGTTCCTATTCCCTTATTTTCTGGTAATTAATTGAATTAGTTGTATTCTGAAACATTATTCTGAAATATATGACTCCCATGTCTAAATTTCTGAGTTTAGTCATTTTATTTTTATTTATAATTCTGAATATAATTTATTAAAATCTCTCTAAATGGTATGTGCAATTATATGGCATGATCTCAAGTTTATTTTGTCTAAACCCCTTTTGTTTATTTGCATTTAAATGAGCAATTTCTCTGTTTTGATGAAGTTTGGTTTCCATTCTTTTGGCCTATGATTTTTTAACAATTTTTCTTACAAAATAATTTACAAACAATATATGATGTGTGATACCCTCTCTGACTTTTACAAATAGTATTATAAATTAAACATGCTTTCAAATTACACAAAAACAACTAGTATTGGCCACAATACAAACAATAGTCAAACAGAATAAAGAATATTTTTTTTAAATAAATGGTTGTCTTCAAATCAGACATTTTGCAACAAAATTCCCATTTCCAACATGGAAATATGGTTTACAACAAAGGTTTTTTACTAACTAACATCTTAATTACTCTCTACTATTTACAAGTGGTAACTATTTTTATAGTTCTGATGTTAGTTGTTTCAGACCCAAACAAATGGCCTTATATCTAAAACATTTTTAAACATTCTTGTACTATATACATTAAAACCTTATATCTATATTCTTATTTCTAACTATTATTATAAGTAGGATTCTACAGTTTTTATACAGTCTTTTATACCTTGTCTTTGGGGAATTGTACCCTGTCATTAACAAATAAATAGTATGAACCGTTCAAAAAGCACTATGAAATCTGTTTTTCTTTTTTCATGTAAAACAAAAATGTTATTTTAAACAGATTCATGTCTTATGAACAACATATTGTCACCGTACACATTTTAAGTCATTGAAAAATGCATATTTCATTGCATCCAATGTTTGTGATTGCCAAGAATGAAACACAAGGTTCATTTTTTATAATACCCAAAACTATCACTGGTTCACTTTCACTTATATATTATGTTAATGCTAAATGGTCGTATAGTCTTATTAACATAATAAATTGGTTAGCGTTTTTTCAATGGAGATTTGTTCCATGGGTACTATATTATTGTTTCATCTTAGTTCACAGGAAACTTTTACTTTATACACTCCTCTCTCTTAAATTTGTATACATGTGGTTTTTATTTCGTTATACTTTTATTTTTAGATATTTATTTTGGGGATATAGGGATTTGGGTGTCTTTTATAAGAGCATGACGTCTTCTTCAGGATGCTGCCCTCTTCTTCTTTCTTCAGTCTTCTTTTCTCCTGCCTTCTGGGACTGGTATCTTCTCCATCTGTTCTTGATGCCATCAGGTTTCTTGGGATCTTCTCCATCTTCTTCTTTAATTCAGAAATACACAACCTGTATTGGTTGATCTTGGCTTATTTTAGGGTTTCTCTTTTATTTATTCTCCCTCGTTGTGGGTTTGGTCATATTGTGTACTGCTTTGTTATTTACTATTTTACCTTCCTGGGTTATACCTTGAAAACCTTTGGTTATGAGACTGGTTTTGGATGACTCATCACTAGTAACTCTTTTTATTTTAACTTGTATTTTCTTTATAATAATGATTTCTTTCCACAGTTGCTATGAATTAATCTATTTATATTAAACTTAATGCTTTCTTCCAAATTTAAATATTATAACTTCATTATTCTAATGATCAATTGCCATTCAATATTATGCTTATATCTGTCACGCTACAACGTTCACATCATTAAATTGCTTTTTTTTATAAATTTGATTCGGTACAGGTATATGTATTATTATTAATTAGAAGACTGCTAGGATATCAACATTTATCACTCACTGCGGTGAATATCTGCAATAACATTTAAAGTAGAGATGCTGTTGCATTTTTTCGTCTAAAAAAGCCATGTTTTTTGTCACACCTTGTCAAAGACACGACTTTTGACAGTGTCGTGTTCATTATTTATTCATTTGGTTCCTCTGGCGCTACAGCTCACGACGAGCCTTGCTCCCCCCCCACTAGTCGCTTTAAAATACCTCGGTCCCCCACCCACCGCCTCCAATCCCCGATACCCATCCTCCAGAGGTAATCTTCAATGTCCTGTAGCCACCTTCTACTAGGGTTTCCTTTCCTATTTTCCCATGTATTTTCCCTCTAAGAATTGCTTTAGACATTCTGTTGTCCTCCATGTCCATTACATTTTCAAATCAGCTGATCCTCATAGACTTGATGAACCTCACTATGTCCTCGCCTTCTATCAATTCCTCCAATCCCCTATTCTTCTGTATGCGCCATTCATCACCTTCCTTCACTGGTCCAAAGATTTTTCTCAGAATTCTTCTTTCAAAGACTTTTAAATTATGTTGTGTCAACGGTCAAAATGGTCAGCCCAGGTTTGTGGGGTTGGACATCGCTGAAGCAATTGACACCTTCGACGAATAAGCGACGACAACTTTGTTTAATACTAATTTAACATGGTGATTACTCTATCTATTCTCGTCACAAAACCAGAGTGTATTTTTATAATAATCCTTGATGACAGCCTATGTACAACTTACACGTGTACTTGGGCAAATATTGGAGAAAACCCACGTTACGGATTATGGAAACACGAGAACAGTAACCAGAGCTATTTTTTTATATTTTGTGTGCGTGCGTGAGAGTGTGAGGGACGGAGGGGTGAAGGGAAGGGGGAATGAGAGAGATACATTAAAAGGTTGCAGCAACATTAAGCGACCCAGTGATTCGGAACACTGCGCGAGGTTTATCTGTAATGTACACGCGCGGCCCGCCCATCACGTGTCTGTCATCATGTAGCAGTAATTAAAAATAATTCGCACACAGCCCTGCGACTACAGTTACATTTCGACAACAATAATACCAAGTTAGCCGCGTGTCAAAAACAAAAATTGTAAATTTTCTGAGAGAAATGTAAGGGTGGGAATATCGAATACATCACAGCACAACTTTTGTATTATGTAGACAAGAATTGGTCTACGGTTTTAATAGATGTCTAGTTGGATTTACATCAATGGAACCATTACTACTGCTACTTCTACTACCACCACTTTTTTACGTTTATTTGTGCAATCTGTTAATACATAACAATAAGCATAATTGTTTACAATTACACATCTTAAACGGATTATACATCTTAAATGTATTGACTAGTTCTCTATATGAGTATTTATAAGTAATATATTATGTATAATAGGAGTGTTAGAGTCCAGAGGAAATGTTAACTTTAGACGGTGTGTCTGTACGTTGTTGTCTAGTAGATTTATGGCTAAAGGATTCGTGTGCTCTTCAAACCGTTTCGTATATATTTCGCTGAACGTCGCAATGGTTTCACTGACTGAGGGCAGGTCCAGGTCTCTACAGATGTCTTTGTTGCTGATGAACCATGGTGCGTTGTTTATAGCATGCAACACCTTGGTCTGAAACCTTTCCATTATGGCGATATTGGATTTAGATGCAGTTCCCTAAACCTGTAAGCCGGGTTTTCGTACTTGCGAGTATACCTGTTTTTATTTTATTTTAAAACTGTTTTAATTTTTTATTATAACGGAATAAGTAATTAGATATTTTACACAACAATAATAATTAAATAAATTAAAAGCACATTGTTTCCGTAACTATAGTTTTGAACGTTTCTGTATATTTTTGTATTTAATTTTCGGTTACAGTAAACTAATGCTTTTTATTGCTTCCGCTAAACACTCCCCTTTATCAGTTTGCTTATTTGTTCTTGTGCTTTGAGAACAGTAGTTTTAGTAAGCAATCGTTTACTTCAACTTTTGTCAGAAAACCAGCAAACCAGACCAAGAAGTCCGCTTTATGTTCTTGATTTATAAACATATAGACCAAGATTTTCAAAAAGGTAAAGAACCTTGTAAGTAAAGTCAAATCAAGGTTTTCTCACCTAAAGAACCGTCACGTCTTGGTCTTCTGCAGGCTAGTCAAAGGGTATCTGGTAACACTTTTTGTCTTGTTACCCGCTGGTATAATATTCCTCTTGTAAAAGGGCTGCCGTTTATACCTCCATAAGCTACCAACTACAATCTATGGTACAACCACAAGCAGAAACATCACAACCATGAGGAAGATACGAAGGAAGGACTGTCCTTAGCTGTCATAAGGGAGATGCTGACGGACGGATCATCCTCTGTCATAATCCCACCATTGCCTTCTGTAATTTAACATAATTAAATTTATGCCATTTACTTCGGGTTCTGCTCTGATATCCTCATTCATCATTCTATCTTGCGATGTATAATTTAAATGATTTCGAAGAAACTGCGTTTCAACACTGAATCTTGCCGCATTCCTTTTTTGTCATGACCCACAACTCACCCGCATAAATCAACGTGGGTATTGCAATTGTCTATACAATTTAATCCTTATGCTGTGTCTCGTTTTATTTCTAAAGATTTGATGAATCGTAGGCCTACTACAAACAGTCTTAAATTTATTTATCGTCCATCTTATATTCAGATTCATAGCATACTGCACAGCCGAGACATTTGAAACCGCTCACTTGTTCTAAAGTGCTGTTGTTTATAACTATCTTAGTCCTCACTGGATATTTACCTTTAAAGTCCATGGTATTGGTCTTTACTTAATTTTTATAACACAAAATGAAAGGACTGAAAACGATAGAACTCAAAATGTCATAATATGTCCGTGTAAATGTTTTAGTTACGTCCATAAAACAAACTCTTATAGATGTTAGAGATGTTTAGAGACATCCTTACTGACCTGTAAGATAGTTAAAACGACTTGTACGGAGTAATAACCATTCTTTGACTTTAGCGGAAACGATAACTAATAAAATTAAAATGTGTTACTATTCCGTTCTTGTTAGAGTTTTTTATTTTTTTGTGCTTTGCAAACTTTCTTGTCATAACTGCATTTTATGCTCGAGATATTATTTTGCTATAAACGCTTTCCACCAGGCTAGGATCAATGTTTCCCAATGGTAAAGCGAAATAAAATTTCATTGTTACACGCGCTATCAGTTAGTTTTTATTACTCACGCGTGCGCATGCGTGGCTAAAACGTGACCGTCATTTGTTTAAAAATAAAAAAACAGAAATGTCTGCCCTGCCCTCGTTGAATGTTAATGAGAAACGGTGTATTCGTTTTGCACATAGAGAGAACTGATTTATTCATTAACCAAGTGTAACGTATGTTCTCGTACAAAAATGAGAATCTCGCGAGCAATATTAGGGTACGGTTACACGAGCGTTTTCTATGGCCGTACACGGCGTGGAGTTTGGACAGTGGTCACACGTGCGTTTTCTTGCGTACGTACATGGACGTAAGTGTAGTCACATAGGCGGTTTATAATCGGACGGCAGCGTTGAGACGTCTCGGACTCGCATCCCTACAGCTCTGCCTATAAAGGTTAAATGTGCATATAAAGGTTAAAACACAACTGCACAGAAACGTCCGTGTTTAGATTAAGGAAACATTGGCTACCAGTAGTAAATAAATATTTATGAAGAAAATTCTTTACATTACATATTTTTTTATAAAGATCTCAGAAACACCATGGAGACAAAAATTAATTACCACAGTAACAAGTGAATAAACAAGTAAATCTTTGATCAGTCCGTGTGACCACCCTCGTGCGTGTTAAAAACGCACTGAAATTGCAGCAAGTTGCGTTTCGATTCGGGAGACCTTGAAAACGCAGCAGAGTTGACGACCCGTGCCTTTTTTTCCACGTCCGTGTGACCAATTTCATTGACATCTGTGTGTTAAATTCAATGCTTTTCCCAACAGCACGCAAACGGCCGGGAAAAAACGATCGTGTAACCGTACAATTACACAGTATGTAAGATACTCAGAGACCAGTGTATACCAAAATTAAGGTTACAAATAAAAAAAAAACGGAAAATCAGAAACGAATCCTTTCGAATAAACGGAACTTTATGAATACCAATTCAGATAAGCCTAAATTTGTTGAAAAAACGTCAACTTGGTAAAACACCAGAGTAAAAACAAAGAATAAAACAAATTCAAAAAACAAGAAGTAAAAACAAAGAATAAAACAAATTCAAAAAACAAGAAAACTACTGCTCTTAAATAATAATGAAATTGGTATGAGGGGAAAATAGCCAAAAGTAGGATATAGAACATATTTACCTACATACAAGATGCTCGGACACAGCGATACAACAACAAAATCTCAATACGTTCTGAAACATTTCCGACCTCTGTAGACTTTGTATGCTTTACCGACCCACATAAGTAATGGTGATAGTTATCTACACGATCCCAGTACAGGGATAGTTCGAAAGACCGCTAAGTGAAAACTATAGTTACTTTTATTGACCAAAGCTTGCGCTAGACCTGCAAAGCTGATCACCTGATTCCTAATCAGATTATCCACCACTATATGGACACTTTTCATGAAATTCTACCGCTGCAGCGCCTGCTTCCTGGGTAAACTAACTTACAAGCACCCTTGGTCGTTGACTATCCATCTGTGCCAGGTAAATCTTGAACCCGACCTCGGCGAACCTCGTCATCCTGAATTCGGCAACGTCTAATTAAAATTCCACAGCCAGTAGCAGGCCACATCTAAAAACCACTAGTTGTCTGTGAGGCGGGAGCTCTTTCATAGCTCGGAACCCTGCGTAACGACAAGCAACGGGGTTACATGTTGCTTTCACAGCCTGCAAAATCATCCCTTCATCCCCAAAAAACCGCAAAATTTGTAATGCCACTACATAAGCGCTCAGTTTTCACCATTCTCTTACCATTTTTCACAGTCTCCATCTTGTAACGATACTATTCGATCAAGAATGCCAGGGAACATGAGCAGTAAACTCTCATTTTAAATGCTTTATTCTGCCTACAGAACATCGCTAACCTTTGATCAATGTATAGTCGACCCCTTAAAGGGACACCTAGCACTGATCTATCCGTCGCTACTGCATTGTTTTTATTTATGTATTTTTTGGGAAGGTGAATTCCTGTTTGCGTCCCGGACGTTATGATACCGCACGGATCAAATACTTTGGTTCTAACGTAGTACGGTATATCCAGTACCGTACGGTCTAGTACGGCTTGGTTTGGTGTGTACGGTAGTGGTTCTTCTCCAGTACGCATGCAAGTTCACTGCACGCGGGCCACACCAATGGCCTCCTTGTTTCAATTTGTATTATTTCGGCTTTCTGTTTCATATCATTGCTGTACACGTGTGTGTATCTGAGCAAAGACTCATCGTTATTAAAGTTGCTAGGAAACAGTTTGTTACTAGCGAACAGGCCACACTGATGGAAGCAACAAATATTTTATAAAAGTATTCGAAAGCACAGTTCAGAAAAATCGTTTGCAGGATCCTAACTGCCTTTTATACGTAGATAAACCAGGGGTAACAAGGTGATCAGAAATTCAAAGCTTTATAATGCACATTACAATTTTTAAACATTATGTATTACCGTATTAATTCTTAATATCGTAAACAAAAAACAGTACTCAAGCCTATTATTACCAGCCAAATAAAAAAAATCAACTCGCCCATACTTGTTTACCATAAATACTCCATCTACATGGCACTGTTCACCTAAAATGTTTAATGGCTAAAGTATACCTCAAGTAAGATTGTTATATCTTGACTTGCATGCTACAGAAGATAGTAATAATTTAATTCGCCAAGAAAAGGTTCGTTTCCAGAAAGGTGCGCATGCTCAAATTCGCATTGGCGTCTTTCAACATTTACTCTCCAAATTCCTGTCTACCTACTGGTTTTCATCTAATGCTCATTCTTCCATTTTTGTTCCTCCTTCCTCCCCATGCTGCCTAGTGTAGGTTTTACTTAAGTAATCTATCCTTACTCTTTTTTTCATGTGCCCATATTAAAGGCTGTTATGTGTCTAGATATTATTTAGCTGACAGACGTTTGAATTGAAATTTCTGTGATATTCTGTCGTGGTCCAATTTCTTAAATTTTAGTAGCTCACTCCAGAATTTTATCTTGCATTCTTTGTTCTACGTTTCTTTCTCTAAATCTTACTACTTTTTTATGGTTTGCTTGCCTTACGTAATTATTGCCTGTGCACTAGTTTACACGTCGACTGCATAAATTTGTGCGCCTTTTATTTAAAGCAACATGACAGCAAAATTAGAATACGTGATGCTCTGCCTATAACTTCATATTCCTTTCCTAGTGACGGCCTTTCAAACTTTTTTTTTATTTGTCTGTGCAGGAGTGGTTACTTTGACCACTATTTTTGCACTTTGAAATCGTCTAGCTGATTTTTATAACTTTACTATACTAATTAGTTTGTGTTATCCGTATTAAAATGGTTTTTTCACTACAATTATAATGTAAGCATTCCGCATCCTAGTTATATGATGTGCATTGACTTATCTCTTGTTTTGTTTTCTTATTTCTCGACTTAGTATGTAAAACGTCGAATAAATCTCTCGTATAATATAAGAATTTTACTTTTACTTACTTACTTTTTACTTTTTAGAATTTTACTTTTATTTACTTTTTGTTGTTTTAGCCAGTCTATAAAGAGCAATTCAGTTTTCCTATTGCGTATGTAACTTTGAGGTATGCATTAATGAGAAATATATATGTCATGATTAATAGAAACTTATTTGAAAGCAAAAGCCGCGTCTAATTATTCGCCTTTGCAAAGGTCGTGTCATTACTGCATGACACAAATTAGTATTCCACTAGAGCGACTTGATGTGTAGTTTAGTTGGTCTGTCGCAATATAACTGTTGTACGTGCAGCCATGAAACCAACTGATAGGCCGCCCCATTCAACGTGTAATGAAATTTTATTACCATCCGCAAAAAAGATTTTGATATAACTCCGGCCGCTGAGGGGAATGATGTTTGAAAAACAACGTCCTCCACTCCCTATCTCTTTCTCTCTCGCATTTCTCTGCAAGCATAGTATATTTTTGTACATACAAACAAGTTTTGTTTATGTAGCCTGCGTTTATATAGACATTTCGATCCAAAGTTCAATTAAAACATGAATGCCCGGAACAGGTTCTCCTTTGATTCTCTCCTCCGTGCGCCGCGCGCGCGTGTGTCTTTCTTGCGTCGATTTGAATATCAGTATTTCTCTTATACGTAAATATAACGATGTCAGTATTATCAGTATTAAATATTTTGTGAGTACATGTGACCTTTGTCGTTCTCCTGACTGATATTTATTCTTGGATTCTGTTGTTCATGACGTGTTCTTACCAGTAAGGTGAAAGCCTTTTCCTTGCCATAAAACACTTTGTTTTAGATTTTTAAAAATAAGTATTTTTCCTTAGACAGTTTCTGCTTATTGCGATTTTTTCAGAGGCGGCCGCTAGGAGCATTATCGGTGTTGGGGGTAGCACGGTTGTTTGAACTGGTCAACAAGAGCAAAGTTGTGAATGTGGTGTGTAATATGCTTAAAACGTATACGTAATTTACACTGTGTATGTTCATTTAGAATGAAACTTCCATATATAACATTCCAAACTAACCTTCTTCTTCTTCTTCTTCTTCTTCTTCTTCTTCTTCTTCTTCTTCTTCTTCTTCTTCTTCTTCTTCTTCTTCTTCTTCTTCTTCTTCTTCTTCTTCTTCTTCTTCCTCCTCCTCCTTCTTCTTCTTCTTCTTCTTCTTCTTCTTCTTCTTCTTCTGCTCCTCCTCCTCCTCCTCCTCCTCCTCCTCCTCCTCCTCCTCCTTCTTCTTCTTCTTCTTCTTCTTCTTCTTCTTCTTCTTCTTCTTCTTCTTCTCCCTCTCCTTCTCCTTCTCCTTCTCCTTCTCCTTCTCCTTCTCCTTCTCTTTCTCCTTCTTCTTCTTCTTCTTAATATTATTTTTTTCCTTCATCTTCATCACCTCACGGAGTAGTTCCTTTGCCTGTATCGTCTTCACAGAGTATCTCTGCATCTCACTCCTTATCCTCCATATCATCCTTATCACTCCATCTCCATCCCCAGATGGGTCTTCCTACATCTCTTGTACCAAAGGGTCTGTATCAGAACGCAACCTTAGGTAGTCGTCCATCCTCCAGGGATCCAGGAGGGAAAGCGAAACCTTCGCATTAAAGATCCGTATGGATATCTCATTCCAAACTTCCAGGGGGAGTCTTTCAACTTTCCTCTCCAAATTCCTGTCTACCTAACGGTTTTCTCATAATATTTATGATTCCATTTTTAAATCTTCCTCCTCCCCTTGATAATAAATGTTTTAATTTGGTAATCTATCCGTTGTGTAAAAATCCGTATCCGTAGGGTAAAAACGTTGTGTGGCAAATCTACGATGGTTGTTGTCACTGCAACCTAATCCTTCTGATAAAGTTCATGTACCGTCGAAAGTTAGGTTTAAAGGTCGTACATACAAAGATATCTTAACCAACTTAAACTATGGACGTTACCTTTAACGCCGGGAACTGAGAGCGTTGCTAATTGCCGCTTCTGACAAAGGTTGCAGTGAGGAAAAGTAGACTTAGACAAAAGTAGATACTTTAAACAATTTTAAACTAAAAATTAGTGATCCCTGTTAAAAAGTTGTGACATAATATGGTAATCATTGTTGCCTGTCCACAGGCATAAACAACTTTATTATTTATAAGGTTTGTCTACAAGTGGTCGATTTTATTTATTTGAATGATTAATCGTGGCAACGAATCGTTCAATGAAACACTGAATAAAGGATACTCATCTGATGACGTGTTTTGTAAATAAACTACTATGTTTTTCTTACAAGCAGTTTACAAATAATCATCATCATCATCATCATTTTCAAGGATTAAATTAAATATGGTTTTTTACGGTCTCAAATAGGCTAAGTTTACAAATTAAAATTATTATTATTATTTTTAATAAGTTAATACGTTATGTTATATGTTAAGTTTTTAATAAGTTAAACAAGCGAAATATTTATCGCGGATATAAACCTAATTATTTTAGACAAGCGATATTGTCCTACAATGGGGCTATTTTTAAATTTTCTAAGTTGGTAATTGTACTAACATTTAGGCTTTGGTTCAACACAACATTGCTTGAGACTCGGAGCAACGTAAGGACTCTTTGGAATAACGTAATATCTCTTTGCACAGTATTTTGTCCGTCTTGTTTAACTAAACCTAGGCTTATCTAGCATTGTCCTAATTTGTCGTATTACACGAGTTCTTTATGTAAATCAGCGGTTTTTAAATTCAAGGCGAGCTCTTAGCATATATGAAAGAGAGTGTCTGTCAGTTGCGCAAAGACAAGAGATCTGTCCACCAGTAGGCGCCAGTCAGATGTTTTTCTTATCATGTAACAACATTGTGTAACGGGTTTGCGGTATTTGTTGATTCTCTCTCTCTCTCTCTCTCTCTCTCTCTCTCTCTCTCTCTCTCTCTCTCTCTCTCTCTCTCTCTCTCTCTCTCTCTCTCTCTCTCTCTCTCTCTTTCTCTTACTTATCTATCTTTGTATGTTTGTTCCACCAAGTCTAACATACGGGCTGGACCCCAAACTTGGGTCGCCGAATATTTTCAAATCCATCACCTTACCGTTTCCAGAAAAAACTATCCACTTCGTCACAACAATTTACTAAATTATTTACTATATTTATTTAGTAACAATTCTAACGATTGAATTAAAAGTATTATTATTATTTCGGCTGTACAATGTTTACACATTCTCCAGAACCAAAGATTATTACAGAAGTGATTGAATTCTCATCTTCCACTGCTTCTTGCCCATCCAAAGATCTTCAATTTCTCGTAACGTCAATATAGTCTCAATTTCTTCTATCCAGGTGATAGGAAATCTTCCTCTTTTCCTTCTACCTGGTGGGGTCCATTCCACAACTCTCAATGGCAATCTTTCCTGTGCCATTCTTTTCGTGTGTCCATACCATTCTAATTTTTTTTTTATAAAATCAACAATTAAATTTTTCACTTTCATTCAGTTCTTAATAACTTCATTTCTAATTTTCGCACATCTGGATACTTTTGCCGAACGTCTCCAAAAGTCCATCTCTGCTCTCACTAATTTTGTTCTTGTGTGTTTATTAGTAGTCCAAACGTCTGAGCCTTAAGTCATCATATCAAACAATGGTTTTCAATATTTTGGTTCTAGTTTCTTCTGTAATTTGCTTATCCCACAGGATTCTATTTAATGTAGATATAGCCATCTTTCCCTAATTAATTCTGAATTGTATTCTCATTGTGTTGCTTCCCACAAGCCGTGGGAATTAAAAATATACATACAATAATATTGTGCATCGGGAGCACTTTCATTCAGCGACAACCGGTGTTTACAGAAAGTATTTTAGCGTAGAGAGCAAGTAAGCTATCTGACTGTTATAATTTTAAAAAATAAATTATTTAGTGGATGGTTAGTGAGGATCGGTCAAAAATAACACAAATTTTAACTATTTTGCGTCGACGTTTCGACAATGTTTATTGTCATCTTCAGGACCCGTGTACGAAATACAAAAAAATGTCAAACTAACCATCCACTAAAAAATTCATTGATTGACGGTCACTACAAATTTAAGGATTTAAAAAAATAAATTCGAAAGTCTGGAAGAAAATAGTGAGAGTATTACTGTCATACTCAAATACATTTATCTGAGAAGCTAGTTTTTTACACTTGTAATTATAAAAAATAAAACTGGAATCTGTCTGCACCTATAATATGCCTTGATGTACCCACTTTCAAAGACAACGCCATGGTCTGAAGAACTGTCAACTTTTACAGAAGGGTAGGGATTGTACTACTCGACAAAATACCTGGATACTTGACCTACATTAGAATAACAAATTTTTATCCGTATGTGTGTGAGTGTGAGCGTGTCCGTGCGTGCGTCCGTGTGGGGATGCAGAGACGGAAGAGAGTCAGCAAAAGGAAAGCGAAAAAAAGATACATCACTAATGAAAGTATTACAAGAAATACGAGGTAAAACTATTCTAGAGAGGAAATAGAAGTTAGGATGCAGAACGTAATATAATGGAGGAGGTAAGAATAGTAAAAACGCCTAAGGAAAAGAAACCCACAAAACGAACAAAGACTAACACAATGCGAGTGACAACGTATTTACTGTATACAGTAGTAATTTAATATTGCCATTTTGAAAATTGTAGTAAATAAAGAAGATATCGTTTTCTTACTTTTCCTGTCTTTATTTATTTTTTGTTTCAGAGAAGAGAGTTAGAGAGTAAAAATTACGAGTGTATCCCGCAATAAAAATAAATAATGGAACATATATGAATACAATGCTGTTTGCGGATGATAAAGTAATCATCCAAAACAATGAATGCGAGCTCCAGAGATCGGTGTTCCGGTTACAGCAAGTCTGTTCAAATTACAAAATGAAAACGTGTGTACAGAAGACATACGCTGTGGCACTTATGAACTTACCTCGAACGGAGTAAGATTTTATTGGATAATAACACTACACAGCATTTGCCACGTTTCCGCTATCTTGGCTGTGACATCATTTATGATGTGGATCGTGATATTGATCACAGGTTGGTTAAGTTTAAGTCAATGTGTGGCAGAATTCGTTGAGTGTTATCGAGACGAACATGGAAAGAGACTGAGACGCAACTAAAGTTTTGTAATGTAATGCCAGTGCCAGTGTTGTTGTATGGTTCTGAAACTTTGTAATGTAATGCCAGTGCCAGTGTTGTTGTATGGTTCTGAAACTTTGTAATGTAATGCCAGTGCCAGTGTTGTTGTATGGTTCTGAAACTTTGTAATGTAATGCCAGTGCCAGTGTTGTTTTATGGTTCTGAAACTTTGTAATGTAATGCCAGTGCCAGTGTTGTTGTATAGTTCTGAAACTTTGTAATGTAATGCCAGTACCAGTGTTGTTGTATGGTTCTGAAACTTTGTAATGTAATGCCAGTGCCAGTGTTGTTGTATGGTTCTGAAACTTTGTAATGTAATGCCAGTGCCAGTGTTGTTGTATGGTTCTGAAACTTTGTAATGCAATGCCAGTGCCAGTGTTGTTGTATGCTTCTGAAACTTTGTAATGTAATGCCAGTGCCAGTGTTGTTTTATGGTTCTGAAACTGTGTAATGTAATGCCAGTGCCAGTGTTGTTGTATGGTTCTGAAACTTTGTAATGTAATTGCCAGTGCCAGTGTTGTTGTATGGTTCTGAAACTTTAGTTCTGGCGAATAAACATCTGAATAGGATACGTGTATCGGAGTTGAGATCCTTGCGATCTGTTAAAGCCTATACACGAAAGGATAGACTCTACAATGAAGTTATTCGTAAAGAGGTGAACATTTTTAATATCCGATATTCTGTTGCAGAAAAACAAAGAGGGATGGATTGCTCTTCTGAATAGGATGCCAGATGGCAGGTTGCCTACGAAATTTTGGCAATAAAAGCCTGTTGGACAGTGAAGTATAGCAAGACGTAGCAAGCGTTGGTAAAGTGGACAGTGTGTATATTCCTTTAGGACCGAAACAGGTGATTCGAATAGTTCCTGATAGAAGAAAAAAGCAGATGAAAAAAATATTTCTATGACACGAATAAATATAATGAAAGGCAACATCATATTTAAAGTAAACAAAGCCGTATTATAAAGTATCAAAGTAAGAGTATACAAAATATATCAACAATTTGTTTTGTAGTATCAATATTAGACTACTAACAATTTTCGTCATGATGAACAGACTGATGGGCCGGGCTCTAAAACAGTCAGGTTCATTTTAGGGTTGTGAACTAGAAAACGTTAAAGCTCTTGGCTTAAATATCCCGTTCTTCTACTTTAAATTCTGGCTTATACGTTTGCAGAAATGTTAGCGTATACACACAAATAAAAGTTAGTTATATTCTGCGACTTTAAAAACAAATGTTAAAAACGTTACCATTAACATAGCTTAAAATAAACTCAACTTACAGACAATACAATCGTTCTGAGGAAAAATGAAAAACACATGAAATGCAACTTGTCTGTTAAAATAAACAACAAAAATCAAAATTGAAAAACATTTCTAATTGCAAAAATTTACATAAAGACAAGTGTCACGTTGTCAAGATTTGTAATCAAAATGAATATTTCCTTAGAAAAACAAAATAAATATAAAATAGTATTCAAACGGAAACCAGTTCGTGTAATTTGATTCTTTTCTTGATGTAAATAAATAAAATGCAAATTGGCGAAACGCGATTCGGGCCGTTGGGGATCCAGTGGAGTTGAACTGAACGGGAAGGGAAGCAGTTTTCAGTAATCTATTTGTAATCAGATAAATTCTGCGGACGTTGGGTTAGTAAATGATGCAGGCTGGATTGCTCTTACTGCATTGCAACGTCCCTTGTCTGCTTAAATATGCAACACCATCACTACCCAACGCCACACTACCCCTAGCAGCTATGCGACCATTGCGAAACAATTACCGACAACGAGATTTGCCTCTTGCGGTGTTTGGTGTTCAGTTATGAAGACACAGTAATAATCGTCAGAGATTCCGCACCCCTAAATACTGATAATTACGTTAACCTGTTATACACTGAATATAATATATACTTATGAGCTCATCAAAACTCTTGTTACATTCTCCACAGACTGTAAGTTTGGAGAAAAAAGTATTAAAACTCACAAACAGGTTTATGTCTAGTTCTGGTACAAATTGTGTCATACGCAATAAATACTACATGCCAAAGTCTATGGATGCTAACAATCGGGTAAAATTAATCATAAAGTGTATACAAACTGCTAAAGCCACATTCAACGAAATTAACTTTATTTACTTTTTTTTTAATGTAACTTAGATAAACCTTTTAAAAACATGATTTTTTAGTAATTTTAGAACTATTAATTTTTTTATACAATTATAGTTTTTATTTAAATTTTAAAGAACTTGGTTATAGTAATAAAACTAACTTCAACAATATTAAAACAGCTTTAGTAGTGACCATTCTTTAAAAAACTCCACTGACGAAATGAGAAGGAAAATTATCAGTAACCATAAAGACAATAAACGAGAGCGTAGATACAGTATTCGATTACAAAACCCAACAAAAGTAATGTTAGCTAATATTTTGACATTCTCAATAACAAAGGCTTAACACAAACTTTTAACAAGCAAATACTAAAACAAGAGATCGTAAAAGAATTAAAATATTTGATTTATTAATTTACAAATATGTTCCTACAATTCTATAGGTAGAACGCAGAATGAATTCTATCGTTATTATAAGGTTTGGAGGTCTATTGTTTTCTTGCTTTCGTACATCTATCCATCATCGACCTCACCAAAGAGTAAGTGGAGAGCAAGTGAAGGGCAAAGATATATATGGTGTGTGTTTTGTGTGTGGGGGGGAGCGAGAGAGAGAGAGAGAGAGAGAGAGAGAGAGAGAGAGATAGCATTGGTTTATATCGCACAATTTGTCACCGTGCTTTTATTTTGTGTAAATATTATTTAATTAAAACTGTCACATTATTTATTACACGTTATTACGCTAAATAGTAATATTAATAATTTTTTAAATATTCAGAGCATATTATTAGTAAAATGGAAAGCTACTACATGTAGCTTCCAATTCCAAGGCACATGTAGCTACATGGATCCAAGTTGACATGTCAACTCCACTTCACGTAGCATTGAATTCTTTTTGTTTTAGACACAAATGTTTTTCTTGTATTTTATAGAGTACTTTACCAAAAGAACCTTCTAAGCAATCCGTAATTTTACATGGTAAAACGACCTTGTGGACAATCTTTAATGTTATTTTGTTTCTTTATTAAATTCTCAGACGGTGACGGTCTGAAACAGAGTGTGACGGTCAAAGGAGCTCGTTGTTAAGTCTTTCAACAATGAGGTTTTACCAGAAAATGTTTGAGTTTGCTATTGATATTTTAGATTCTCTCATTTTACCTGTCAGATTATCAATTCCGCCTGTATATGTATCACATGTCTAACAAAGCTTCGCCGTACCTTATTAGCCTGTTTTAGTAATCTTTTCCACCTCCAAATCTTATAATTATTATAGAATTCACTCAACCCAAAAAATTGTAGGGACAAATTTTTAGAGTAATAAATCATAGACGTTAATTCTTTGCGACATATTTTTTTAGTATTTGAGTGCTCGTAGTATTTTTTAAACGTTTGGTATTGAGAATGTCGAAATATTAGCTAACATTGCTTTTGTTATCTATCGTAATCGAATGCTATATCTATGGCCTTGTTAATCTTGTTTATTGTCATTACGGCTACTGATAATTTTTCAATATCATTTTTCTTCAGTGTAATTTTTTAAAGAATGGTCACTACTAAAGCAGTTTTAATGTTTTTGAGGTTAGTTCTGTTACTTCTTTGTAATCTGTAGTGGGCTGTAATCACGTTTGAAACTTTGCACCTCGTTTTACCAAGCAAATATTCAAATTTCCAAGAATAATATTTTTGTTTTATATAATTGTTTCTATATCTGTTTTGTCACATATTAAGATATTTATCCATTACATTAAACGTTAAACATTGAGCTTCTTCTTCTTCTTCTTCTTCTTCTTCTTCTTCTTCTTCTTCTTCTTCTTCTTCTTCTGGTTCTTCTTCTCCTTCACTGCAAATACTAGCTTAAATAATCCTGTTTCGGCATCAACCTTATCCTTGAACAACCCACGTATCTTTTACTAATGGCTTTAGAGTTCAGCACCGCTTTGTAATGGCAATTGTTCGTCCGTTATCTTCGGAAAATTATTGTACTATCCATTGCCTTCTATACATTTATATGAATGTATTTATATTTTTTACTTTTAGTTACGCTCTTAATTAATCGTTTTCTCTTTTATTCTTTTATCTTGAATGTATTATTTAAAATTATTTCGCACTCTGCATCTTGACGCGTCCTTTTGCATAAACAACATGATCCATTGCATTCTGCATGATCCACACCTCACTCGCATAAACGTCAATGCGTATTGCAATTGTTTTATAAAATTTAATTCCTGTGCTGTGTTTTCTTTTGTTTCTAAAATGTTCATGAATTTTTCTACAAATATTACTAGATATTTACAGTTTGCCCTGCATAACTACCTTGTTTCTTGGAATGTCACATAATAACCAGACCTATAGACATAGTTTTGTACATAACCTTAACTGACTTTTTAAATGTTATAGATAATCTCTTCTTTTCACAATATTCCATAATTTTTGACCGTGTACTTTAACAAGCAAATCAACTAAAGCAATATGATTTCCCTTGTTATATTTCCGTCTCTTCTCTATTATCTGTAGTAATACAAACAATGCAGTTAATCTAAACTTCGCCCCCTTTAGATTTGTTTCACGCCCGCCTTTGTGGATACTACGTACAAAATTATTTCCGTTTATAAAAAAATGCTCAAATACCGGCTACAAATTTTGGTGATTAAAACTAATTATTATTTCATTTTACTTAGGTGCTGTTTTTTGTTTGTTTCCCGCATATTTTGACTGATTTAAGAAATACTCCACTTACTTACCATGACGATACTCAACGTTAACTCCCTTTCTCTGAAATGCTTGTCAAAGCTTAAACAAGCTACGATTACAGACTCGAGAATCTTTTGAGAAGATGTCTAGGTGATTATTGAGAGTCTTCTAACGTGTTATTGCAATCCGTCACTAAAGCGGGTCTTCTCTGGAAGACAATAGAACAAAAACTAAAAGATAAAAGCCAAAAGTAGGACGGACAGCGGCAGCCTCTGACGAACTTATAACGGAGCGAAAACTATTTAAGCCATCAGGTAAAAATTTATCATTTTTGTCAATAATAATTTTGTTAATTAATAACAACAGACACGTCATGGACAACAAAAAGCAGGAATGTTAATTTCGGGGTTTTTTCTAGTTTTTGTTCGACTGTCTTCCAGAGAGGACACGCTTTAGTGATGGATTGCAATAACACTTTAGAAAGACATGTAATGTTACATATAGTTAAGAAATGAACATTTATTTCTATTATATTTTGTAATTGAAACCGTGTAACAGACAACCATTGTCATGTGCCGTTTTTCTGTTTTACTTTCTCCTTACATACTGTAAACATTCTGCATGTCTTGACGTTTGTTCAGCAACTCTTCTGTGCTTCTCGTTTCTTTGCTTCTTATGCCGTTAACGGTGTCTTTGACTAGAAACGTGTCCTCAAATAATTTCTTGTCCCGAGCACGACTTGATGCAGTGTGCCCGAAACGCAAGCACTGACAACATGGTATAGGCAGAGGGATGAATGCCCTCACTCTCAGCTTATGAATGCCTGCTCTCACCTTTTCCGGCAAAGTTGTCCTGTTAAAGGTTAGGACCTGAAACGCAGATGGGAGCATCTGTCCTCAAGTCTCCGACATGCTATGACGCCTTGTGGGGCGAGTCAGCCGCAATGTCTTCCTCTGTGCAGTTCAGCAGGTACCTTGGTGTTTGCAGTAAAAATTGCCTTGTCTAACAAAGGAAAGAGTACCTACATAAACATGCATACGGAAATAAGGAAAATACATAAAGGAAAGAGTAAAATATGACAATCCACTTTCCATCGATTACAGTGATAACATGGGAGCTACAAGGAAAACATAGGAACCAAGAGGGTACTTGACAAAATATTAAAGGAAGACGAGTGGAAGCAAAGGTGAGGATGTCTGTCTGCAGAGAAAAGAAAAGGAATAAAGATAGCTCTGATTGTAGGGGTACAATTCGTGAAGCTGGGTGGTCGTCACTCCTCAACCCCAGATCTGTTATTTAGTTTTTAAAATATTACTAACTATTCGTTGTTATATTATACTATTCAACTGCACGCAATTTCAATGACGACGCGACGGATCCAGTGCGGGTCGTCGTCTGCCGTCTTCCTTATACTTTCAGTTCTCATGTTTTATTCATGTGCGTTCCGCGTTTGAAACGCTTTTGTCTTACAGCGAGAAGGATGCGTACGTATCCTTTTTACTCAAAGCAGAGTTTTTCATCAAAAAATATTTTAATATAAACTTTTGCCAAGATGAAAATGTTATTCTTATAATGTACAAGAGAACAAAATCAGTTTTAATACGTTTAGGCTTTTATAATGAAATTCAAGTTTATGTCAAAGGCTCAAAAGCCGAACCAACAAACGTTGTTGTATAATGTTTAAAGCCTTTTGCTATTAGAAGAGTTAAAGAGTTATAAAAATGCATGATAAGATCTGATATAAATCATTGCATATCTCGATTACTTTACTAAAAGATTTTATATTCTGGAAGATTACATCTAATAGTCCTCCCTACATACTCAAAAAGTCAGGGTAAAACTTTCTTAGTTACAGACAGTATGTACTTTATATAGAAAGCTGGTAATCTATACAGAGTATTCAGAAATGGTCGTCCAATATTTCGGTAACGTGTTCCATACATAATTACAAGAAAAAAAGTTCATGTAAACATAGGTCGAAAAACGTATAGTTTTCCATCTGTCCGCCATTTTGTATTTTTTAGGGAAAATTTTATTTCTCAAGAATACGGTAAGATATTCTAATGAAATCTGGTACACGTTACCTCAGTAACATAATCTATAAAATGAAATTTTTTGAAAATTTTACATTCACAAATTTCAAAATGGCGGTTGTTTCAATTTTTAAATCATTCATATCCCACAAACTGTTAGTTTTATGGAATAATGTTTCATTAGATACAATCTTAAGCATTATTTCATGAAGAAAATGCTATCTTATGCTATCTTATTTGTTACAATGCGATCTCAAACAACCGAGTTATGATGGAAAATGTCAGTGTGAGTCACTCAATGGTCAATACCATGAAATCAGCGATGTATCTCGTCCAGGTATACACTAGGCCAACTGAATATAAGTCAACAATACTTCAATCAGCTGTTTTATAAATTATTAGGCAAATTTGTAAAATTGAAACTTGTTTTGTTTTTATTATTTTTTGTTTTATTGTTTATTGTGCGTTATTTTCATAACTGTCATTAGATATGGCAAATTTGTATAGTAATAATGAAATGACTGACATGCATTTCATCTACTGGAAAGCCAGTGGATCTGCTACAAAAGCAGCCCGCCTTTATCGTGAAGCTTATCCAGATCGTAAGCAGTCTTCCAGTAAAATGTTTGTGAAATCAATCAGCGATTGTGTGAGATTGGTACATTCCAACCATCGACTCAGGATTATGGTAGACCGAGATCTGTTTCAACTCCTGAATTAGAGGAACGAGGTTTGGTCAGAACTGAAGAGGAACCAGAATTGTCATGCCGAAGAATCACTCATCAGGAAGGTACTCAAAGCCACACCACCATATAGAAAATTCTTCGCAATCACTTGCTGTATCCGTATCAGCTTCAGTGTGTTCAAGCTCTCGTACCAGCCGATTTCCATAGCAGAACTGGGTTCTGTCAATGGCTAATGAATGAGCGAGTTTGTGACCCTATGTTTGTATCTAAAATTTTATTTACGGATGAGGCATCTTTTAGTCTGGATGGAATAAATAACTTCCACAACAACCATATCTGGGCAGAGGAAAATCCACATGCAACCTTAGTGTCAAACCATCAGCATCAAATTTCGGTTAATGTCTGGGCGGGTATCTTCAGAGATAAGCTGATTGGTCCTTCCTACTTTTTGCCTAAGGGATTGAATGAAGAAGCATTCCATGAATTTCTTACCAACACACTTAATAAAATAGTGGATGATATTCCTCTACATCATATACAACAAATGTGGTTCATGCATGACGGTACACCCGCACATTTCTTAAATAACGTCAAGCAGTTATTGAATAATCGCTTTCGTGGCCAGTGGGTTGGGCGTGGTGGTCCAGTTGCATGGCTTCCCCGCTTACCAGATTTAAATCCATTGGATTTTCACTTGTGGGGGCATCTGAAAAGCTTGGTGTATAGCACTCAAATAAACAAGGCAGATGAATTGAGAGACAAAATAATTATTTGCTTTCAACAAATTAAAGTAATACCGGGAATGTTTGAACGTATTCGAGCTTCGATGGTCAAACGGGCTGAAACGTGCATTGAAGTAAATGGGGGACACATTGAACACCTACTTTAATTATTTCGTGCTGTCGTTATGGTAATTTTTTATTTTAGTTAATACTAAAATCTGCAGATAATTAAATTAGTTTAATATCTTTGTATTGATTTTGTATTTTACGTTTTCATTTTCTTCTTTCAATTAAATTGTAATGTTTTTTACTATTTTTTTTTGTATTTACAAATAAAACTATTTGCCAATAATTATTTTTGGAGTTTGTTGGTAGATTCACACTGACATTTTCCATCATAACTCGGTTGTTTGAGATGGCATTGTAACAAATAAGGTATCATTTTGTTCACGACATAATGTTTACGATTTTAGTTAATGGAACATTATTCCATAAAACTAATAGTTTGAGAGATATGAATTATTTAAAAATTAAAACAGCCGCCATTTTGAAAATTGTGAATATAAAATTTCCAAAACATTTTATTTTGTAGATTATGTTACTGGAGTAACACGTACCAGATGTCATTAGAATATCTCACTCTATTCTCGAGAAATAAAATTTTCCTTAAAAAATACAAAATGGCGGACCGATGGAAAACTATAAGTTCTGGACCTATGTTTACAGGAATTTTATTTCTTCTAATTATGTAAGGTACACTTTACCGAAATATTGGACGACCATTGGTGAACACCCTGTATATTTAGTATAATGAAAGGAAAAGAAGGATCGAAAGAAAGAAAGCAAAATTATTATGGTTGTAAATAAATTTTTTGTTTGCACAGGAAATCTTATGATTCAATCAGTAACTATTTTTAGATTAGTACTGTAAAATAATATCTTATTTTATTTTGATTTTAAATGTGTTTAATAGAGAATTATCTATTTAAGTAATCGTATTTTTTCTACTAAGGCGATAAAAAACTAATACACCCGTCATTAATAAAGATTGTATGATGTATATTTGTCTGTAATTAACAATTAAAACTCACAAAACCTTTCCTCACGTACTTGAAGTTATCATAAAAACACATTTTTAATAAGTAATCTGTGTCCCATGCTGTATTACATGGAGACAACAGTTTCAAGGGATTGTCTAAGTGCGTAATACTTCTAAATATAGTTCCAAATACGTTCGCGGCTCGTTGTTTAGCCGAAACGTAAAAGTAAATGAAAATAGTTACGATTGTCGGAGGAGGAACGTGCACCGTGTTTCCAGCGTTCGGGCATACGCTCGCGTCTGACAGGTTGCAAAACCGTCTGATTAGAAGTAATAATTTCCTTTGATCTGTCTGCTAGTCTCTCATTGGCTTGTTAAAATTTCTCTCTGTTTTCCTTTGTACGACCCGCCGGTGCGTCTCTCCTTCATTAGGAAGAGAAACAAGCACGTGCCATGTTCGCTGTAAGTATCGTGGGCTTATTGCAGTTATTGGGAAGTACGATTGATTGACACTGTCTGCTAAGCACAGGATATAACAGAATATTTGTTTAAATTTTTGCCGCAAATTAGTTTATAACAATGGTTTTTGACGGTTTGTTATGACTTCTTTGATCAACAGCTTTCGTTTGACGGCCGCCCTGTGGGTGTCCAGGCCTGTAAAAAAAACTAAAAGTAGGAAAAATGACAATTCTAGGAAGCGCTGTGTTTCCATGAAAAGATCTTATGTTGCTTCTCCAAAGAGCTATGTTTCAATTACAAGAAGTAGCAAGAGAATTGTACTCAGTGACAATTCCAGTAAGAATGACCAAAACCATGGCCTTTAAAAGTAAATATCCAGTAAAGACTAAGATAGTTATAAAAACAACAACACTTCAGAACAAGTGAGCCGTTTCAAATATCTCGTCTATAAATCTGAATATGTTATAAGAGAAGATCAAATAAATTGAGGATTTTTTTTTAGTACGATTCATAGAAATCGCACAAGAAATAAATTTTATAAGACAATTGCAATACCCACCTTGACTTATGGAAATGAGGCATGGGGAATGACAAAAAAGGAAAGCGGCAAGATTTAGAGTGCTGAAATGTAGTTTATTCGAAATATTGTAAATTATACATTGCAAAATAGAATAAGGAATGAAGATATTAGAGCAAAACTCAAAGTGAAGGACATATATGGAATTATTGCAATTAACAGAAGACAATGGTGGGATCATCTGCAAAGGATGACAGAGGATCAATTGCCGAAAGCGGCAGTGAACTATAAAGCCATTATTTCTTTTATGAATTTGCTAACTGCTATAATTTTTTATTGTTTGACTAAGCTTTTCGTCATTACTGACATCTTCAGGTCTTAAACAACCTGGTTGTTTAAGACCTGAAGATGTCAGTAATGACGAAAAGCTTAGTCAAACAATAAAAAATTATAGCAGTTAGCAAATTCATAAAAGAAATAGTAAGGATGGCTGCTAATTTAAACAATACGAAGTATAAAGCCATTGGTAGAAGAGTAAAAGAGACGTGGGTCGTCCGAGGATGAGATGGGTGCCGAAACAGGTTTATATAACCTAATCCTTGAATAGGAGAAGAAGAAGAATGAGATGTTTGATAAGGAATAATTTTAATATCTTATTAGACTGCTTGTTAGTCTACATTACTGTTCTTTTTTGAAAAAATGTTGTTCCTGTGCTTGTAATTTTGTTTTACCTTTAATCTTGTAATGGGTAAGACAGTTATTAGGAATAAGAACTTTGTATGCAAAGCATGGAGCAGGGTGAAAATGAAGATGAAAAAAAGTAGCATTTGCTTAAGAAAACAGTTACTTGTTTTTAGTTTAACAATACACTACGACGAGAGGAAATAATGTAAACATTTGCGCATAGTTTCCTTCCCAGTTTGTATAAGTTTTCCATATCTCTTTACCTTTGTGATTTACAGCTTCTTGTTTAGTTTAGCAGTCTCCTACTGTTAATTCAGGTAGTGATTTTGTTGTATGTTTTTATTTCTTAACTTTTCTTCTATCCAGTGGTTTAGTTGTTTAATTTTATTTTTATGTACTTCATGTTGTACTTTTTTAATGTTTCAATTGCGATCTCTTTAATGTTTAAATTTATGCATTTTATGTATTACCAATGGTTTTTTTATCATCCCAACCTTTTAGAATCATCCACTTTTTGATTTTCTAAGGTAGGCCTACTCCACTTTTACCCATCCAGTCCAGATGTAATATTACCTTTCTACCTGACTGCGCCTCACGCAAAGAAGCCTAATTTTTTTCACCAGAAATTTTGCCTCATAGAGTCAAAGGTTTGACAGATTTTGACTAATCGAGTGTGTCGAGTAATCTCTTTTTGAATCCCAAATGTCAATGGATACGTATTTTAGAACAGTTTTATGTTCAAGCGTTTTTAAATGTTTTTTGTTACACATTTTTATTTTCTTTGTTCAACGATGTTAACTTTGACTCCACAATCTACGAAATTATTTGATAGGTTTCAATTAAACAAGGGTCAAAGGGTTTTACAAAACGGTGTACGTTTTATAGTTTTTGTAATATGAAGTTAAACACTTTGGTTTGTCATTAAAAAAAAGATGTTTCAAAGTTATCGTATGACATCTATAAGAAAGACGAATCATGGCCATTTGTTTCACCTAAATCGTAACCCTAATCGTAAATCGTAGGGGAATACGCAACCCTACGGAATTCTCAATGACTGATATGTAAACTTCAAATTCGTCGAAACCACTTCATTAATTTTAATGAAACAAACATTAAATTTTTATTTTCTAATTTACACACGTGTATTTAAGAACTTGAATAATGAACGTAATGTACTTTAATATAGCGTATTTAACAATTTTATTGTCTTACGCAACGTATTTAATATGAAAGTTATTCAGATTATTTAATTAGATTTAATGAATGCTTTATAAAAGTGTTTTCTGGTACAGAAATGGTTGAGACTTTTCTGCAGTCCAAATTTAAACATTTTTTTCAATAGTTAGGAATCAAAAGATTTATTCTCTGTTTCTTTTTTATATTTTACTGTTTACGCTAACGATATTCTTCTTCTTCTTCAGCACTACAGCTCACCATGAGCTCTGGCTTTCAACATCAATCTTCTCCTGCGTCTCCTGTCCGTTCCATCTCAGTGTAACCCGTCATATCCATTCTTCTGAGACCTCCTAGCACATTGTCGAACCATCTTATCCTAGGTCGGCCCCTCTTTCTGTTTTTATAAACCTGCGTCCTCAGAATTTTCTTTGGCACACGCTGATCTGCCACCCGCTCTAGGTGACCTAACCATTGTATTCGTTGAGCCTTTCCGTATCTTACAATGTTTTCGTGTTTCAGTGGTTCATCTGTCTACTAGTTATTTCTTATTGTATATTTTTCATCTTATTTAAACGGACCATAAACACTTCTTATGATCTTTCATTCAAATCTTCTTAGCGTTTCTTGTTCTTCTTTTACCAGTGTCCACATCTCGCCTCCATAAGTAACAACCGGTTTCATAAGTGTGTTATATTTTTTATTTTTGTGTTACGACTAATGAGTTTGGTTCCCAGTGTCTGCTGTTGGCATAATATGGTCTATTTCCTATTTTTAGCCTGTCATATATTGTCGTGTTTATGGACCCTTCATTATCTATCATGTTAACCCAAATATTTGAAGCGTATTAACTGCATCAAATGAATTATCTTCTATGCATAAATTATACAGACTTCTTCTCCTTTCTGACGCAGAATCAGCATGTATTTAGTTTTGCTGATATTTATATTGAGTTCCATTGCAGCGGATGTTTGATTCAGCTCTTTGTACATGTCAAATAGACGTTCTCTTGATCTGGCTATTATTAAAACATCGTCAGTGTAAGCGCATATTTGGCTTGTCTTATTTAGCGCTTACGACAGTAAACTTGTCTCAAATTTTATTCCTCTTCAATATGTTTACATGAAAGAAAATCTCGTCTCCACCGACTGTATAATCCTCGAGTATATAAAGGATACATCCTATTAGTATTAGAATTTCATCTTAGTATTAGAACGCCCTACTTCTTGACTTGCTACTAAGTATGTGCTAATCCTAAACGTTACCCGCCACATCTTAACAATTTTATCCAATCAGGGTGTGTTACAAGTTATCCAAAATATAATAAACAGAAAATTGTTTACTGTTATTCCGCGATGCCCCAGTGAGTCGGGCGTCAATGTTTTCACTTATTGATTATTAATAAGGAAACTAGAAAATATTAGTCTTCGTATTTCGGTTTACCTGCGTGATTACAAATAAATTTTAAATTTTATATTAATGAGACTACATAAGTAGTCATGGGCTTATAGTCAAACTAATGTTGAACACTCAGAGGGTAAGAGCACTTTTCAGTTTTACTATATTGTGAGTTTGAGTAAACGTTCGTTATGTGTTCCGAGTCTGACATAAAGTTTGATATTGCTAAACAAATTATAATAATATTTCTGAATTTTTTTAACATTGATTGACATAAACTTTTAGTAAAATATTATCTCAAAATTTTAATCAAAATGTTTAATGATTTGTTTATTTTGAATTAATATCTACGTTATCTCTACTTTAAAAAAGACACTTGCAGCTAAACATGACAGTACTTAGTTTTAAGAAACCTTAAAACTTTCACCACCATCATCATCATCTCCACTTCACGGATTAGGCTGTACTGCCTGTTCCGGAAACCATCTCGTCCTCGGACGCCCCACATTACGATACCCTGTGGGTTTATAATTGAAAACAAATTTGGGAAGTCGATCTTGCTGCATTCTTCCCAAGTGCTTACACCAGTTGGACTTGTATTCTGTAATTCTATCCTGTAATTAGAAAAATTGTAATTCTCTCCTTATCTGTGGATTATCTCTCCAATCCTGTCTCGTAACGTGCACCCTTTGACCAACCTGAGAAATTTCATTTCTGGTGATGTAACCTTTCCTCTGTCACTCTGTCAAAGTACCCACATCTCACTCCAATACAGCGTCACGGGTACAGTCATAGTCTTAAAAAATAAGGTTAGTGTTTCCTAGTTTTGTATTTTAAGGTTCTCTGGATAGTTTCATAGGTTTCAATTTATTATGTTTATTTTTGATATCACAGTAATAAAGATAATTATAACTGGTTACCTCCTATAAGACGTTTCCATTATTTATATCTTTCGCCTTACTGAATACTCTCTTTTAAAAGCCATCACTTTTGTTTTATGTGGAGACAGCAACACAAATATACTTAATAAGTCTCTTAGAAGACAGTAAAGCACTTTTACATGTTAGCAGCATTAAGACAAAAAAATATAACAAGCAATTGTAAGGATATAAATTTTTAAAGTTTGAAGCAACAAATAAAATATCCACCATATTTTTTAAGCAATACATCTGTCATTCAGCAGGTTCTACAAAAGTCATGTTATTACCATAAGGCACTGACATTTTTGTTCTCTTCAAACTATGCTTAACTTTGTTTTAGATGTTACTGACTTTCTAATTATTAGTACCAGTTACAAAATAGTAATATTTTTATGCTGAAAATTGTTGTTATAAGTTGATATTGACTTATGTAAAGCGCTTACAAAGAAGAAAGTCTGTTGGTGTGAGATATAGAAAATATAACATTTTAAAGTAAAACAATATAGGTCCGTATTTACGGACTGGAATAAAGTATAAATAAGCCTACAACTCATTGATTGGAATTTTATGAAACCTAACACCCCATTGAACAAATGGTATTAGTGCAAATGCTAACAATATTGCCTGTTATACGTTTTAACTGTAATAAGCCTTCTGACAATTTTCAATACTACCATTCAGTTTAAAATCCTCTGTTGTAAAATATAAATTTATGAAAAGTCTACTACAGCAATGAGAGAAGGAAATTAAGATTTGTATAATACTTTTCGTGTATAGAATAAATAAGGCATTTCAACTATCTTGGACGTGACATTACTTATGATCAAAATAGAGAGATAGAAAATAAAGTGACGAATTTCATAAGAACGTGTAGAGCGATTTGGAGAACGTTAGGAAATAAATGTAGAAAAGAAGCAAAAATAAAATTTTATAAACAAAATGGCAATACCCAAACTACTGTATGGTTCTGAAAAATATGATCATGAAGAAAAAAAGATAAACAGAATACACAAACAACAGAAATGAAATTTCCGAGATCAGTTAAAAGGTGTAATAAACGAGATCATATAAGAATTGAAGCGATGAGAAGTGACTTAAATAGTTTTGCAGTTAATAGAAGGATTAAAGAATAAAGAAGAAAGTAGATTCAACATATAAATAAAATGAAATAAAGTATAATACAAAGATGCCGAAAGATTACAACCCTAGAGGCAGAAGAAAAGTTGGTAGAATTAAAAAAAGGTGGACTGTGGAATAGGAACAGGGCGCTAAAGTCTAAAACCGTCAGTAGTATGATGAAGACTTTTCATGTATTAGTTTGTAATTAGCCTTAAGAGCAAAGCCAACTATTAGGGTGGCCAAAACTCCACCTTAAATTTTTTTTCTGTTAAGGCAAAAGTCCGTTATTTAGAATGCCTACAATCCGTAACAGCTGTCTTTTATAGAAATTGAAAATGTTTTGATAATATTAACATATTCATTCTTTAGCAGATCACCTTAAATTATGTGTCAGTTTTTTTGCACAAAGCCAAAGTTTGCTTAATTTAGCCTGTGCCCTTGGTAAAATAATTACAGTGGTAGAATAATTATCCACTAGTAAGCTGTACGTCGTTTAAAATCACTTGCTAAATTTATTTGTCATTTTTCTTTATTGTAGTCGCCTGCACATGTACAGGAACACATGATAGCACTACATAAAGTGTGCAGGTCAGCAGAGAGGACAAAAATGCATCAAGCCCGACCACATCAAAACGTTGTATTATTTTTGCACAGTGAGACTATACTGTGTATCACACGCTTTAAGATTAATCCAAAACAAAAAAACCGCGACTAAAGCGTGTTGTTTACAGCAGCGGGTCAATCGAGTTCTAAATATAATCTCTTTAATGTTCCAATCACAGGCCGTTGGGGCAGGAAATTGGTAACAAAGCTTTGATACCACTGAACGACCCTGTATTCGTCCCTATTAGAGGAAACATTTGCAGTCTATTTATAGCATATTATTACACACCAACGCGCGTAAACTTCAAAGACCAAAAAAGTAATTATGTGTGGCGAGTTTGAAAATAGTAGCAACTACAGAAAAACGTTTCCTGCGTTCCTCGTGCATGTTTATTCGTAAGCGGCCGTGTTGTTTCTGACACAGCAAATTTAAATTCTTGGATTTCGTTGTCCAAGACGGCATAGCAGTCCTGAACATGCTGACAATGAAGACAACGTAATAGTATAATCAAATTCTTAGATTTCGTTGTCCAAGACGGCATAGCAGTCCTGGACATGCTGACAATGAAGACGACGTAATAGTATAATCAAATTCTTAGATTTCGTTGTCCAAGACGGCATAGCAGTCCTGGACATGCTGACAATGAAGACGACGTAATAGTATAATCAAATTCTTGGATTTCGTTGTCCAAGACGGCATAGCAGTCCTGGATATGCTGACAATGAAGACGACGTAATAGTATAATCAAATTCTTGGATTTCGTTGTCCAAGACGGCATAGCAGTCCTGGATATGCTGACAATGAAGACGACGTAATAGTATAATCAAATTCTTGGATTTCGTTGTCCAAGACGGCATAGCAGTCCTGGATATGCTGACAATGAAGACGACGTAATAGTATAATCAAATTCTTGGATTTCGTTGTCCATGACGTGTCCGATATTAACTAAATATACTTAATTCACTACCGACTCAGAACACAAAGTTTTTTATGGGTAAAAACATAAAAATTTTACCTTATAGCTTGTACTAATTTTCACTTTTTAAAAGCTTCTTTCGACGTGTAGAATGTCCATGTTATTGTCGACCTTTGCAAACCACCTCATTGAAGCAAACCACACATACAAAAACATCGACAATAACATGGACATTCTACACGTAGGTACACACAAAAGCCCGAAACACTCTAGAACAATTGAAAATATACAAACACACGAAAACACATAAAAACGACATCCTAAACGAACAGACACAATTCAAATCACACGCATTATTCGAACATATCACACCCCCTCCACACACAATATCGATCTTATAAAAGTCGATACCGTCGCCAACAAGACTGACAGTGCTACCAACGGCAGCCTCTGGAGAAACTTTTTAAAAGCGTAAATAGGTTCAGGCTATAACGTAAAGCTTTTACGTTTTTACCCATAAAAATCTTTGTGTTCCGAGTCGGTAGTGAATTAATTATATTTAGAAAATGTAAATCTCTCTTTGGCAGTTGAACGCATTTGCCGCAGTACAGAATCATAAAATTAATTGTGCGTACGCATAATAAAAGCGGAATCTCGATGTTTGCACGCGCGTTTATTACGCATATCAAAACACGTGTAAAATAGTTCCCTGAATATTCTTGTCACGTAACTATCGCTGATGAGTACTACAGCGTCAACGTACATACGATATACCAGCGATTACCGCGTATACCGCAAATACGAGAGAAAACCAACAAGGAGCGCAAGCACACACGCGCGCGCGCGTGCACCCACACACCCAAACACACACATGAATGTGTTTGTATATAACATTAGGCATGTACATTATCGAAAAATAGTAAAACATTTCTGGTGTTTACATTGGTACACAAGTAATAACAATTTATACAAAGTCCCTTATGGAAATAAAGATAATATTTGATTATTAACTAGCTGTTTCCCGCGGCTTCGAACGGGAATATTTTACTTTTAATAAGTATTTTAATATAATTTTTATTGTCTATGTCTATTCGGCGGTCGGCCAGCTCGTATAACAATTTTGTACTCATTATTCAAATTCCCTCCAAAGCGGTTTTCAACATTTGTACTATTTTAACTCGTACTAAATTATTATGTTGGTGTAACAGCCTTTGCAGATTTAAAAGTAGGCCTACCCGTTTATAAAGCCTTTGCAGATATTTATAAAGTACCTGTTAAATAAAAAACGCTAAATTCTTTATTTTAAGTGTTACTGTGTTAGAAGCATTGTATAACACATTAAACGTTATGTTTTCCCCAACCGTGCTTTTATTTATTTCACCAGTAAACTAAAAACCAAAAACCGTTGTCACCTAATCTCAGAAATGAAAACAACACGTATTTTAGTTTGTATTAAGTAATAGGGCAATTTACACTTAGTACACTTCTTCTTTTCCACATTGTAATATATCGATACAATCGCATATTATATAATACATCGAAAATGTACTGCAGGACTGGATAAATGTACAGTTCCGATGCCGCTAAATAGCTTTTGTTTATTTACTTTTTACTATGGTAATTAATTCTGGTCTCCATGGTGTTTTTGACATCTTTATTCGCGTCCACAAAAAGGCATAATTAAAAGGGCCTAAATCGTGTGAACGGGGCAAAATATCAAATTCGAAGTTATACAGTGTTTTTTGCATTGTGTCAAAGGTTACCTGAGCAAATTTGGTGCCAATCGCTGTAACGGTGTGGATTTGCATTCAGTACACATAAATTCTCAGACTTTACTTTATATATATATATATATATATATATATTATTTCAATCGCTTTCTGCTACAGTCCGTTTCTTGATGTATATAATACTTTAATATTTATAACTAAATTTACCTCAAGATATACTTTTTTCCTTTAGGAACATGTTTCGAGAGTTCTTGTTCTCCCAAGGATGGCGAAGGCTGAAGATGGGAGAACAAGAACTCTCGAAACATGTTCCTAAAGGAAAAAAGTATATCTTGAGGTAAATTTAGTTATAAATATTAAAGTAATATATATATATATACAGCAACGATACAGATTACTATTTTCGCATAGGATATTGTGTGTGTGTGTGAAGAAATTACAAACAAATCTATATTGGAGGTACTGAAGAATTATTTATTAATACACAATAAATGATAGTTTATACGATGTATATTAAATTACATAAATGTCATACATTTTTATATTGGTAGAATAAAGTTTATATAGTTCGATTTAGATCGATTTTACTTGTTATACGATATCCTAAACACTTGGTGAGACGTCCTTCTGGCGTGCGTGCCCTCCTCCTGGCGTTCTCCTGGTTGGCGTGCGGCTCCAGCTGCAAGGCCTCTGCGCGTCTCGATGACGAGTCCGTCGAAATTAAAAAGCGGTGTATTGAGCTTACACCTTCCGGCAAATCTTGAAGTGTTCCGCGAAAGTACAGATTTACCGAGGTCAGTAAATCTCCCTATGCGGATATCTTGCACTCCCGCGAAAAGCACTTTATATAATAATAATAATAATAATAATAATAATAATAATAATAATACGGTTGTTCACCAGCTTGGTTCTTTACGAAAAGCTCGAAAAGAGTTCCAAGTTTTATTGTATTTTTAGATTTCTACTACTTCATACGAGAAAAACTCTCGTAGAGGAACATACGTTCACTAGGCGAATGCTTTCGATGAACTGCCCCGATGTGTGACACACAGCGTACGGATTTTACTGAAATTGGGGGTTTCTGATTGGTCAATCAGCAGCCACATGGTTGATCGAAACAAAATATAGATGGGTTACAGGCAAACCTTTGTATAAGTTAGCAAGAGCCTGCATAGATTTTATCTATATATTTTATTACTCTCTCATAGATAAGGGTGAAAAGTTAAGCTTTTCCTTATGAAAAAAACAATATTTACAAAATAGCTGAGAACCACGGAGTATATAGAAACTGTAGCTATTTCCCTAAACAATTCACTGTCAAAGTTTAAAGCCGATGGGTTAATTAACACGGAAGATATAGCGAATAAGGTTTATCACACTGTACGCGCGCAGAATTTCTCACACAAAGTACATGACATAAAAGAACAAAATTTTATAAAGAATTTGATATAGCCTAAGTCCTTATCCATCACTAAATACAAAACGTATAGCTAATTGACAAAAAATTGTATAAATCCATTTAAAACATGTTACTGTCCGTTATCCATGCTCAGACACTTTTAATATAGCTCATCATCCTGTGTTTTGTTGCTATATACTGTATATAGATATACGTTGATATTTTAATTTTATATTGCTCTGTATTCGTGCATAAGCTGACATTCAGAGCTCGCGCTCTTGCGTACATGTTGCTCTGTACGTGTTTCACAGACTGTGCGTTGCGTATTGATACAATTTGCTTTGTATCGCCAGGTTCACGTGACAATTACTCCTCCGACTTCATATGCTATGTCTTGTCTGCCGTCAGCTGTCATCTTCATTAGTGACACACTTTGCGCGTGTCACCGTATGTGAGTGCACTGACGTGTGTCACAATTAACGCTGATTTTCATCTTCAAGGCGAAATGACGTAGTTAAAGATAAACAACAGGGAAACAACAGCCCTGGAAATTTGGAATTTTCATTTAAAGACATATAAATTGTAATTAAATAATTACTTTTATCTCGGTTACAAATTTTATGATATTGTTACGACGGTCTAACTGATCGTCGTACGGTACAGTGGAAAACAAAATACAAGACACCAATTACGTCACTAATCAGCAGCTTTAATTATCACAATTAAACTGTTTGTAATCGACAAGATAGTCTCTTACAAGAAATCAAATAAAATTGTTCACACGCAATAAAATGTCAACTAATATAAAGCACAATTGTATTGCAATTGTCCCGCACGATTATAAAACACAACACTTTGCCACAATAATTACTTTTCACTCATAACCACGTGAAGCAGAGAATAATCGCCCGACAATAACTCGCAACTCAAACTGAAATGAACGTCGCTGAGTGCTTGCATTTATACCCAGCGGAAATACCAGAATATTCCATACTACGCATTACCAATAAAGGAAAACATTAGAGCGTAATTCATTGCGGGCTTGATACAGTGCGCGCGGCTACTGCACAGTCTAGCTAACGCGTTAAGAATCACGTACACACACACACACACACACACACACACATACACTACAGCCGGATTCCACTGGAACATTCGATAAACACGTAGACTGTTCTGTAATGTGGTAACAATATGTTTAAAAAAATGTTTTTTACAGTTAAGTGTCCAGTGACGATTATTTTTTTCCACGTCACCTGGAAGAAAAGGTGGGAGTGATTTTAAACATGAAATTGATAACGAATACAATTATGAAACTAATGGTTAAAATCCTCCTTAATAGTTTTGGTGTAACAAACAGAAATCTCACAAAGAAGACAGGAAACGCTATGGTATAAAATCTGACAGGAAAGTTGCTATTCTGACATTGACCTCGTACATGGAAAATGTAGAGAAAGGACAATAGTAAAATTCAAAGGCGCTAAAATGTGATCCTTTAGGAATATTCAACACTGTACCCTACATGAAACGACAATAGAAAGGAAGAACTTTCATTGTGCGGAGTCCACGCAACTATTTAAAATTAGAGAAGCAGTTTTTACCAGCGCTAAAAAGGATTGATGGAAGACAGGTTGCTTACAGCGGTTAACCAATAGAAACTTGGGAGAGGAGATGTGGGACGTCTGGCAATGGCGTGGCACCAGGCTAGCTACATAATCCTAGTAGTGTCCAAGAAGGACAAGAGAAGAAGAAGAAGAAGAAGAAGAAGAAGAAGAAGAAGAAGAAGAAGAAGAAGAAGAAGAAGAAGAAGAAGAAGAAGAAGAAGAAGAAGAAGAAGAGGGAGGAAGAGGACGAAGAGGTAAAAAAGAAGAAGATCTGTGTGCTGTGTGTGTTATTTTCTCTGCACAGCGCTCTTGTAACTTGTATACCTATTTATATTTTAGTTATTTTTTCCTCATGCTAACAGATATTTTTTTTATTATGTGTGACGACAACATCACGCTTCTTCTTAATATTCTTCTTTTTCTTCATCTTTAGGCTCACATCCCTCAGCGGATTTTAGTCTCTTCTACCAGACGATTCTACCTAAATCGTTTTTTTTTTTGCATCTTCTCACACCCATCGCTCTCAAGTCATTATCCAGGCCTCTCTTCTTTCGTCTTCCTTTAGCTTCTTCCCATCCGCACTTTACTCCGTAACTTTCCTGGCGTTTCTATCGGCTTCCACAAGTGACACAATCATCGCATTCGTTGACTTTTACTAGACCTGACCATATTTGTCCGTTGTATGAGAATTTCAAGTTCATGATTTGTACTTATTTTGTACAGTCCACCGACCTGCATTGGTCCAAATGATTCACGCTTATTTTCCCCCGAATTTTGCAACTACTCCATTTTTATTTCTTTCAACTGTTATAAAGTTAACATTGTAGTCACGTAAATAACTGTCCAAATTTATAATTTTTCCTTTGATGCAGTGTTTTTATATTTAGACATTGTATAATTTCAGTATCGCAACACACGCCATAAAACCATAGCAACTTAAGAGTCTTCACTTAGTTCTTAGGTTACGAAAACAAACACTGAATTCTGAGACGGATTACACGTAACGGGATACCATACAAGTTTTTGTTGACGCCAGTACAAAATTACAAGAGTTGCAATTCTTTTCTCACCTTGCAATAATGAGGTAACGGAGACTAATGCACAAACGCAGGAGAAAGGTTTCTTCACTGTAAGCATTACGTACCTGTCACGTGTTTGTTATTTACTTACTGGTGGCTTACTCACGTAAGTGCAGCACCAACATATATAGGCTTAGCGATTCCCCCACATTTGAATTACTTCATAAACACATTATACATCTTCCATTTGTAATTTTGATAACTTCTATACTGACAGGTAAAGTGGTGAAAACACGGTATTCCTAGCTTGCTCTACAGAACTACACGTTTCAGATCCAAACTGAAACAGATTGAACAAAAAGGCGAGTTTGTTTACCGACGAGAACTAACCAGATTCGCACCTCTCTGTGGGAGAAAACTATAAATTTTAGCAGTGAGTGACTAGTGCAAAAGACACCAAGTCCGCTGTACTTCTACACTCATAAAGATTAAAACGGAAAATACATTGTCTTCTTCTCCATCTTTGCTTCCAAACAGCGAATGGTAATAACATAGAAATAGTATTATAATGACTAAGAAATGCTACAAAGTAGTCTTTAATTAGTTTATTCTTGCTTTAATGATTTATAGGTATTAGAAATAACTTGAGGTGACATTTGGATAGGCGAGAAACAATAGCTGACTGCGGAAGTACATAGATTAGAGTTCAGACTTAAGCATAGTTCCTACTCTTGAAGTTATAATTGGAGTTCTTAATTTATAATTCGTCCATGCTAAAGAGATGACGACCAAGGTACTTTAGAATACAAAGCGATACCTGCAGTGAATCGGTCAAGAGTTTCTCTGGAGATAATCTATTCGCTGAGCACTTCTCAAACAAGTTCCCTGCGACTACGAGGACAAGGACGATGATGATGATGACACTAACAATAGTGATGATTACACACGCGCGCGCACAGTACGCACACACTCATATTTTTTTTACGTGATCTCAAACCAAACAGACACAATATATAATCAGCCTTCGACATTCTACACCAAATTCAAAAATCTCACTCTCACTACACAATATTCGCTCAAACAATAGAGGCTTCATAACTAAAGCATGATAGAACTTCCGTATTCTCACTGTTCATTGATTCCATCTGTAACTGAGACACACAACAACACAATAATATTTTTATAAGTATTCATCTTGACACTACAAAAATAAACTTTCAGTCTCTGAAGTTTTTTTTAATTTTTCAGGTGTTTTCCACGTCAGCTGAATATTCTCCCACTCCCCCTATAATTTTTTTTCATACGTTTATTGTCATAAACTATTACATTTAATCTAACTTATCTGGTCCAATTGTCTAAATATTGTGCTATATGTTATGGTAAATAAGTTGTCTATTTACATTTAACAATTATGTATTATAAAATAATACATCGAGGCACTCGCAAGCGATCACACTGACCCACAAAGTATCAGCTGTTTAGTGCTGTAAACACGTTGTCAAAAAGACACAAATTCTATATAAATAAACTTAGCCCAACCGATTGTTATTGTCATGGTCGATCAAAGTTATTAATTACGCCCTGATAATTCTAAAGCTCGTGTCGCTTTCAGAGAAAACAATAATTTTCTATGGACAACAATGTCTATGTACACCGATTCTGCTAAGCCAGTTGTAGAAATGGGTTTAGACAGAACGCAGAATGACTTTTGTAAAGCACCATAAATTATTATTTGCAAATCATTTGACGTTTACAGAGAAAAGTGGGCAGTATACTTACTAGTTGGTTTCGGAATGTTTCTTACATTCACTTTTATTGTTATATTTCACGCTACTAAGAAAGTCGACTAAAATTTATAATGTAATGCTTGTGCCAGTGGTAGTGTATTGTTCTCAAACTTGGGTTTTGGATTTTGGAGAAAACCTTCTGAGTAGAATTCAGGCATCGGAGGTGAGATTCTAGCAATCTGTTACACACGAGTAGTTACACTCTACAGTCAAGACATTCGTAAAGAGTTGAACATTTTTAATATTCGAGATTGTATTACAGGAAACAAAGAGAGTAGGACTGCTCTTCTGAACAGGACGCCAGATGGCAGGCTGCTTAAGGTCGTTTTGGTAATATAAGCCTATTGGAAAAAGAGGTATAGGATGACCTAGGAAGCGTTGGTGCAGTGGATGGTGTCTATATTACATTGGGGCCGAAACAGGTGATTTGCCTGGCCCCTGATAGAAGAAGAAGATTTTAATCTGGTACCCTCGCCATCGTGAGGTATTAGGTATATACTATAGGATATACACTATTTTTTTCTTAGCCAAATTGCCTGAGAATAATGTTACTTAACACTGGTAAACCATTGCAGGGTTGTTGAGCAGTAACACGTCATTATTTTTAAAATTACGGTTGTACTCCAAAATTGGCACATAATGACAATATTATGCATAAACTATAGATCAAGCGTAACAACAAGATTGACAATAACACAAAAAGCAGACCTTTCGGTCGTGTCCACGATGACCTTCCCCAGTGGCGTTGGAAAGGGGTATTAGGTCCCGCGGGAGACAGATCTCACGGTTCACAATCTCAGTCTTTCCCGGGACCTGTTACCTCTTTACAGCACCACTGAGAGAGGCCGTCGACGGCACCTGATTTTTTTTTTAATTTTATTAAGTTCGTTCTGTAGTTTATGAATAGTTTTGTTATCACGGACCATATTTTCGGATGACAACCGTAATTTTAATAATGACGACCCACGGCCTAACACCCCAACACCCCGGCAATTGTTTGACAGTCACATACCGGCCGCGAAACTCTGCGTCCTTTGGTTAATATACTTTAAAGTGTACAAAAAATAAACGCTACAAAATAAATTTTTATAAACATAAGTGTTTAGACGCGTTTCACGTAGTATGTTGTGTTATTCACTGTAAAGAAAGAAAAATTTTTTTTGATACATAGAATTGATTCAAAATTAAGTCACAAGTGCCTAGCAATGTGACAGTATATCGTATTCAATGCAATGTATTTTTGAATTTAAATGTAACCAACGCACTTTTGTTATCCAAAAAAAATTATAAATGCGATATTTCGGCAGTCGCCTTCAGGCTAATTATAAACTAGCACATGTAAAGAAATGTATAGTAGTCTCCCAACAAGTGATAGAAAGTCAAGAAAGTAATAACAACAAATCTTCACATAATACATAGTCAAAAGAGTAAGTAATATAAATAAATACTTAAAATAAAAAAAACGCAACAGTCACAAAACACTAGCACAATCCACACTAACAATTGCACACAAACAAGGGAAACAAAACACTCACACGATGTTGGTGTGCAAGTGTTCGTGTGCTTCTGTTTTGTGAGTGTTGAGTTTTTTTTTATTTTAAGTATTCATTTGTATTATTTTATGTTTTGATTATATATTATATGAAATGTTGTTATTATTATTTTGTTGACTTTCTATCACTCGTCGATATAGTATTATTTAGTCTTTACATGTATTAATTTTTAATTAGCCTACAGACCGATTCTTTAGGTGAAACGTATTCTTACTCATCATCATTTTCGCGGATTAAACCACAAAGAGTTTGTTCCGGTGTCAAATGGTAAAGATCAGAGCTGGTCATTCCAGCGCTTCCTCGGACGTCCCACATCCCTTCGTCCCCTCGGCTTGTAGTTCCATAGTTGTTTGCGGATGCGGCAGTCATCCATTCGGCAAAGATGTTCCCACCAATTCAGCCGATACTGGGTAATCCGTCGAGTATACTCATAATATTCAATTCCTGCCGTATATCTGTGTTTCTTCTATGATCATGGAGAGTATACCCTGCCACGTGCCTGTTTGCCTACCACGTATTCTTACTAATCCGATAATTCTGTTCAAACCAAGGTATTCATATTTTATTACGATTAGTTTATATAGTATGTTTATTTGATATCCCGGTTTTAGGGAACTTCTGACAACTACAAACCAGTACTTTGTTATATTTATTGAATTAGCCAGTAATTAGTGGGTAATTGAACTTATTAGTGAGTTTACATGAACTTCCCCTACGTTAAGTAAGGATACGAAATACGAATTTGGTTTGTTTTTTTATTAACAGGTATTTCTTATTTTCGGATAACTACACATTTTATGAGGTTCCCAAACCGACCTATCATAGTATGTTGATTGACCCTTATACTTAAAAGTGATTAAACTACATTTCTCTGTACTATATTTAGACTACGAATTCAAACCCAAATGTCTACAATCCATCACAGCCATCTTTTAAAGAATTTGTATGTGTGTGTGCGTGAGCGTGTCCACGCCTGCGCGCATCTAAAGCGGATTTAGGCACAAAAGGACATTGTGTTTCACAGTGAAAAATTGCCGTAGAAGACAAATGTACTAGCATTAGGCTTCAGACGCGTGAATAGAGATGTCAAGGGACGGAATAAATGTAACCAAACTTTATTGACGTTTGATTCGAGGGCGACTCAATGCGACTGTCTTTACTTGGTTTAGGTGAATTAAAATTTTCCAGTACAACATATTGACCTTTGCAATTCTTCAATGCATTTAGGATGTGATAGAAAGTGGTGAGGTTATTACAGAGAATAACACAAAATGCTGGATGAAACTCAAGAAAAACACCTAAGTAACATCGTCAGACACACGGTAACGTCAGAAATGGTGCGACGTTTACATTCTATTATTGATTACAGCGAAACAAAATTATAAACGTAGCACCGACATACATCTGAAACAAGTAACACAATAACACCAAAATATATTTTAGAGAGACCACCATAATGCACTTTATAGGAAGCTAGGAGCAATTGAAATCAACTAATAAAAAAAACTATTAGCAAGAGAAAGCTTCGTGAGACCTCATGCCTCCGAACCTCCTAAATATCACAATACCCCCTACAAATTTAGATCTCTGCCCATTCCACCCACTACCAAGTATTCCGTTTTTGAAGAATTTTTTGTAAGATACCATTTATTCTTCGAATTGCTTTAATTTTTCTTCTTCTTCTTCTCCTCTTCAAGGTTTAAGTTACATAAGCCTGTTTCAGCACCAATCTCGTTCTCGGACGACCCTAATCCTTGAAAAGGAGAAGAAGAAGAAGAAGAAGAAGAAGAAGAAGAAGAAGAAGAAGAAGAAGAAGAAGAAGAAGAAGGAGGAGGAGGAGAAGGAGAAGGAGAAGGAGAAAAAGAAGAAGAAGGAGAAGGAGAAGGAGAAGGAGAAGGAGAAGGAGAAGAAGAAGAAGAAGAAGAAGAAGAAGAAGAAGAAGAAGAAGAAGAAGAAGAAGAAGAAGAAGAAGAAGAAGAATTTTTTCAAGCTTGAAAGAGGGCTTATAGTACACAATGTTCGCAAAAACATGATTATAAACTGGGTACACATCTCCACAGGTAAATCTGGCGGCGCCCATGCTTATGGGCCCCATGAAGTGTAATAGATAAGAACCTGGAGTATAAAATGTCAAGAACCACTGCTTTAGACGATTTTTAAAATTTTCTAAATTAAGGTTTTGAATTAAAATTTTTAAAATAGACTTCACATTTTTAGACAATTTTTTTCATTTATACGACAATCAAACAAAAAATAAATGCGAGTAATACTATTAATTTTGGCGTTTAATAGATTTTATATAATACTACGCGTTTAGAATAATTAATTTTTCCGGTGAAGGGTTTGTGAGGATCGTTAAAAAAAATAACACAAATTTTAAAATATTTGTGTCGATGTTCTGACAATGTTTATTGTCATCGTCAGGTCATGTGTATGAAATGTCAAACACAACTAAATAATTATTTGAGTGAATATTCTGTGATATTATAATAATTTTCTCGTTGTCTTTAAAGAAAACATTTTATGATGTGAAACAAACTGTCTCAAATCCTTCACATATACAAGGATACACACCACATATACAAACACGTTCACTCAAATAATTGTTCTGTAGTGTCTGGCATTTCTTTTGTATTCATACACAGGTTCTAATGATGACAATAAACACTGTCGAAACGTCGATACAAAATAATTTAAATTTTGTGTTATTTTTTGACCGAGCCCCACAAACCCATTACCGCAAAAATTCACTGATTGACGGTCACTACGAATTTAAGGATTTAGTTTAGAATAATGCCATAACATCTGCATCCTAATGTTTAGAATGTATACGTTTTGTCTATGCGTATATAAGCTTTTGAAGTACTTGTATCTAAACCAATTCTAACGACGTCTTAAAAACGACGTATAAACCAACAACGGACAATGTATCTGATACAGTATAGACATATTTATAGATAGAGGAATTTGGATTGTAAATAATAATAGGCAGAAATGCCATTTTTACCGTCTAGGGAAAAATGCCGGAGGAAATACAAAAGTCGCCCCTACAATCAGGTAAAGCATGGAAAGATAATAAAGAGTCATAGAAAGAAGTAGTAAGTAATTAAAAATAAAATACTCCAAGTAAATAATTAGCGCGATTAAACGACGAGGACAATAGGAGGTAACTGTCGTAAGATTAATATAATGATTCTAATTTAAACACTTTGTCGAAGACACTGATTAATTTCGCAATATTGTAAACGTTCGCAGTGGCGATATATATCCGGTGCGGGGTACGTTCAAGAGTGATCATATCGTGTAGCCAGTACTATTGATTGAATGCCTCCAGTAAACCAGTGGGTTGGCGTTGAGGTCAGCTGTTCATTATTTAATCATATCTCTACTAGATGAATTGCTCGCTACTCTTCCCACATCTCATTATATTGTTGTAATTCAACGTTATCATATCGCGAACGACATATCCTCGGAATCTTCATGTATGGTGACTCAGAAATCAAACTAATTGTATAAAATGATTTCAACTTTGAATTAAAAAAAAATATTAATGTATTCTCTGTGTACATTGTATACAGAGAATATAAATCATACAATTATATATTGCAACACAACACAGGATATGAGTTTTATGTAATAGGGATACTAATGATGTAACATATATCCTGACGGCCATAGACATGTTATAAATTGATTTTGTTATTTTCTTTGTAAAGTAGTCATAATTTTTGAATTAAAATATGAATAAAAACGTGTGTTATGTCAAAATATTTAATAATTTTGTACTCGTTTATATCAAGAGAAATATTTGTGAGTAAAAGAGCGGGTGCGCGTGTGTTTAACATTGTTTAAATAACTTCTTTAATATTTGACATTTCTTTTTGAAACTTAGCCAGAGTATTCTCAGTATTGAAAGCTACATTTTCCATATACTCAGTACTCCAAATCTATAATTTTTATACGGTTTTTTAATGAAATTAATTCTTTTTTAACTCGTTATCTGCAAAAGGGTAATATAATTTGTAGATTAAATCTAGACAGGCCTTTGCAGAATCGGACGGTGTTTTAACGTGAAGACTGTATATCACAGTGAGCGTCTGGGACGTTGGTAAAATTTCCACTAATCAGAAGGTTTTAATTTTATTTGAGTCGGTCCGTTGCTGAGAACGGATGGGACAGTTAGCTTCGAAGTCTGGTCATGGAAGGACGTACTGACTGTCGCGAGTGTTTCGTGTCAGGACAAGTATATTTCTATGAGACTTAGTACTTTTGTGGACGGTACGAGTTTATCATAGTCGTAGCCATATCAAAGAACTCAATAAAATTTAAATAGATCTTATTTAGTGCTTTTTCGTGTACAGTGGAAGATTTCCGGTCTAGGGGAAGTAATACCTCCTGTAATGTTTCTGAATATAACGCGAGAACACTTGAAGGAGCAGGAATTGTGTAACTCAAATACATATGATCTATTTGTACCCAGTTAGAAACCTGATAGTAAATTCATAAACAACAATAGTCTGATAACGCAGTGTGTGTGTGTGTGTCTGTGTGTCTGTGTGCGAGACGTGAGTGATCGACGTGGACGTCATCGAACGACGCGCGGAGGAGCAGCGTGAGCGACGCACCAGATTCCTACATAACCATTGGAATTCTACGAACAACTAACCATATATGTAAAACGAACACAATAGACTCTTTTATTTAAATACAATTAAATAATAAACAATTTTATGTTAAAGCTTAATAAGACAATAATAATATTATTAATTATATCCTTAAATTTTTAGTGACCGTCAATCAATGAATGTTTTAGTCGATGGTTAGTGAGGATCGGTCAATAATACAAATTTTAGTTATTTTGCGTCGACGTTTCAACAATATTTATTGTCATCTTCAGGACAATTGTTGCTGACGCCAAACACACAACTGATTAATTATTAACACAATGTGTTAATTAATAAAATTTTCCTACCTCCAGATACAGACTTGTTTTGATAATTTCAATTAACGTATCTACACAATAATAAATTTGTAACGCTGCAATATAAATATATACATAATATATACAACAATACATATATTTGCATATTTGCCCAGGGCGGTATGTTTGTAAATATTTAGCATACAAAATATATGATGAACAGTTTTTAACTATATTATGCAGGCTAAGAATTGTCAGAAAGCGTACACCTGCCCCGCGAGTGAATACAGCGCTTGTGTGTTTGTGTGTGTGAACGCAAGCAAAAGTCTACGACAGGAAAAGTCTACGATGGGGTGATACGTACGTCTGTAATCAGGTTTTAATCGGATAAAAATAAACAAATTAATACATTTTAAACCTGTGAACAAAGACTTACCCCAATTATAAAAACACCATTACATTAAGTAATTTTTAACGAAGATAGTGATGTAATAGTATTGCAGAAAGTTGCAATACTAAAGACGTTAGGTAATTTAATGTTAATTACTAGTGTAATTAAATAGTAATTAATATGTTTGTTATATGTGAGTGACCAGAAACAAATTACGCAAACAATGATATCGCTCATGCTACCAGTATGTTTACGAAATCGCGAAAACGAACCAAAAAGTGATTTGTAATTAAAAGGACGCTTTGCACGAAGTGACAATATCTAACAAGTCGAAAACAGTCCTGGACTTGTCAGATCACTGTCCAGTATAAATACCGCCGGCAATTTTGCGGCGGTCTCAGAGACTCAAGATATCTTCACACAAGGTCACGCTGCTGGTCTGCCGACCGAACGAACATCTTTACCACACACGCCAAGACTTATGGAGGAACTCTGGACCATCACAAACAACAAACCCTAGAGACAGAGAACACAACATCAGCATAATCATCAACATAAAATTCTCAGGATTCACCACACACACACACACACACACACACACAAGCAACGGTAACGTCGGCAGTACGCAGGTGATGAATAAACAATTATATTTTTGTTTGTGAAAAGAACTCTCAAAAAGAAACTTATAAATGAACAGTAAAGACTTAAAGTTTTCAATATAATCATTGTACAGAAATTTAAATGGTAGTTAAAGAAAATAATTTAATTTAACATGAAAATTTAAATATACTAATCTTCTGTTGTATGTTAAAATTTGGGTGTGTCAGTAGAAATAAATAACTGGTTGGAAGTAAATGTTATAATTTTTATTTTGTTTATAGCCACAATTAGTTTTATTCTTGAGTTTTAATATATTTTTGTTTTTAAATGAGTTGCTATTATTATTATTTAAAATTGGAGTCAAAATCAGACAAACTGAAATAAAAAGTATTTAGATAATTTGTTTGACATGTCTGTTTAGCTAGAAAGATTATATGATTGTTTATTTTTTTATGTCATGAACAGCATAGAAGGTTATATTGTATTCGTGTAAACTTATAAAAGAGAATATTTTTTTATTTTCATAATTCGAAATTTTAATATTTGCATATTTTCGATTAATATTAATAAATCATAGAATGATTTTTTTGAAACGGTTTTAATTAATTATTTCATGTCATCAGCATCTCACTCCTCTTTGAAAATTATTTTATTATTGTGCAACTACATATACTTGACGCAACGAGAATAAAAAAATCATGCAACCTGGCCGGTGTGATACACTTCATAGTTGCGTTGAGTACATGGTATTGTATTTGTGTAATTTTTTGAAATAGTTGTAACGTTGCTATATATATATATATATATATATATATATATATATATATAATGCAACATTACAATTTATATTGTAGCGTGACAGAAAATCCACTACTTATTAAGTCATATAAAATCATAAAGTTTAATTACATCGAATATGTTAAAATAATATTGAATGAGATTTAAGGAAATCAAAGGAATGAACCACGATAAAATAAAAATCCTCATTACATTATATAAAAACCACTGTTTAAATATCAAAGAAAGTATTGAAAGCAACTCATATTATAAGATCAGTAATTTACCCAGGAAGCTAGGAGCAGTAAACAAAATAAATAACACCATATCCAGAAGAAAGAGACTCAGTTTAAGAGTGGTGAATACCAAAATACCCCAAAAACAAGAAGAGGGAAGAATAAAGTTTGTGATCAGGAAGGAAACAATACCCTGAAACCTTTAGAGAAGAACAAGGTCAGTATCAGTGAATAAATTAGATGCTCCAAACTAAACATCAGTCGAGATAACACCAAGTACATTTGGTTTACCCAAGAATAAAGAAGGAAGACAAGAAGACCAGAAGAATGAAGACTAGAAGAAGGACAAGAATGAAGACCAGAAGAAGGACAAGAATGAAGAGAAGAAAGAAGATAAGAAGGAAGACAAGAAAGAATACAGGAAGAGAGGAAGAAATAGTATGAAAGAAACACCGTTGTAAAACCTATTATTATTATTAACTACCATCAACCCCAAACCCACAAAAACGATTCAAAAGAAAGTATAACATACCCAAAATCCTATAAAAATGTAATTATTTAGAAAACTAAAGTGCTGTATAGTATTATAAGAAGTGAACCGACTAAAGCTATTGTGTGATAAGAAAATAAACAAGTCTTAACAGTCCATGATTACTAAAGGTCTGGTCTGAGATAATAAGACTCAAAATATCAGAACCAACAGTGAAAGTGAATTTGTGTAAGTGTTTTTTAGAAATGCAATAAACTTAAAGTTAGTGATACTATGACTTATCAGTATGCTATATAACAACTTTAATATCCAATAATAAACAGCATAATAAAATAATAAAATGGAAGATTTCCAGTATTTTATTATTTTAATGTAACTCTTCATTTACAAGACATTTGTAAAAAAATGCTAATAAATGGAGTATGGGAGGTCATGTTTACTGATGTAGGGGATCATAAATAATAATGGTTTAGACCAGAAAGTACTGGCATTAATTTAGTATTCGTAAGTTTAAAATGTTTAAATAGACTGTTTATTCACAGCCATAAAATCAATGTGTTAGTAAAATGTATTTGTAAGAGTTATTAGAAAATAAGATTTATATTATGTGTTTTAAAATGAATTATGTTTGCTAAATAATAGCCTACATACCATTAATAATGTTTCAATAGGTATGCTATGTTAACTCAAAAATAGTTAAAAGTATGTGTTCAAACCATATCATCAATATGTTCAATTGTGCAGATTGCTAAATAATGTTCATAAATATTTATTTTAATAACAGTAGTGTTAATTAAATACTACACCTCACAATAAGTTTTAAACCATTTTATTTTCATGTAATAGTAACTATGTAAAGTCAGAGGAGGAGTTAGGATTAAATTTATTTGAGAAAGACAGAAATATAAAATTCTAAAATCTAGGCCATTTGGTGAATTCACAGAAACAATATAAACCAGAATAATTCACTTATATATCCTGTAAACTAGCAAGATTTAGATAAGGTAACTCAGTTAACCACTACTGGGAATGATCCTATGAGTTAAAATGATAATAAGGAAATATACCTTAAAACATTGTAAATTTTCAAAATAGATAAATTAATTAATTTTAAAGAGCAATGTCAAATTTACAGATTAACACAAAAAACCAGTTCAAAGGTTTAATTTATATGTATTTAAGGAAAGAAAGAGGAATATGACTAATTAAAATTTATTATAATAGTATTAAGGATAATTTAAATGGAGGAAATTTGTATAAAGACGGAAATTCAATTTTGAGCCTATATTTCAAAAAGGTAAAGAAATTTGTTAATTTCCACAAAATGTCTACAGATATGGACTATAATATATCAATTTGAAAGGAATGAGATGATTAAACCAATGATAAGGTTCATAATTCATAAAAGTGATGAATAAAATAAATAAATTCCATATATAATGTAATATTTTATCATGTGTATGGGTAATCGAAATATGTTAGCAATACTTTTTCAAAGATTAACTGGGCCAAATTTTGACCAAGTTAATTAGTCTTTTGTTGAATATCAAGCTGAAGAGTTGTGTGAAAAACGTTCCTTTAAAACCGAGTCGAAAATGGTACTAACAGTCAGCCATTATAATATAAGTGAATCAAGAGTTAGACGAATTAGACACTTTTTTAACTAAATCTACCAAAACGTTCACGACAATAGTGAAAACAAACACCTAACTTCATGATACGAGGGATATAAAACAGTAAAACAATATATTTAATCTAATTCACTCTACAAATCCTAACCATATCTTGATAACTTTAACCCACAGAAGTGAACACATACAAAATAAACTAATTAACACAAGTTTACACGGAACACTTCGTCAGAATACACCAAATAACTTAACAGACATATTACACCAGTGCGGGAAAATTTCAAACATTCCTGAAGGTAATTTTGTCGTGATTTTCGGACATGTCGATTTCGCAGTAACTACGCCAGAAATAGTAGCGGCCATCTTTTAATTCAACGGAGCCTGCCTGCCTTCTACATCGTGGTGACGTCATAGTCTGCATATGGTTTGACAACTTTCTTACACATTACATATTGGAATTATTTAAATACTGTTGAATAATAATTATTGTATTTCTTTTAATTGTTAATGTTATACTTTCTCGTCACCCTTCCCTGACTATTAATTTTAATCGCTCAAAGAACCTGTCTTTTAATATAATACATATCATAAATTTTGTTCTGTATGCACAATCGATAATTCCCTGAGACGGAGTCGATAATTGTTCTCCATCGATAAAAAATCGATTATTTATTAAATTGTTCAATAAATCCTTATATTTCCATTATTTTTTATCTGTTATTATTTCACAGGCTAATTTAAGATTATTTATTAAGGCTGAGGGACTTCAAGAAGAAGAAAATATTTTATTTGAGTGAGATATTGGACCAGCAAGAAAAATCACCAATCGATTGCTAACTGGAGTTAATCTATTTAACTCCAGACTTGGTTCAAATCTTCCAGAAGTGCTCGATAGTCAATAAATACCTGCCTGATTATCAAATTTTTTACAAGAACATTTAAAACAGATTTATTTCCTATAAACACACATTAGTAAACATAAACAAAATTATTCTTTTATTGAAAATTTTACTTTTTATAAAATTTTCCATCTACATTTTATTTTTTGTAACGACCGGCATACAGCGGCTTCTTACAATATATACAGGATGATTCAATATTGCACGGCAATCTCTCGGGACCTGATTCTAAAGCCGAAAATAAGAAAAATGTTCATATAAACATAGGTCGAAAACGGTTCGTACCGAGTTACGGCTCGCGAACCAGTTCGCCCTGATTTCTGCTCCCACGGTAAAATGACGCCATACTGAAATTCGTGGGGTATAAAGTAAAAGGTAAATTTTGTGGTTTCGTATAGTTTTTGATCTGAAAAATTGAATAAATGATGTCCCAGACCTCTATCTTATTTAGTGTTTAAGAAAAATTGGGTAAATCACAAAAAATTGGAATCGACAAACACACATTTTTAGATTTGGAATAAAATAACTTCGTTAATTTGCTAATAAACAAAATAAAATTTCTAACTAACTTTGTAGAGAATTTAATTATAAGAAAACTGAAGTGTATAATGTCTATTAAAAGTGAGAACAATTTTGAGAAATTTGACTTTAATTAAAAACAAAACAGACAAAAATGCGCCAGAAAAGTGTTACAATTTACAACAAGTAACATTATAAACATTAGAAACACCTACACTTGGGCAGACGAAAACCCACGAGAGTGCTGCAAGACGTGACCAACATACTTTTCCATTTAATGTGTGGTGCGGTCTTCTTGGTGATAATGTCTTAGTCCTTTTTTTCTGACCACGAAGGCTTAATGGAAGACAATACTTACAGCCTTTGCAAACTCATCTGATGGAACTCTTGGAAGATATTCCACTTGCAGATAAAGTCCAGATGTGGTTTTTGAATGACGGTGCATCTATTCACTACTCTCGTGATTTGATGAACCATTTAAATAATGCATTCGGTAACCGATGAATTGGTCTAAACAGACCAGTAAAATGGTCACCTCGAATGCTCCAGAAAAGTCTTACAATTTTAAACAGAACCAAAGGTTTCTGTAAACATTTTCACAACAAATGTAACTGTAAACAAATTGAAAACTTATATTATTGAAATTTTCCTTCAAATGATTAAATATCAAAATTGTTAAATTGATAAAGCTGCAAACGTCCGTTCAAAGTGTTGTTCAATGTGGCCATTTTGTTGAATTCAGAATTCAGCTCGGCGAATCCATGCTAGCCGGGCACGTTTCATAGCATCAGGATTATTCTTAACAAAAGCTCCATGTTCTATTATGCGTATCTCAATTTTTCTTGTGTGCCAATACGAGCGGAACAAACTAACGACTTCATTCAACCTTGCCGTGAGATCAGGAGATCTAGGTACCCATTTTAATGGTCGGTTTCGACCAATCCATCGCTTACCGAATGTATTATTTAAATGGTTCATCAAATCACGACAGTAGTGAGGAGATGCACAGTCATTCAAAAACCATATCTGCACTCTATCTGGAAGTGGAATATCTTCCAAGAGTTCCATCAGATGCGTTTGCAAAAACTGTTAAGTATTGTCTTCCATTAAGCCTTGGTGGTAAGAAAAAAGGGTCTAAGGGATTATCACCGCACCACACAATAAATGAAAAAGTTTGTTGGTCATGCCTTGGGGGCAGTCTCGTGGGTTTTCGTCTGCCCAAGTATAGGTGATTCGAAAGTTTACAATGCCATTTCTTGTAAATTGTAACACTTTTCTGGCGCATTTTGGTCTGATTTGTTTTTAATTAAAGTTAAATTTTTCAAATTTTTACTTACTTTTAATAGACATTATACACATCAGATTTCTCATAATTAAATTCTCTACAAAGTTAGATGGAATTTTTATTTATTTATTAACAAATTAACGAAGTTATTTTATTCCAAATCTAAAAATGTGTGTTTTTCGACTCCAATGTTTGTGATTTACCCAATTTTTGTTAAAAACTAAATAAGACAGAGGTCTGGGACCTCTTTTATTCAATTTTTCAGATCACAAACTATAAGAAACCCCTAAATATACCCTTCACTTTATACCGCACAAATTTCACTATGGCGTCATTTTACCGTGGGAGCAGAAATCAGGGCGAACTGGTCGCGAGCCGTAACTCGGTAACGAACCGTTTTCGGACCTATGTTTATATAAACTTTTTTTCTTATTTTCAGCTATAAAATCAGGTTCCGAGAGAGTGCCGTGCAATTTTTAATCACTCTATATAATTTACTGGAAGAGTACTCCACGTAACTGTTGAATAACCTACCAGCTAGGTCGTTGTATTTCTGTTTTCGTACGTTAAGTCCCTTTTGTTGCACAATAAATTTGATGTGAGAAGAGAGGAGAAAGATTTTGTGGCGTGGAATAAAAAAAACTAATTCTTTTAAAATTAAAAACGAATAAGTATTAAAAGTTGCCTTTTAAGGGAAGCTGTTTTACATGTATTCGTCATAGTATTACACATAAATAATATACAAATATGCAAAGGAATAAAATTAATACAGACATGAATATATAAATAATAAACATAAAACCGATATCTATCCCATATAACACATAGGCCTAGACACACACACACACACACACACATTCATACATGTATGATGTATAGTTTAGTCTTAAATTCACAACAATTGAATACATATACATGTGTTAATATTTCACGGAGAAGCTCTTGCAAATTTATGTACATACCTTACTCCGTCATATTGATGTGTGTATACGCGCGCGCGCGCGTGTGTGCTTGTGTCGGTGGGTGTGTGTAATAAAGGGGTGAGACAGTAAGGCTTAAATAGTTCCTTGAATAGTTAGTATGGACAGATTTACACTATACTTAACGGTAAGTTACTGTGGTAGAATATATCTACCATACTAGCTTTGTGAAGCTCGTACTAACTCTGTACGTAAAATTTGAAGCAAAATAGAACATTTTTATTTTATTATGATTATTTTTATGAAATGTCTTATGCTGGAGACGCACGCCAATGTAAATAATCGATGTCAATACTTTACTTGTTCGACAACAACATAACCTACAAGATACAGACTCAGTGGGTCAACGTGTCTGTGTTTGTCAGCTACGTTTGTTACGAAATGACAACACCGGTAACGATGACAAAGATTGAAAAGAGAGAGAAAGAGAGAGCAACATGAGTTTACTGAGCTGTCTCGCTATACGAGCGTAGTGTGTGTGAGAGAGCGGGAGATACCATATAATAGAAAGAGAAAAAGAGTAGCAAAAGATCAAAGCGGGTTGTATGACCTCCATTCAGTTCAAACGGGCACACACACACACACCTTTTTCCGGTTCACAGGTTCCTTTGATTACACTCACACGGGTTACCTACATACTTGGCCGGTCGAGAACAGACACTTCTGAACAGTAGAGAACAAAACGGTGAACGCTTGAGTTTCAGCCGAAAATATTTTGGAAAACAAAGATACCGTAGCAAAATTAAATCGATCACAATATTTGGCCTTGGAAGTGTATCATATTATGTATGTACGTATGTATGTATGTATCATATTTCCTAAACCGCTTTGGGGCTCAAAATTTTTAAATCGTTGTGCTTCATGAAATACGAGCTGTAATTATTTTCGTGACGAACGACCAACAGAAGTGAGCACAACGAGAAGGGGAAAATTCTTCTTTTCTTCTTCTGCTTTAGTTAGTAATTCGCAGATTGGTTTGTAGCAGTTCTCCACACCGATCTTCTACGTGCTTTGCGTTTCTTCTCTTTATAGGTATTACAATTTACATCACAATTAATCTTTGCGATGTAAATTGCGTGAGGCGTGCGAGTGATTTATATGAGTGAGGCGTCATATGATCGTCATAACAAATAACAAATAATTATGATCGTCGTACGGTCATAACAAAAAATAAATGCGGCAAATTCAGAGTGACGAAATGCAATTTCTTCAAAATACTTTAAATTATACGTTGCAAGATAGAATAAGGAATAAGGATATCAGAAAGGAACTCCAAAGTAAAGGACATAAATGAATTATTTCAATTTACAGATGACAATGGTGGGATCATCTGCAAAGGATGACAGAGGATCGATTGCTGAAAGTGGCGCTGAACTATAAAGCTATTGGTAGAAGAGAAGTGGGTCGTCACTGGATGAGATGGGTAGCGAAACAGGTTTATATAACCTAATCCTTGAAGAGGAGAGGAAGAAGAATGTTAACCTGTTAATCGCATATTCGGGTATAGGTTTTCCTGTTCCTCTTTTTCCTTCAGTGTAACCTTCCATTATTGTTTTTATCAAATTCTCGGGACGCATAGTGTAAATAAAGTTCAAATAAGTTCAAACCTTTGCTTCATAACATTTTGCCAAAATCTCCTTTCTTCTTCAATTCTGGTTAGAATCTCATCATTGTTAACCGTGCCGCTCCATCTTACTTTCAGTAACTTCCTAGAACATACATTTTACATGCTTCAAGTCTGCTCCTTTCGTTTGCTCCAGTTGTCCACGTCTTACATAGTTATGCTCCATACTTATATGTAACTCTTCAGGAACCTCTTTTTTGTTTCCAGGGCAATTTCGTTCTTCTTCTGATAGTTCCTATCCGTTTCGGATGTTCGATATCATACAGACTATTTTAGCTTTCTGTACTGCTGCACGGAATAAGTCAGTTGTATTCATACCAAACCAGGTCCTTACATTTCTCAGCAATGAGACTCTCGGTCACGAAACTCCTCTCTTTGCAAGTACTTTTCTCTGTAATAAGGAATGCAATAAAAAAAACCTGTTCATTTTTCATTAGATGTCCCAGATACTGAAGATTTTTTATCTTTACTTGTTAATAACTTCCCTTTCTTTCCTCATCTTTCTAAGAACTTCAACATTAGTTATATGCGCTTATCAGTATTCTACGGTAAAGTCACATTTCAAAAGTTTCCAGTTTTTTAGTTATGGCTTCAAAGTCCAAGATTCTACACCGTAGAAGAGAACCCGAATACATACCTGCCTAAAAGTCTCATCTTTGTGTTTATTGTTAAATCATGAGTTTTGAATGAACTGCTCATTCTAGTGTACACTACTCTTGCCTTTTCAATTCTCCTCTGTATTTCTTGAAAGTGGTCCCATTGTCCGTTGACTATAGTACCAAGATATGTAAATTTGCATACATGTTCAACTGGCCTTTGGTTTATATTAAGGGTGCAGTTTGTAAACTTGTTCTTAGATACAATCATTATTAAGGCTTCGTTTTATTAACATTGATGCCTAGATCATATCTACGGCTGCTTTCTGTCACTCTATTTGCTAGTTGTTGCAGCCCCTCTAAGCTATCTTCAAATATGACGGTGTAATGACAATGACGGTGGATGAACTGGTAAGTGGTAGGGAACTTCATTGTCCTGGGGTTGAGAAATCGGCCCCGAAGGCGGATGAACTAGTTACTAGTCAACGACATTGGGATGTAGAAGGCAACAAGAAACCACTACACTAAAGATAGTTTAGATATCTCTAGTGATATTATCATGGCAATTTCTTTAGTAGTCAATAATTTTCGTGTTAAATGCAACTTTAACCTATTTCATTTTACTCAAAATTTCTCTCTAGCTTTTTCCGTTTTTTGTGATTTTACTTTCTAAGCTGGAGAATTCCCTAACTTCCTATATTTTTTCCCAAACAGCAATATATTCATACTGAACTGTCCGTGATTACTACAGTCCATCGCTTCAGTTTTATTTTTAAATTGTAACCTTTGCTCAACACCTCATCTATTATATGTAACACTTAATCATATTTATACTTATATTTATTTGTATTTAATATACTTACTTATATTTATTTATATGTATAAATATTAAAATAAAAAGCAAAACAATAGAAATTTTACGAATTTAAATGTATCGTACAGAAATAAAGAAATATTTTGAAGATTATTAAAAAATTAAAGATCCTTAAGGCCAAAGTAAAATTAAAAGTCAGGTCAGGGTACCAATTTATAGCCTATTTCAAAATATACCTCGATGGTGACACAAACCCAAAACGATTGTAACAAAACAATAGCAACATAAGTAAGCAAAATTAAGTTAAATATTTTTTGTAAGTTTAAACCGAAAAGTAAATATCGTTAAATAACAATAGCAGCTACTTTCACTTCACTAACACACAGTAGTAACAATAACTGTAAGGAAAGTGTTTTGAAACTATCTTCTTCTTTTAATAAATCAAAATTGCATAATCAACTGAATGAAATCATCTCCTAACAGTATCGCACTAGCAAACGTTTCCGTGTTGCCTACAAAATATTACTTGTAACGATAAACGACGTATACGATAGAGTATACGGTACCAGTATATGTCGGTACCAAAACCGACATACCATTTTGTTTTGGGGTTGTAACGCCCTGCTGGAAGGGCAGAATGAAACTTTATGAAGACGAAAATAAAGCAGGAACACTATCCTACCAGAAGACATAACAGTTTAGTAATATTATATCCTAATCTGTAAAAATACAATATTTTTTTAAATACTGACAAAGTGTCCTTTGTAGAATGTGGTCCCCAAAACCGACATACCTAGGTTAGACATTTAGACAAAGTGTCCTTCCTCCCTATAACTTTAGGAACCTTGCTTTCTATTATAGTCCAAACCGGTTTCGTCTACATTGTGTATTTTGTTAGGTGGGCAATTATGGTCACTAAATGTAGCTTCAAACAAATTAGAAAGCTATACACAGCGCTCTTATTGAAACATTTTTTCCTTGCAAAAGATGTTTCCGTTGGTTTGCGCATACACGACTCAGGATGTCTCTTTAAAAATAAGCGAAGCGACGATCTACCAGCCATAGTGTCATTAAATGGATGCTTTATTTTGTTTTTAATTGGCAAATCTAAGGCAAGTCTGCGAAGATCCTTTCTTGTGAGACTATAAAATGTTGCCTCTATTGTCAAACAGTCGCGAACAAGCTCGCCTTCAAGATCAAGCTTAAATGCAGGTGATCTTCCATGTCTACATGTAGCCGCTCTTCTGGAGAACCATATTTTTCATCATCTAACATTTGTAATGTTTTCTGAGGGACACTATACGTTTAGACCCCTTAAACCAACCCATTTCATGCTTTCTGACTATCATGCTATTGCTTTAGCCATGTCATCTGGGTTCCACTATGTAACTTTTCCACCTTTGTTATGTAGAATAATATCCGTTGCCCTCATGTTCTTTTTGTCCATCTTAAACAAATGCACAGAAAGCACAAATCAGTGACTGTTAGCTACTTTGTGAGGTTATAATTAAAAGAAAATTCTAGGTACGTCGGTTTATGAACCACTAAACTCAAGGTATGTCGGTGTAGAGAGCAACGGAAGTTTACCACTTCTAATCTCAGTCACAGCTAAAGATAGTATAACGATACAAACACAAATATGACTTAGAAACTTCGAATCATATACGATTACACAGTATTAACACATGGTTTACTTAGGCCTACCACTGATTAGATCCTTGAAATTTTACAGGAATTTGTGTAAATAAAAATTTTGCAAATATAAAAACCAAACACTCGACAGACATGTGCTCAAAAACGGAAACAAACTGAAACTGTCGTATAGCACAACCAACCGTGTCTAATGGGTCACGTTAACACTGTTTCCAACAGAGTTCAGCCCTCTACAGCCGATATACATGGGTATGTCGGTTTACCATACCTACGTCGGTTTTTGTGCTTTTCCTCTACTAGTACGATTCCTGAGCTTTATAATTCTCTCGCTGTTTTGAGCAAAACACATTTATGTTTCATAAGTTTTGATATTAAATAAATTTTTAGTTATAGGTAAATTTGAAAAATCCCAATTATGCTGTTATTTCTTTAGTAATATGACAACCGTACAGTACAAAATCACACTATATGCAATAAAAATTCGAAACATTCTGACTACTGTAACAATTTCTTTTAGTCTGACACTGTGCTAGATTTTTAAAACTTTTTATATTTCTTTTGGGCCCTGGAGTCCCAAGGTGTTTATATTTTTAAAACTGAACACTATACTTAGATTTTGTTAATTCGTTTTAATTTGATACTCCACATGAGTTTGTTTGATTTCGTCAAAGTGTTTAACAGGCGTGAAAACATGCGCGGAATGGTAAGGGGGGTATAAAATAGAATGTGATTAACGATTGACGGTCACTCTCAATTGAATATATTGCGTGTAACGGCTTGCGAGCAAACACAAGAAGTTCCACAATGAATGCACGTGTGTTAACATTTTTTGGTACATATGTTGTGGTCGGTTGGAATGTACATTAACTATATACATTTCTTGCAACTGCAGTTAGTTTGCTAGGTTTTGCACACTGCAGGTAATTTCCTCGCACGGAAGCAAATGTAGATACCGTAATATGTAAACACACACACACACACACACAGTGCAATAAAAAGCACAACTGCAGGAAAACAAAAAAACAAAAGGTATACACAAGCTTCTCTCTTTCCGGTTTCACCGTGGCTACGTGTTTTCGCGACCTACTTTTTCTTTCACTCTCTTTTCCTGTGTTGAATCAACCGGTGAGGTTGTGAAGTATAACAACCTGCTAGTGAAGTACCAAATTAGTGAAGTAGTTGTACTAGGTGATATAATTTCATCTGTTTATTTGTAGGTACTGCTAGACAAATCGACCAACTTCTAGCATACCCTACATCAACTCCGTCAATTCTGACATTAAATTTACAAAATAAATAGAAAATGAATACAAAATAAATTTCCTAGACCTTTCCCCCTCAAAAAAAGAAAAAAAATAGCCATGCAAACATCATCTCTCTATGTACAGAGAAAAAATACTCAAACATATATTATCATTCATGCAGAGAGCAACTACCCCTACTCACACAAAATTTCTGCATACAACAGCATGGTATATCGAGCCCTCACATATCCCCTATGCGAGGAACAGTATCAAAACGAAAAACACATCATAAAACAAATTGCTCAAAGCAATGGATATCAGCCTCAAATGATCGATAAAATCATTGAAAAACAAAAATAAATAAATCAAAAACAAAAACATATCAAACAAGAGGAATACATCCTATATACCTGCACATTACACTGACGACAACTCTAAAAAAGTAGCTAGAACTTTTGCAAAATACGACTATCAATTAGCGTTCGAAACAAACAATAACTTCTACAACAACCTGAAAATATCGGTATGGAGAACCATACATGACTTCCGTATTCTAAGATTTATATTTAAAATCATTTTCGAAATTAAATATTACCATAGAAACTACTTCTTTCTACTTACTGCTTCAGCCTTAACCACAGTACTGTGGTCACTAACGTATACCACCTCACGTTATCGCACTCGATTTTCACTGATGATGGAAGTCGATGGCATTGCAGAAACGTCTGGTTTTGTAGAAAACATTGGACTACGGCCAAATATCCCGGGAAGGAATTTTAACAAAAACTACTTCTTTGTTGCCGATAACGTTGTACACACACACATATATATATATATATAAAATATGCATAAAATTAATGGCTTGTATAAGTTAATGATTGATCTCCATTAAGTAGTGCTCAAGTTTCCAAAGTTTTAATATTATGATGTCCGTAATTAAAACATCAGAGCAGGTTTAGTGTCAATGAGGGTACACTGTGGACAAAAATTTTCAACATTTCCTATTGAGCGTTGCTTAGAGTAAAGCTGCGAATCTACAGTGTATGTTTCACAGAACAAACACGCGAAAAAGAAGGAGTGCTCCGAAGTCACTCATGGACCCTCAGCATCTTGCAGAGGGTTCATTCCCTAAAGACGAAAAGTCTGTCTATGAATCGTTCCTCTGTAAACACGTGCAGTTACACTGCCCAGCGATCCACAGGAAGCAAATTGATGTCCATTTTTTCGGCTTGCACGCGTTATGTTGGTGAGGGTTTCGGCACTTTCCATTTAAAAAGCGTGCAAATGTAAGAAAATAAACATGAGTGAGGCCAGAAATAACGTGAATTGTGTGTGTGTGTGTGTGTGTGTGTGTGTGTGTGTGTGTGTGTGTGTGTGTGTGTGTGTGTGTGTGTGTGTGTGTGTGTGTGTGTGTGTGTGTGTGTGTGTGTGTGTGTGTGTGTGTGTGTGTGTGTGTGTCTTGCCTGCCTTTTTATTGCTGTAGGCATAATAATAAAATGGAAACGTAAACATTACGTAACTGAGATATGCTTAACTGCCACGAACGATATATTATTTTATACATGGAGGAGTTCAGTGACATACACACGTACAGAAGAATTATATATATAAAGATATTAACTCATACATAATTTACATTAAAATGAAAAAATTATAATGTTATTCCCTGGCAACAAAATTATTTTATTTTTAACAATTACCATTGTTTGAAAAAGTTTAAATGAATTTTCAAGTACTTTACTGTTGTTAAAACGTCAAAGGTTGCAGGTAAACTATCCCTTCCCCGTAACCGATCTTCACCAAAGCAATAGGTCTTGAGTACTGTACAAATCAGGGCTGTATGCAAAACATTATTTGATTCTATCTGAATTTGCGGCTGTTATCGTTTGCCATAGAAAATACCCTTGTTAAAAAAACGTTGCAGGTAAACTACCCCTTTCCCTTAACCGATCTTCACCAAAAACAATAGGTCTTGAGAACTCTACATTTTAGGGCTGTATGCAAATAATCTTTTGATTCTCTTTGAATTTGCGGCTGTTATCGTTTTCCATAAAAAATACCCTTGTTAAAACATAAAACGTTACAGGTAAACTACCCCTTTCCCTTAACCGATCTTCACCAAAAACAATAGGTCTTGAGAACTCTACACAATTCAGGGCTGTATGCGAAACATTATTTGATTCTGTTTGAATTTGCGGATGTTATCGTTTGCCAAAAAAAAAATTTCCCTTGATAAAAAAAACCGTTGCGGGTAAACTACCCCTTTACCTCAACCGATCTTCACCAAAAACAATAGGTCGTGAGTGCTCTACAAATGAGGGCTGTATGCAAAAAATTATTTGATTCTGTTTGAATTTGCGGCTGTTATCGTTTGCCATAGAAAAAAAATCTATAGACAGACAGACACACACACACACACACACACACACACACACACACACACACACACACACTTTTCGAAAAACGACTTTTTTCATGTTTTGAGTGTAGTACAATCAGAATCTGCAATAATCTCGAACACGATTTTTTTTGCCATCACCATACTTCCATTCCTTAAGGAATATGGAAGTAATAAAAAATGCAAAAACGAAAAGCATATATGAGAAGGCTGGAGTCTATCAACATCAATGTCACCCTGCTAACTCGACAGAATACAATATGCGGTGCAACAAAAAAATAACAGGTTTTACATCAAGATCCTTTAAACACGGGTAGGCCTATATAGAACACACCAGACATTCTCATCATTCAAATCCGCACTTAACAGTAGCAAAATACATAAAACAATAGTCTTGTGAATATGGTTCAGTACAACAACATTTAACGGTACTGAAAACATGCACTGATGAAGTAAGATCTAATAAACAGGAACAATACCGAATATACAAACATGTAAAAAAAAGGGGCACGAAAATCAATTGAACATCATGACGGACTTCGAAAATCGTATCACATTTGAGATATTGCGGCAAAATGAAAATCAACAAAATCAGCTGTTATAGTATATAGACCTGAATGTAAACATAAACACTCCGCAACGAAGATCAGTTCTCCAGAAACTTCAGATACAAAACGTACGTTTCACGATTATTAATCAGTGTTTTAAAATTCGTTTTTTCTGTAAGTAGTAACTGTGTCGCAATATTGTGACGGCGAGTGTAGGTGTAAATATCCTGACGATGGTGTATGACCGAAATCAATAAAAATTAAGAATGTGAGTAATTTAAAACTTTATTATAGTATAAATCTTTAGGCTATGGACAATGAATACACTACAATAGAAGACTGAGATTATAGGTACCATTAGTAAACAATAAGTGTGTGTATATTATTATAGATTACATTATCATTAGTAGGAATTTACAAATTTAGAAGGCGGTGGTTAGGAACGCAATCTGCACTATTACAGCAGCCACATGTCCCCTATAACTGTCTATGGCATTTAGCCCCATTAAGCAAAGAGAAAGAGAATCTTTTGTTATCTCTTCGGTTCCGTTCTTTCAGCCTTTGTTTACATTATATAACTGCCTGGACTAGGCAGTTGGTCCAAACCTCTAGTCTTGACTATGTGCGTGCGTACTTTTGTTAAGTGCTATACGTCTTATTAATTATACTACAGTAGAACCTCAATAATTCGTCACCACGCGACCTAAGTGGTGACTAATTAGTGAGGGAGTAAGAAACAAACCCATTAAAGACAATATAAAATGTTTTATCCCAAAGTAGCAACGTACAGTACTAATGTTATGTTCACATACATTTATTGCTGGAAATTTTCAAACTCAAGTTAAGTACTGTAATTGCAAAAAAAAATTGTTTAACTATTGTGAAAGGAATCTACAATTTTCTTCTGTTTTTTCTGTCGACCATACTTTTTAAGAGTCAAATTTTGTATTATGCCAGTAAAATTATTTAGGCAGTTCCGTTTCATTTTGGCCTTCATATCACTTGATTGTTGTAGCCAGTGATTGAATGGACTCTTTATGAGGGATTGCAGGTTTTATTGACCGGTCATCATCTTCATCATTAGTTTCTGAAGTTCTGTGGATACGTAAACAATTACATCATAACTAAACATTTCGTAGCCTACATCCGGCAAGTCTATTTTACACCAATTTTTGACGTCGTCTTTATTAAAACTGTTAAATGCTGCTAGGGATTGGCAGACATCTAACAATTCCGATGTGGAGTCTAGTTCCATAGATGCTGATTGTAATTCAGATGGCCGTAACTTATTCCAGGCAGATTTTAAAGTGTTTTCCGGAATATTTCGCCAGGCGTCAACAATCAGACTGAATTTTCGGCAACGCTGTAACGACACAACAAGTACGCAAGTACGAATATCCATTCTCGAAACTAGTACCTTTCGTAATCCTTTTACCTGGTTGTTATTAGAACGCCGGCCACAATGATCACGTTTCTGGTTTACCCCGGTTATAGTTAGAGCATATATGTTCCTTGCTTGTTAATAAAGACAAAGAAAAAAAGCTCGAGTGGGTGACGGATTACAGAGGGAGACGAATTAGTGGGGGACAATTTAGTGAGGTTCCACTGTATTTCCTTTTGCTTATTTCTTGCAGGACTTCTGTATAATATGTACGTTATCAAATAATAGATACTTCTTCAAGTAGCCTATATTTTTTATAAATTATTTTCGTTGTATTTTTACCTGACGAGCGTTTAACATAATAGAAACGTCTGATGATACAGACAATTTCAGTAAAAAGTGCGTAAGATAAAAATTTAACAAAATATACTTGCAGAAATGTTTATTATTTGATAAATGTCTTGCAGAAATGTTTATAATTATATAATTTTATACAATAGTAGTGTACAATGTTTTAATTTTTGGATTTTGTTGTCCATGACATGCCCGATGTTATCACCAACTGTATAAAATAATTCTTACGTGTAAAACAATTATTTTAGACGAAAACCATTAAATTTTTACCTTACTCCTTTAACTTGTTTTCGCTCATTATGAGCTTCATCAACTAACCTTCAACAATTTTTGTCTAAAATAATTGTGTTCCACGTCAAAATTATTTTATATAATTATTGATAATGTTTAGTTTAATTAAGCAAGGTACATTTTAACATAATTACAGAAGTAACCAAATAAATTCTGTCTTACTGTAAGTGACGACAACTGCATATTTACGCTGATCATACAGCGTACGATGCTGTTTAAAGAAAGTAGATGTTAAACAAACTGTTATATTTTATTTGAAATTTCACTTATTTTTTCTTTTCAGTAAATTTATCTTTAAATGAGTTTTGTTTTTATTTTTTCCAGCGATCTTTAATAGCAAAAATTTAGTTCCTCATTTACTCACCCCTCCCTTCAACACCTTTGTCTGCTTGTTAGGTTACCTGTAAAGAAACAAAAATAACAACTTAGTAAAACTGTAACAACAAATGCACGAATCATTATCTTACAACAATAGAAAAATAATTGATCAACAAAGAAATCTGTAACTACAATTTTTAAAAAATCAGTTAATTAAACAGATATAGTTGCTCACAACAATTCTCCAAGTTTACAATTATTTAAAGCACAGTATGACAACAAACAATACATGTTATACAATTAACCGTCTTGCGCACAATAATTAACAGTTAATAGTTTTCATTAATACTGTTGACAAATAACATGCACTCAATCGCAATACAAAAGTGGCAAGGCGCTTTCAGAACGCTACTATTAATACTCAGCTGAAGTTGCCGGTATAGCTTAGTAAGTTATGAGATGATTTCACAAACTCTCGACGCGTGAAGGAGAAACGCACCGTCCAAATACCTTGATCGTACAGTAGTGTGGTATTGAGCAATAATCAATCGTACACAATCAGTCTCATTACGTCTTAGACTCACAGTGTACACTACATTCATTTATAAGAAAACTATACATCATAATAGTAACACAATTTATTTTTGTTGTTTTTTAGTACTTGTTAGTAGTGGAGAGACCTAAGATCTTTGACCAGTGCAGAGCAATTAGCTATTCAGTAACATCTTTGAAAGGCATTATAAACTATTAATTTAACAGCTTACTTGACTTGTTGTTCTGAACAACTTTCTTCACGTAAGTGTTTAATTCGTATATGTGATACAATCGGTCCCATTTTACAGCGTGTTTGTGCGTGAGACTGGCTGAACTTAATGAAGGTCATCGAACTTTTTGATGTTTCGCTTCTCTGTATCTCTGCGTCCTTTGTAGTGGAGACAAGATCATGTATTGCCGACCGCTTGCACTTTTAAACTTTTGATCGTCATTATCTTACTGTTCTTTGAACACGAGCACACAGGACTGTTACTTTGACCAGCTGCTGGGTATTCTGCTGAGCTCTGGCAGTAAAAATAATTGACACCAGAAACGGTTGTTCACCAGAATTATAACAAAAACACAAATGTTGGAATTTTAGTAGGCCTACTTACTTATTTTATGATTATCTAATCAAATATTGTCATTTTAATAAACAAAAGTAATAGAGTAATCGGAATTTTCGTAATTCCCTTAACAATTAAAAATGTATCTAATATCAAACTATATCCAATAATAAATATTGTTACGACATCACAGAACAATCTACGTGATTATCGAATGTTCCAGATGAATCCAGCGGAATCTGTGTGGCGTACGTGATTCTCAGCGTATTTGCTAGACTGTGATTTCGCGCGGCCGCACGCACTATGTTAAGACCGCAATTAATTATGTCGTAGTGTAGTAGAGATAACGCGTAGCTGCGGAATGTTCTGGTCTGTGAACGAGGTATAAATACAAGGCGGCAGCGGCCTTAGTTTCAGTTATTACCGGGCGATATTACTCTGTGAGTTCAAGTGGTTATTAGTGAAGTGTTGTGTTTTATAATCGGGCGGTATAATTGTAATACAATTGTGTTTTATATTAGTTGACATTTTATTGTGTGTGAACAATTTCTACTTGATTTGTTGTAAGAGACTGTGTTGTTAATTACGAACTGTTTAACTGTGAAAATTAAAGCTTGTGATTAGTGACTTAATCGGTGTCTTGTATTTTGTTTTCCACTGTATCATACGACTATCAATAGAGCGTCGAAACAATATCCTTCGTTCAAAATAATGATCGACATCTGCAGCTGAGGAAGCATACTAGTTACCGTAGCTAGTCATTTCATTTCCTCTTCGGGTTTTTCAACTAATTCTCAATTTTTTTTAAACAACTTTAGTACATTTTAGCTTTTATCACCACCTATATTAATAATGGCAGTGTGTGACAAAGGTTACGTAAGTTATTCTCCATATGCCTCTGTGCAGAATGTTAATTAAATTAGCCAAACTGCCGTAATTCGGATATTATAGGAACCAGTCTTATAATTTTCTTAACAATGGCAATACTTTTTCTAAATAATATTTCAAATCGTGTTTACTCGATTGACCAAACCTCTCTAAAACTTTCTTCTATTTAAGGTAACCGCTGTAAAGCTTTCCATCAATTCATCTTAGTTTCTTTGTAAGGCAAAGGAGGAATACTATATATATATTTCAGCGAGAAACTAAAACAAACTGTACGGTTTTCATGAATTAAACACGAAAGACAGCAAGACGCAAGAAGAAAAATACCAACAGGCGTTAGAGAGTTTGTAACACAAACTACGGTCCGGCGTCTGAATTTCGTCTGAAACAACAGCTGTTGGCGCGGTAAAAGAAACTTTTATTTATTCCGTGATTTATCCACGTCGCTCGTAAATTTCAGGTTTTAACTGGACAGAAAACGTTCACCCGATGAGGTAAAATCTTATCTGTTAACTCAAGATTAACCACAGTTTCCGTTTTATACGTACTGTCATTACTTGTACAATACATGTAAACAAAACAAGACCATGGAAATATTTTTGTTGGTTTGCCACTTAACTTATGCATTCCGATGTCGAGATATCGAATAGAGGAGAAGAATGACAGACAATGAGAGACTGAGAAGGAACGAGAGAGAGAGATAGAGAGAGAGAGAATTAAATGACGGAGTGATATATAAAACTGTAATAACTTACTGTAGTTGTTTTTTAACTTTTAGTATAAATGTGTAATGATTCAAACTTTACGACGTTACAAACGTTTTGTGTAATAAAAGGAAAATCATTGTAGAATTTCGATAGCGCACAATACAGAACATTTTCTTCTTTACATTCGAATAAATGTAAAAGCATTTTGTTATAAAACTACACTTTCATTATATCTATAACACAGACGCACACCACACACACACACACACACACACACACACACAGCTGTGCCGAGGGCTCATAATATTTTACTCAAGATTTATATTATCTTCTATGATTTTTTTACACATATTGCGTTTAGACTGTTTCAATCTATTCAGGACAGTGATAGCATGTAATAACATTTTTTATTTTGTAAGCATAAAAATCTTTAGATAAAATGCAAACTTATAAAAGATAACATTTTGTTTGTTTTCTCACATATTATTGAACAAAAAATTTGTAATTATAAACCAAGAAGTTAATATATGAAACTTCATATCTCTGATTACAATGGATTGGACACATTCACTTACATGTGAATTTCGTGAAACGTATTCTTGTCCATTTTGTACATCATGCATACATTGTAGTAAAATGTATGTGCCCACACACACGTGCATGCACGTGTGACTGTGTTACTGCGTGCAATTCTTTTGAATCTATTACGTAAAGTTGAAGGAGCGATGTGAGTCTCCGTTTTAACACGACCGTTTGGCATTTGTCTCGCCAAGGCTATCTTTTATGTCGCGCGATAACTTTTTAAAACGTAAAAAGTTACTTTTGAAATTCTAACTTTTAAGTTTTGAAAACAAAAATGTTTTGTAAAAATCTTCATTTGTGTCCATACTTTTACTCTACAAAACTCTGTTGTTTCCAAGAAAGATTTTCCTACAAATAATAAGCGGGAGGCAAACATGACAGGAGATCAAAATTGTGAGAATAACAAGAATCCATTTAGGGTATTACATTAACAGGTTTCTTAGCCAAAATATGAATAGCGTTGTTTTTAAAAACCTGATAAACATTTTTGGACGTCAGACCCCAAAAATTGAGTCGACGGTTAGGCAACATCGCAAATATCCCTAGGAGTATTAAACTGAAAACATTTCTGACCAGATTATTGTTTTACTAGATTAAACCAGTTCTGAATATAGTATTTGTTTTATAAATTCCAACATTTTAGGACACTACGATCCAAAATTTAAACAAAAATTTTAAAAGACTGTGTGGGGTATTATGTTATGAGGAATTTTATTGAAAATGCAAACTTGATATTTTTAATAGTTTGACACAATTAATTTAGGAATATCTCAATATTTCTTTCAAATTTTCTATTGCTTTCAAAACGTTTGTGACCTACGTTTACAAAATATCTTTATATATTGACGTCAGTGCCGTATATTTGACAAAAGTATTAGAAATAATCATATAGATATCTATAGAAACACACATAAAATTAAAACGTAGAGGTACATTATTTGTCATTTAGGCATTACGGTTATTCATTTAACTAAGTACCAATGCATATTTTAAATTGTATTTTAGCTTTAATAGCAAATTTTTATTTTACTATAGAGAAAATAGTAGAGCGATCAAGGTCTGGTAATTTTTCGGATAACTGAAAAATTATACCATCTTTAAACCTAACTTTGATGGTACGTCAACATTGTCAGACGTGTTAGGTCGGATAATAACCATCGTTAGGAATTTATCACGAATATTTTTTTTTATGGTTCACGCCTGTTAGAACTGAACCTTGAGTAGGCTTAAGGTTTTATTTAATGTATATAGTTATGTTTCACCTGAAGATGACTGCAAATTATTTATTGGTCGAAACGTTGTGTGATAATTCTGAAGATGTTTATTTTCCGACCTAACACTTCTGAATTTTTTTTTAGTTTAACCTCATTGCAACTAGTTACAAACTATCTATCAATTTTAATCTAATACATAAGTTAAGAGTGTGTAGGATAAACCCACTAGAGCAATCCTCAGTACATACATACATATTGCTGAGAATTACTATACATATTTAGTTCACTAGTTCAAATGGTTTCTGTCTCTGCAATCGCCGAACGAATCCAGCACTATCAAGCATTTGTAAAACTTCACACTGTTTACGTGTTCATGAAGTCAGTCTTCTTCTATATTTATCCGCAACCCGTTTAATATCGTCAGTAAACGTAGGCATTTTCAAGTCCCAATGGATGTCATAATTTCTTACGTGGTGCATCAAAAATACTGGAAGGAACCTTGTTTTGAAAGTTATTGTGAATTATTTTATTATTAGATTTCTTAGTACAACCTAAAAGCTTACTTTACCATACACTCAAACTGGTTTGAAGACTTGTTTAAAAAAAAAAAGTTTGTTACGCAGCGACAGCTCAGAGCGTCTTCCAAGCAGCCACTACGTTTTCTTCTATTTCAATCCAAGTTCTTCCCGTTTCTCCTTAACATGCTCTTTCCAGCTACGTTTGGCACCCAAGAGTCATGCTAAAATTTATGATATTTGAAAAATTACATAATATTGAAATTTACATAATAATACATTTACTTCGTTGTAAGTAGTGACGAATTCTGCAGCTTATGATTTTAGTTACTAACTTACAGCGGCGCGACAACCCATTACTGGGTCAAGGCCTCCTTTGACAGCCTCCGCCAGTTGTCCCGGTCAAGTGCAGCTGCTCTCCAGTTCCGGGTCCCCAGGATATGGTGCGCATCATAATTCATCCCGTCTTCCCAAAGTAGTTTGGGTCAACCAACTCTCCTGGTGGCATAGATCTGTTCTGTGAGTGCCTTTCTGGGTATTTCATTCTCCCATATTCTGATCACGTGATCATATAGATAAGACAGAAATTTTCCTTCCCGTCTTCACCATAACACAGAAATTAGGGAGTGATTATAATAAAGAATTTCAATAAAGAATTTAAAATGATTTTGATGTTTTTAAAGAATACCAAGTAGAAGGTGCTCGGAAGGTCTCTTTCACTGTGTTCTCCTGAGAAAAAGCTTTAAACAACTTGGATACCGCGAGGATGAACAAAAATCCGCCTAACAAAAAAATGACGGTACTCTTCGCATTTACCATGCTGTGTAGTCAGTTCCCTATGCCACCTAATTAGAAATATTCGTTGATACTCGATGTCCCTATAGTTAGCACAGTTCCACAACTGAATACCTTGCAACCAAGTTGCAATTTCCATCCAAGTCTACTGAACGAGCAAGGTGAGTTCTCAGTTTTAACTCGACCGTTAGTTGTTTGGCTGTTTGTTCTAGCTTTCTATCTGTCTATCAGTTTGGCGTACGTCTCACGATAACTTTTCAATGATACAACAGATTCTCTTAAAACTGACAAGCGTATCCATATATACAATCTACAGAATTCTGTTGTTCTTGGAATTCACCCCCTCCCCAAATAGGGTGGTTAGAGCAAAAGATCTTACTACGAGGTAACATTTATAAACTATCTTCTTTTACACTTAAAAAATTATGTGTTAATTACCACATATTCGTACCACAAGCCAGTCCTGCAGTCTCCACAGATTTGTGCTCTGAAGAACAGCCGAAGAGAATTTACAAATATTATTTTGAATTTTTTACACACTCATGTATATGATGTATCTCAGAATTAAAAATGGAAGATACTACTATTCTGCTACATTTGCGTAACCCACAGGTATCCGACTACCCGTCGCTACGAAAATTATTAGCTTACTTATATGAGTAATCAACCAAGCTTTTGAACTGGAAAACAATTATACGGGATGTAGTTTGTATGTGTGTGTGTGCGTGTGTGCGTGTGTGTGTGTGTGTGTGCATGTGTGTGTGTATGTTGGGGGGGTGACTGAGTGAGCTGAATAAGGGTCAGAAAATCCTTTGATGTTTTGCCTCTCTCTCTCTCTCTCTCTCTCTCTCTCTCTCTCTCTCTCTCTCTCTCTCTCTCTCTCTCTCTCTCTCTCTCTCGTTGACCCTTGCATTGAAACACATTGCAATAACTGTATTGCCCTATTGCCCTGCGTCCACGTTTGAGCTTTTTCGACGTCAATAACCCTACCGTACTTTGGAAAGCGTGCACCACCTATGCACGTACTTTGAAAAGCGTGATATCCTCCCGCTATAGCACCGTCATAAATTTCATTCCTTCCACATTTATATAATAGGAGCGGATTAAAAATTGTTTCTTAATAACTTGTAAATATCAATACAATGGCGATAAGAAATGTTGTTCAAAGAATTCTAATACAGACAGGAAAGGACTTCGTCATTTGACAACTCGCCAGTAATAAAACTTGTATCCAGTCGACATAAACGAGTTGAAGAGGGCCTTACGTGTTCTCCTTAACACAGAGATTAGGGATTGATTATAATATAGAATTGTTATAAAAATTTAAAATGGTTTTGTTGCTTTAAAATAATACCAAGTTCAAGGTGCTCGGAAGATCTCTTCTACTCTCTCCTACTAGACAAAACCTCGAACAACTTGGTAGCAGAGGGGGGGATGAAGATACACACAACAATAAAATGACGGTACTCTTCGCAGGCACCATGCTGTGTAGTCAGTTTGTCTACGCAATCTAATTAAAATATACGTTTCTGCTCGATGTTGGTACGGTCGACACAGTCCCACAAATGAATACCTTACATACAAAGACTCTACTGGACGAGTGAAGCAACTTATCAGTTGTAACTCGACTGTTTGTCGATTGTCTGTCAGTCTACTTGTCTATCTGTCTGCTTGTTTGGATTTCGATGCCCTTCCTGTACTGTCTGATCTTCTTATTGTTAGTTTGTGCCAAGAGTTTTGTGTTTTTGAAGTCAGACGTGCGTCCTGTTTATTTGGTGCGTAATCAAATCAAGAAGACAACACACCACAAAACAAGAAGATGAAACGTCGGTAATACGATAATCACAGGCACTAATGTACCCAAAAACCTGCTGAAAAAGATACTCACCATGAAAGCCTCTGCACGAGCATATACAATTAATCAAATTGTAATTACTTATGTAAGTGTACTTTATAATTTAATTATAAGTATAACACTACCGACTCGGAACACAAAGTTTTTTATTGAAAAAAATGTAAAATGTTAACCATATAGCCTGAACCAGTTTTTGCTTATTATAAGCTTTGTCAGAGGCTGCCACTGGGAGCGCTGTCCGTCTTGTTCTTGGTGACGGTGCCGTCGTTTGAAAGATCGATGTTCTCTTTGTGTGTGTGTGTGTGTGTGTGTGTGTGTGTGTGTGTGTGTGTGTGTGTGTGTGTGTGTGTGTGTGTGTGTGTGTGTGTGTGTGTGTGTGTGTGTGTGTGTGTGTGTGTGTGTGTGTGTGTGTGTGAGAGAGAGAGGGGGGGTTATGGTCGGCTTTTTGTGTGTACGTATAGAATATCCAAGTTGCTGTTGATGTTTGTGTATGTGTGGTTTGCTCCAATTAGCTGGTTTGCAAAAGTGGATTCAGTAGTCGAATGCAGTGCCTTTCTATCTTAAATGTATCTCCCTTTGAAGCAACGTCCTGCCTGGCCTATGTAGAATTTGCTGCAATTTGTAAGTTCTGTAAGCTCTACATAGTTAACCTGTAGTTCATCATCATCATCCTCAAGGTTTAAAACAAGAATGGTTTGTTCCGGTCTCAAACAGGCAAATACTACAGCTGGTCACTCCAGCGCTTCCTCGGACGTCCCACACCTCTCCGTCCCCTCGGCTTATCGTTCCATAGTTGTTTGGGGATGTGGCAGTCATCCATTCGGCAAAGACGCCCCTACCAATTCAGCCGATACTGGGCGATACTGTCGAGTATACTCATAATATTCAGTTCCTGCCGTATATCTGTGTTTCTTCTATGATCATGGAGAGTATACCCTGCCACGTACCTGAGAAATCTTATTTCAGCCCCTTGGATGCGACTTTCGTTAAAGTCCAATTCTCAGACCCATAAAGAAGTGTGGGAAGAGCCATCACCTTGTAGAATTTTAGGTGTGTTCCTTTACTTGCTGACTTCAGGGTTCGCCTAATGGTCCCGCACATAAGGTTGAACTTATGTAACTTGTTCACCACGTCATTGCTTGCAGTATAAGACACACTGTAGCCCAGGTATTCAAAACTGCGAACTTGTTCCAGGATAGTACCGTCTATAACTATTTTTGTCCGTACGGGACCAGTTCCACCAAAAAGCTTGGTTTTAATTGTGGATATCTCCAATTTACAATCTTTGCAGATTCCATTCAACAAAGTTAATCTGTAATTGCAATGTTTAATTCTTTGTGTTCCGAGTTGGTAGTGTTATAATTAGGTAATCAACGGTCACGTCATGGACAACAAAATCCGAGACTTTGTAATCGTTTTAATTTCAACTTAATGGATAGGCATTAAATTAAATCCGTTTAGAAACCTGTGACGATACATAAAAAAATATATATTAGGTAACACGTCAGGTTAAAATAAACGGCAAAAAATAAGAACATCCCACTTGCAGAAGTAACTGAAATTATTGTATATACGCTCGCACACATATACCCTCGCACAAATACACTCGGAACAATTTATTTGTAAGAAGGTAAAGGACACAAATCTGATTGGGTCTGATGGTTAGAGTTACCGCCACACTGTTACAGCTCAGAATTACGATAGACTTGAATAAATCACGGAATAAATAAAAGTTATATTTTTTACGATTCCAACAGCTGTTGTTCTACTTTATCGCAGGCAAGGCGGCTACAGTGTTACCAACTCCAACGTTTTGTACTTTTTCAACTTGTTTAGCTATGTTTAATTCATGAACGCCGTTTGTAAACTTCCTCTGCGTTTCCAATAAAGTATGTTACCCTTCAGCCTAAAAAGTAAAATAATTTTAGTTGATACTCTGTTAGTCTAACAAATTATTTCTACACTGTTATTGACAAATTAAATGTCAGTTTTTTATGTGGTAAATGGATTCACAATTTGATAGGATTTATACTGAGATTCTATATTTTCTTTCAAAACAAGTTTGATACGAACAATAATATGTTATAATAACAACATTTTTAAAAAATTTAAGCAATTTGCCTCACTGTTCATGTCAGTTAAAGTCTTCTGGTCTTTATCTCGTATTGCTAAAAAAAAAAAAAAAACAGCTGGTTAGATTAGCTGTTTTACATTAACTCATTTAAGTTCTCTTTTAATGGTTTAACAATTTTATTTAGTTTTTACAGTGTAATAGTTAATTGTGTATAACGGTCACACACATGAATTTACCGAGCGAGGAACTTACAGAACAGTTAATCAGCATTGTGGAAACGTATTCTTATGTTGACTTCAACTTATTTGTAAATATTTATTTTTATTTAGTAATTTTCATGATAGTATAATACAATGAAGATGTTCGCACGAGTTTAATTATACAATCTAATATTTATGCTGTGAATGGAGTTATGAATGTTAACGTGTTAGTTATGTACGGTACATATAATTACAATTACATTTGTAATTTAGCACATATAAATTAGTTGGAATTCACATTTGTTTAGAAAGCATTGGTTTTTGTTTCCGGCCTCTATTCGTTGAAGAGTCGTTTTTAAAATTAAAGTCACTGATGTGATAAACCATGAATTAGAAAAATTTATGTTTAACAGCGATTTTTAGGTTTTCCTTAGCATTACCGCGATTATTAACCTCACTTATTTTTAACAGTAATTTATAAGGAATAATGAAATTCAGTAAACACGACACACGAATATAGGGGTCTACACAACAAAGTTTGCTTACATTCGCTATTTGTTTTACGCGATCAGAATAGAGAACCGCGTTTCTCTCAAATGTTATCGCACATTGAGCATGGAAACCAGCCGACGAGTAGAGCTCTGGCAGGCAGCTTTAAAAGTGTGTTTTATTTTTCCTAACCTGACATTAAATCTGTTGAATTAAAAATTATTTTTGAAACTACTGAAAAGTAAGAATGGCTCTGGCTTAAAGTGGAGTTGTGCTAAACTAATATTTGAAAATAACAGATACAAACGATAACTCTCCAAAAAAAATAACACGTGCAAATACCTGTTATTATATACTTATTATATCTGTATATATTACTTATATATCTGTATTATATAATTTGTTATAAGAAATAAACTGAGACTAAAAGTATTAAAAGAGTTACTTTACACTGTGACTTTATTAAGCGGTTACATAAACGATAAATACAATTTAGTGGTTAAGTCTATCTTATGCTAAACTTGTGTTGCTACCACTAATACTCACTTACACTCCCATGAGCGCTTTCAAGGCTTGAGTGTAAGTGAGTATTAGTGGTAGCAACACAAGTTTAGCATAAGTAAGCGGTTACCGTTTAAAAGAAAATAAGAAACACGAGAATTTATAGGCCTAACTCCCTTTGAGAATTCTTATTCAAGTTTTTACTAGGAGTAAAGAAACTGACATAGATTTAATATTAAATTATTGATTCCATTCTGGTTAGACAAATCATTTAAAAATTTTAGGCAATGAAATTTAGAGTGCACGTAATAACACATCAAAGGATATACTATATAACATAACTACAAAAAGTATTATATGGCCTATTAGCCACTCAGTACGTTATAATACAATATAACTCGCTTTTTCAGAATTTGCCAAGTTGGTGGCTAGTATAATACATAATTTTTATTTTAATCTGCATTATATATCTGCATGACACACGAGACTAAATATAACATCAGTATGAATTTTATTCACATATTAAAAACAGCTTTTCTCTTTGGCATAGAGATGTTCTGAACCTCGCTGTTTTGCTTCATTTCGTACTTGTATGGCAAACGGCACAGGCGCAGAATGCAGTATTCAGCACCAAAAAGTGGCTTTGTGCTCGTGTACTCGTAATACTCTTAATACTTCTAATACATTTAATACTCTTAGTACTCGTTTACTTATTGTTACTTGTGTACTTGTTTACTCGTTAGTTGCGTAGGGGGGTCCCGCAACACGGAACCGCGAGGCCGCGAGTAATCGGAACTGGTATTTTAACTTTACAGTCACTGTTATATCCGTTCTACGAAAATATCGTTCCAAAATACCGTACCTGTTAAAGGTATATCGACCCACCTGTCTAAAGCATTAACATGTTAACGCCTTTCCATATTAAGTCATTCTTCCCACATTTTTAGATGCACGTGTGTATCTCAATTGCATACACAACGCCGTGCTAATTCAGAAGGTAACTATCCAAAAAGCGGAAATATGTTTGCTACAGACATATTTACCGATTTCCATTGGTTCTCTGGTCTTTCAATCAAATTCTTATTCTCTTTTACCACTTTATCTATTAATACAGCAAACTGGACCTCAGTAGCTCAAGTGTATTTGAATTTCGATCGTTTTCAACTTCTTCTAACCATTTTGTAGACTTATTGTGTACCTAGTAACTTGGTAACTTAAATTTATTTAGACATGGAGATATCAACAATGACTTTCCTAACGTGCTGCATTCTTGACCTTAATTAACCAATACGGGATAAGAAATTTTAACTTTTATTTTAAATTTGTTTTACTTTTGTACCAAGTTAGCTATTACCGTTAGTTAATTTTGAAGAAGAATAAAATTAAAATCGTACTTACTTATAACTTTATAGCGTGAAAAACAGTTGATAATATAGTTTAAGAGAAAAAGTTACAAATACCAGAAGAGAAAAGAGAAGACAATACCAATGTGCAGCAGGAGAAGCAATAGACAAAAGTTAGAAGGAAATAGTTGTTCAAGTCGTGCAAAAACAAAATGTTGTTCGGACACAAATGGCTGAAGCCAATTTGTCAATAATAAGTAACTGTTGACAAGCGAAAGAAAATATTGGGTAATAACAAGCTAAAAACAAACAAAAAATTTTATAAACATTTGTTCATGTGAAAAATCGGTAATAATTAAATGCATTTCGTGATCATAATAATGATGACAGGAAAATTCATTGCCGTCTAAAACTACAACTCTCTTAGACAACTCTCCGTTTCATACCAGTTATTAGTTGTTACGAAGAGCTTTACGAGAAAGGAGAACTGAGAAAAAAGAATAGTGGTCAGCAACGAGGCAAACGTACCTATTATATTACAACATTATGTTGCAGGTAAACTATCCCTCTCCCTTAACCGATCTTCACTAAAAACAACAGGTCTTAAGAACTCTACAATTCAGGGCTGTATGCAAAAGAGTAGTTGATTCTGTTTGAATTTGCGGTTGTTATCGTTTGCCATAGAAAACAATTACCCTTGATTTAAAAAAAAAACCGTACCTCGTATTGCCAATTACAAAATTTTGAGATATGAGGTACGATAGTTCAATTATGATAAGGAGATGTAACAGCCAGTAAATAAAACAAATATCGGTATGGAGAACCATACATGACTTCCATGTTCTAAGATTTATATTTAAAATCATATTCAAAATTAAATATTTCCACAGATACTACTTGTTTCTACTTACTGCTTCAGCATTAACCACAGTACTGTGGTCACTAACGTATACCACCTCACGTTATTGCACTCGATTTTCACTGATGATGGAAGTCGATGGCATTGCCGAAACGTCTGGTTTTGTAGAAAACATTGGAATACGGCCAAACATCCCGGGAAGGAATTTTAACAAAAACTACTTCTTTGTTGCCGATAACGTTGTACACATATATATAAAAAACATGCATAAAATTAATGGGTTGTATTAGTTAATGTTTGATCTCCATTAAGTAGTGCTCAAGTTTCCAAAGTTTTAATATTATGATGTCCGTAATTAAAACATCAGAGCAGGTTTAGTGTGTATGAGGGTACACCGTGGACAAAAATTTTCAACATTTCCTATTGAGTGTTGCTTAGAGTAAAGCTGCGAATCTACAGTGTACGTTTCACAGAACAAACACGCGGAAAAGAAGGAGCGCTCCGAAGTCACTCTTGGACCCTCACTGAGGGTCCCTCAGCATCTTGCAGAGGGTTCATTCCCTAAAGACGAAAAGTCTGTCTATGAATCGTTCCTCTGTAAACACGTGCAGTTTCACTGCCCAGCGATCCACAGGAAGCAAATCGCTATCCACGCTGGACACTTTTTCGGCTTGCACGCGTTATGTTGGTATGGGTTTAGGCACTTTCCATTTAAAAAGCGTGCAAATGTAAGAAAATAAACACGAGTGAGGCCAGAAATAACGCGAATTTTGTGTGTGTGTGTGTGTGTGTGTGTGTGTGTGTGTGTGTGTGTGTTCCCTGCCTTTTCATTGCGGTAGTCATAATAATAAAATGGAAACGTAAACATTACATAACTGAGATATGCTTGCCTGCCACGAACGATATATTTTCTCTCATACATGATTTACATTAAAATGAAAAAATTAAAATTTTATTGCCTAGCAACAAAATTATTTTATTTTTAACAATTACCATTTTTTAAAAAGTTTAAAATGAATTTTCAAGTACTTTACTGTTGTTAAAACGTAAAAGGTTGCAGGTAAACTACCCCTTCCCCTTAACCTATCTTCACCAAAATCAAAAGGCCTTGAGATCGCTACAATTTAGGGCTGTATGCAAATAATCATTTTATTCTGTTTGAATTTGCGGCTGTTATCGTTTTCCATATAAAATACCCTTGTTAAAACATAAAACGTTGAAGGTAAACTACCCCTTTCCCTTAACCCATCTTCACTAAAAACAATAGGTCTTGAGAACTCTACAATTCAGGGATGTATGCAAAAGAGTAGTTGATTCTGTTTGAATTTGCGGCTGTTATCGTTTGCCATAGAAAACAATTACCCTTGATTAAAAAAAAACCGTTGCAGGTAAATTATCCCTTTCCCTCAACCGATCTTCACCAAAAACAATAGGTCGTGAGTACTCTACAAATCAGGGCTGTGTACAAAAATTATTTGATTCAGTTTGAATTTGCGGCTGTTATCGTTTGCCATAGAAAAAAACTACAGACAGACACACAGACACACAGACAGACACACACACAGACACTTTTCGAAAAATGACTTTTTTTCATGTTTTGAGTGTAGTACAATCAGAATCTGCAATAATCTCGAACACGATTTTTTTTTGCCATCACCATACTTCCATTTCCTTAAGGAACATGGAAGTAAAAAACGCCTAATGCCAGACGGTCATGGGGGAAATTTGATTACGTAACTGGAACAATTGTTAATGCATCAGAAGAACGCATACAAGAAGAACTTGGTAGGAAAACTAATTGTATGCGCCGGGGAAAGTTTGGAGTGGATGAGAAAACTCTGGGGGGTTGAAAGGCGGGCACAAAAGACGTCTTAAATATTTTCCAGTGAAAAGTTTGCACCTCGGTAACCGCCCTAACCACCATCCCTCCTCTCCCTATTGCCGGTATTATAACGAAAATACCTTTAATCCTCTTTACCGTTCCGCCGGGTAACAATCTCGTTGATTTACACATTGAATATTAAACGTGTTTTTCTTATTTGTAGGCGTGCGGGGCTAGAAGCTTCTTCTAAAATTTATACACGCTATACACGCGTATTTACCTGCCTTCATGAGGTTAGAAACAAAATTACAATAAATCTGAATAACAATGCATTAGAAATGGAAAACAAATCTATTTTAAAATGGAATTATAAAATTCAAAATTGTATTATTTTCAATTACAATTACGTGTGTGTGTGTGTGTGTGTGTGTGTGTGTGTGCGCGCGCGCGTGTTTAAACGATACAAATTGTAACTTCATAGATAGGTTACTTTGAAATTATATCAACAGAATCTATATCTTGAGGTACGAAAATTTTATTCATTAACACATTAAAATGAACTATTGTCTTATGGCTTTATAATGTAAATTGTTTAATAAAGAATTGTCATTTAACAAATGAGTTTAATGGCTTGTTTTACATATAAGTTACTTGTACGTAGAATTCCAACTGTTTGCGTAGACAACCAGGCGCTCCGCACGCTGTTCGTCTGCACCGCTGCGACTCTGCACGTCGACCGACCGAAGATCACTAACGCTGAATATCTACGTCGCGGTGCACACACGCACTGCGATATGAAACTGTTACTGTTTATAACTTGAATACTCTTAATCTCAGTGATCAAAACTGGGTAAAAATAGATCGTGTATTAGGCTTAAGCAAATTCCGGTTCTTGAAGTGTTCTCGCGTTAATAATCAAAATATCAAGGTAGATATTTTGCCCATAACGGAAATCTTCCACTGTTTGCGAAAAAGCACTAGAAATTGATCTATTTATTATTTGAGTTCTATAAAGTGGCAATGGTTACAAAGAATTCGTACCGTGAACCAAATTACTAAGCCTTATGGAAATCGACTTGTCCTGTCATGAAAATCTCGTGACAGCGAGTACGTCTTTCGTTGTCAAGACTTCAGAAGGAACTGAACGATGTGCATTCTACAACGGACCGTCTCAAATAAGTTTTAGACCTTCTGATCGGTTGAAAATGTAGCAACGTCATAGACTTTCCTAGTGATAGCCAGACATCAGACTGAAACTCTGTCCGATTCTGCAAAGACCTGTCTAGATTTAATCTACAAATGTTATTACTTTCTAGGAAATAACAAAAATAAAAGAAGACTGATTTCATAAAACAAAAAAAAATATAAATTATAGTTGTGGAGAATTGAGTATATGGAAAATGTAGCTCATAACCATGAGAATTCCCTGTCGAAGTTTCAGAACGAAATGTTAATTTTCAACGAAGTTATTAACTAAAATGTAAATCACATGCACACCCGCGTACTTACACACAAATATTTCACATGATATAAAAGAGTACAAAATTATTAACGTTTTGACAAATTATTAACATGCTTTTTTAAACATAGCTGGTTCAAAACTTATGACTTCTTTACAAAGAAAAGAACAAAATCAATTTTAACATGTCTATGGCCGTCAGAAAATGTGTTATAGCATTAGTATTCCTATTATATGAACTTCCATCCTGTGTTCTGTTGCAGGATTATCCCCTCCACGTATAAAAACAATTTGTTTACACGTGTACAAACAAATACACACACACACACACACACACATACACTCATATATATATATATATATGCTCGTGCGAAGGCTTTCACGGTGAATATCTGTTGTAGTACGTTTTTGAGTACATCCGTGTGTTTGATATTTATAATGCCGACGTTTCGTTCCGTAATCCCGGAACGTTTTCAAGGCTTACTTATGTTGATTTCACTGCGGCGCGAGTTACACTTACAGTAGAGGGACAAGATTTATATCAAATACCGTGCAAAAACTGCGACCGATCGTATATCGGCCACTCCGGGTGAAATATCCGTCAACGCGTCCGCGAACACGAATTGGCAGTAGCAAAACAAGAAGACACCACGTCCCTAACGAAACACGCCAAAGAAACAGGACAAAATCTTGGCAAGAAGTGACTATAAGAAAATCATAGAGTATAGAGAAGGCATAGAAATCCACCGGATGAGGAAGGGAGAGAAGCGAATGTACAAAACTACTACATGTACCCCGAAAGCTACTACAACATATATATAAAAGAATAAAAGGTTTAACATGTATGATTTTTAATTGTTATTATTTGCGACTATCAAATGACCGACGCAACGTGTATACTGAAACTACAGTGTATTAACAATGTAGAACGAGGCACTTAAGTTGAAACACGAAGTAATTACGTATATTTTTTTCGAAAAGAAAAATACTTTATGTACCGACGGAGATGAGTGTTTGCCTGTCGTCCCCTTCCACGCGTTGATCCAACTCTCACGGACTAAAAACTCCCTCCTTTAAGCTCCGTTCTGCCCTGGAACCGCTGCCACCATTACATTAAGATGGCGCCTCTGTATGCTCACGAGACCGCCTTCTAGTTTTCTACAGTAGCTTAGGTTATGATACTACTCTACATTTGTTAAATTTAGCCAAAGTACTAGTATAATATAAAGTTATGTAATGTAAAGTAATGTACACCAATAAACGAAAATGAAACAAAAAAGTGTAAAATAAATAAAGATGTATAATAATAAAATGTCTGTTTCGTTTAAATAGTACCATTGCGTTTAACTGAATATCCAGTGTTTCAATTATATAAATGAATTGCGAGTGAAATCCGTGGCTTTACATTTCTTATAAACGTTAACAAATATTTATGAGCGTAATTCGACAGAGCTCAATGAGAAGTAATTGCAATGTAATTAACAAATGTGGGAGAGTGTGCGGCCATGACTAATAATTGCGGTCGGTAGCACCCGCGGTTGATGTCGGATTAATTCCATCAGTTCATGAACCATAATAATGTAATTATAACTGGTGACCACTAATTGACTTGGTATGCTGTAAGCTCGTTATACTACAAATCAGTACAGTGTCTGAAACCGTGATTAGCTCACGCCGCTTAAACTGCGCCAAACATATTCCACAAACAAAAGTAAATAAAGAACCAATGCAAAATAAAAATACAAATTAACAAATACGGGTTTTTAATAATAGAGGGCTATTTTTGTTTCAACCTCCGGTGTGTTGGCAAACCTGGTTCTGTTGTCATAGCAATAATCTCATTGTTGATTAATGTTTTTGAGGCTTTGTTCTAACCTGTAACCACTGGTTTTATAGTTATTTTGTCTATTACTGTGGTGACGACAGTTTAATTATGGCAACTACAATTGAAATTGCCCCCCCCCCCAAGTGTGATATTCGGTCTGTTATTAGGTTTCTTCAAGGTGAAGGTCATAGTGCTGCAGAAATTCATCGAAGGTTGTGTAATGTGTATGGAGAAAATGTGATGAGTGATGGTTCAGTTCGTGAATGGTGCCGAAATTTTAAAGAAGGGCGAATTGATATTCATGATGAAAGAGGCTAAGGAAGAAAGTCCGTGGCTACTGATGATGTTGAAAGGGTATAGACCGAGAGATAGAGGCCTTTTTTTTACTAGGTCGATGGGATAATTTTGTCCCAAAATGTTCTATGACCTATATCGATCGTAAATACGTGACGGCGGAAAGCGTTTCGGAAGATGAAAATGGGGGCAAGCGGTGAAAGTCGGAAAATTTCGAAGGTTTTTAAATCACTCGGTATATGGCTGAAAATTTACAAGTAAGCACCCAATGTCGTTCTTATGCCACATGCAAAGTGGCGGAACGGAAGTGGAGTATAAATGGCCGGCGAAAAGCGTCAAAGATAGGAAAATTTTGGGAAAACTTAAAGCACAAGGTATATGTCCGCCAATTTGTGTATGTAATGTTTATGAATGTATAAGTTTGTGTGCAAAAGGGCGGAAAAAATTCGGTAGTTTTTCCTGTGAAAATCTCGATCGAAATTGGCTTGAGCGCAGCGAGGTTTTACAACGATCGCGATTCAGTTTTATTAGTTTGCCAGTAAAAATATTCAGGATATGTCCGCCAGTGAAGATATGAGAATATTGTACATCTATTAGTTTATTTGATAGAAATCGGACTCTAGAATGGAATAAAAATTAAAAAATATATAATCATAATTCTAATAAAATACTATAAAAATTAATAATACAAGCATTAGCTTTATTTAAATAATTTATAGGGTATCAACACTTTTTAATGAAAATTCATATGATATGAAAAAGTTGTGTTACTATCTCATTACAATTTCATAAAATTATTTGTATCTATTGAAACTGCTGACAATTTGGCGCTATAAGAAGTCGACCAGTCGACTGGCGCCAGTTCAGTAAAGGTGCATGGATGTGTTTCCACACGCCACTAAATTGGCGCCAGTTGAATGGCGCCAGAAAATTATGCATGTGGGAACCTGCTACGTAAACAGCCTCCCCAGGAGGCACGGAATGTTTTTGTGGTACCTCTACCTGAACTACCTGAACAGCAGTTTCCGTTAGACCACTGCAGCGTGCGCAGCCCTAGTGGAGCATAAGTCACAGAAATTTTCTTAAAAAAGTATTGTTTTTGTGCTCAAAAATTTACGTTCTCGCTAAACAAAAATGGAATCTGAAAGTGTTAAACCTTTTTGTGTGTTTAAGTGTGGAGAAGAAAGTGGTGTTATCAATTTTTTTACTGGTGAAAAACTGGATATATGTAAAGAAATTTTAAAAGCGTGTGTTACCTTAAAATTAAAATATAACGCTGTTATTCTACCTGACGCAGTGGATAATATACATGGCTACCATTCAAAATGTTACAAATATTTTGTTTCAATCAAGAAAGCACACTTGGAGGAGTATAGGAAGCCTATAATAACATCAATAGCAATAAGTGACACAGATTCAAATCAAGCTTCATCTCGAAATTCGTCAGGTAAGAGTGGATGACATATGCATTAATACAATTATTAAAAATGTTGATTTTTGTTAGAACATTTTATAATGTAGAATTCTACTTTTAACGACGCTCTTCCTTAAACAAACATTAGTTACGCAACTAGTTTCGATTAAAAATTAAGCATGCAATAATTATTCAAGTCTTTAAATTCTTCTTTAACTTCTCAATATAAAATATTTAAAATTAAGGTAGTTACTTCAGCAACTGCGTGAATCAAAAGCTTAAAAATTCTAAACAATATTATTAAAACCATTTATTGTTAAATTGCGTAAAAAATTAAATCAAGCTGAAAATATAATAAACAATTATTTGGGGTATTATAAGTGCTGGTGCAGGCTTAGGGACATCATTTCCGTAGTATGAATGTGTGTATATGACAGAGAGAGAGAGAGAGAGAGAGATGTTTTATTGTAAACTAAGTGTACGTAATATATAAAAAATATTAAGAAAGCTGTTCCGGCAATACAATGATGTATTGCAAACAATGCACCTCAGTCATCACTGGCAGCTTCGAGTTCAAATAAAACTGCATCGGATTCAGATACAAATGTCAAAGAACCATCATCTTTAGCTTCTACCGCAGATAATACCGAAGAGGAAAGCGAGTTTGTAAATACACATTTTTTTTTTGTAAATACGAATCAATGTTTTTTTTGTGATAAATCGCGTAAAGTTTACAATTATGCAGTTCAAAAGATGCATAGCTCAAACGAATCGGCTTTAAAAGATAAAATTTTTGTAAATGCAACTGCGTTGAATGACACTGAAAATATTACAAAACTAAACTCGATGAAAGAAGATGATGTTATACATTATCATGATTCGTGTAAAAGAATATATTTTAAAAAACATATCGATTCTCCTCAAAAATCTCATACAGAATGGCACGATAATAGAGATGTCCATGAAAATGCTTTCAGCTAAATTTGTGCTTTTGTTCAAGAAAATATTTTAGAAAATAAAAAATGTTTTACTTTAAAGTTGTTAACTGATAATTATCAAACTGCATTAGAAAAATTGTATAGAGATAATAATCAAGTATTCGATAGACCAATATATTCTCAATATTTACTTCAAAAATTATAAAAAAAATTTCAAAATGACGTACAAGTCATAATTTTTCATAATAAAAAAATTATAGCACCAAGAAATAGTTGCGTAATTACCGACGAAACGTTTTCAAAATTAGACGAATCAGCTTCACGTCAACGTACCGGTTTAAATATAAGAAAAATAATTTTATCCATAGAAAAAAAACCTCTTCCGCGGAAATTAGAAGGATGCCATTTAATAGCAGGTGCATGTGATATACCCATTGAATTATCCGAATTATTATTTTCAATAATTTATGGCTCGGATTCTACAAAATCAACGAGTTCTGAGTGCATTCGTAAAGTAAATTCCATTGCTCAGGATATAATCTATGCAACATTTCATGGTAAAATAAAACCGTCGAAGCATATAACACTTGGCATTACCTTAAAAAGCATAACAAGTAGCAGAAATGTTATTGATATTATAAATAAATTTAAGCATTGCTGCGGGTACCATACCATAGAAGAGCTTGAAACAGAAGCAACTTTGTTTTCTAGCAGTAAAAATAGTATATGTCCGGATGATGTTGTCTTGTCTCCGGATCTTTGTACAGGTGTTGCTTTCGACAATTTCGATAGATTTGTAGAAACATACAGTGGCAAGGATACTTTGCATGATACTGTTGGTATTTTATATCAAAATGATAATTCTATAGAATCGGGAAATTGTTCTACCAATAGTATTGCTTTATCTCCTCTTAAAAAAAGAAGAAGAACTTTTGAGGCAATAGCTCCTGAATTAGTAGAATACGTTAAAAGGCCAAAAGTATTCGAGTATTTGCTACCATTAGATAGTTCTTTACGTGAAATCACTGCCAACAAATTTGATAAAATGAAAAACTTGACATTCTATGGGTATTATCTCATTATCACAATGTTCCAAATACACCAATGTGGGTTGGATTCAATAGTAAAGTAATTAAAGATGATAATTGCAAACAAAAAGTTAGCTACCTTACTCCTATTAATGCTTCGCCAACAAATATATCAGTAGTATACGAAACAATGAGATTGAGCCAAAAAATTGCTGAGGAGTGTCGACAAACTTATATGCAGGTTACTTATGATTTGCAAATTGCAAAAGTTGCTTTTCAAATTCAGTGTACTGAAAAGCCATTGTTTGATAATCTTTTTATTCATATGGGCGCTTTCCACACAATGATGGCTTACTTTAAATCTGTCGGAAAATTCATTGATGGATGTGGACTAACACAAATGATGGTAGAAAGCGAACTTTTGGCGAGCGGTTCTGTTAATGGTTTTATTAGTGGCAAGCATTTTAATAGATGTAAGCGTCTGCATCCAATGACATCGTTAGGTTTGCAGATCCTACATTTTGAAAGATTTTTTAAAGAAAATCAGCTACTTATTGATAATAGAATACGGCAGAATCTGCATTGACTAAATGTTTGAAAGTTGAAAGTAGTCGTTCTTTAATACCAGATATTATAATAATAGATGGCTTTTACATTTTGCATTGTATGAAAGATGTCCCTAAAACATTTGGCAGTATATCAAAAAATTATTGAAAACAATTACTAATAACCGAGCATCCGAAATTCATCTCATTTTTGATAGATACTTTCAACCTTCAATTAAAGATTACGAGCGTTCATTGAGACGAAGCTCGTTATCTGATCGTAACTTCGTCATTTTAGGGGAAAATCAACCGAGACCTACAGACTTTTCTAAAGAACTGAGAAAGAGTAAATTTAAAGAAGCGTTGATTAATTTTATAATAAATCATTGGAGTGGCCAACATCTTGCTGAGTTTATTAAAGACAAAACTATTTTTCCCAATTTTGATAATTGCTACTCGTATGAAGTTGTAGATGGAGAAGTTATCAAATCAGTCAATGTAAATTTTTCTTGTCCTGATCATGAAGAAGCAGATACAAAGATAGTTATTCACATTTGTAAAATTAATTACGATGCTAATGTTTTAATTAAATGTTCAGATACCGATATTTTAGTTATATTGTTAGGAAACTTGCATACCATTAAAATAAATTTGAACTTTTCCATTGAATATGGAGTTTCGGGTAAGCGGACCGTAATAGGTGTTAACGAAATATATGAAAGATTGGGTGAATCGTTGTGTAAAGCACTTCCAGGGTTTCATGCTTTCACTGGATGTGATTATAATCCACCATTCTTCAGAAGAGGAAAGCAGCGTCCTTATAAAATTCTTCAGCAATCGGAAGAGTATCAAAAGGCTTTCATAGAGCTAGGTAAATTTTTTTGGGATAAGGATGACGTAATAACAATTACTGAAAAATTTGTATGCCATTTATATAATGTAATAAGTAAAGACGAAAATGACACACCAACCGTAAATAGAGCCCGATTTGAATTATTTTTGCGAAATTACAAAATAAAAAATTTAAATGAGCCTTTTCAAAAGAAAAATATAAAAAATTTTGATGCGTCAAGTTTACCTCCTTTATACTCCTAGTTAGAACAACAAATTTTGAGAGCTCTTTATATTGCTAACATTTGGCAAAGATCTCACGAGGCTATACCATCTCAATGTGAACCGCAACAGCATGGTTGGTTTTTAAATGAAAATGAAGTTAAATATGAATTCCTGTGGTTTACAAGTGATCAGTTACCTTCTACTGTTAATGACGTTATATTAGATGATGAGAATAATGATAATAATATAGACGAAGATATGTCTGATGATGACATTGATACAAGCGAGGATGAGGATGTTTTGTATGAAAGTAGTGATAGCGAAATGGATTCATTTGATAATGAATTGTTAATATATGAATATTGTAAATACGTTTATAAATATATGACACAGGTTAAATAAATACATGGATTAACATATTATGTAAGACGTTTTAAAAAATGATAAATGAACGTTATTGTTAAATACAATGTTTGATTTAAAAATTATTCATTTAACTACAAGTGCTGGTTATTATTTATTTTCCTAATATTTAAGACAATAATCTTCCATTGTGGTGTCCGCTACTTAGCAAATAGACTAAGAGTTGTGCAATATTCTCATATCTTCACTGGCGGACATATCCTGAATATTTTTACTGGCAAACTAATAAAACTGAATCGCGATCGTTGTAAAAACTCGCTGCGCTCAAGCCGCTTTCGATCGAGATTTTCATAGGAAAAACTACCGAATTTTTTCCGCCATTTACACACAAACTTACACATTCATAAACATTACATACACAAATTGGCGGACATATACCTTGTGCTTTAAGTTTTCCCAAAATTTTCCTATTTTTGACGCTTTCCGCCGGCCATTTATACTCCACTTCCGTTTCCGCCACTTTGCATGGGGCATAAGAACGACATTGGGTGCTTACTTGTAAATTTTCAGCCATATATCGATTGATTTAAAAACCTTCGAAATTTTCCGACTTTCACCGCTTGCCCCCATCTTCCGAAACGCTTTCCGCCGTCAGGTATTTACGATCGATATAGGTCATAGAACATTTTGCGACAAAATTATCCCATCGACCTAGTAAAAAAAAAGGTCTCTATCTCTTAGACCAGTACACAGGATGGTTCGAGAGCGCCGTCGTTTCACAATTACTGAACTTTCTGTTGAATTTCCTGAAATTTCTATGTCTGCTGTTTATGATATTCTTACTCAGAAGCGTGGGTATAGGAAACTCTGTGCTCGGTGGGTTCCCAAACAACTCACAGATGTCCACAAGACTTGAAGAATGGCCAGATCAGGCACCAAGCACCAATAGGCACAAATAGCCCAGACTTGGCACCAAGTGATTACCATTTGTTTACTGACTTGAAAAAGTGGTTAGGTGGGCAGCGGTTTGACTCCAATGATGAGATAAAGTCCAGTAAGGCAGACTGGCTGACTACTCAGGAGCGAACATTCTACAACATGGGCATAGAAAAGTTGGTGCCTCGCTGTGACAAGTCCCTCAACAATGGTGGTGACTATGTAGAAAAGTAGTTTACATATATATGAAACTTTTGTGTATATTAAAATTATAGATGTCATTCATGTGTCTGTTCTGTTTATTTGTCTATCGGAGGTTGAAAAACAAATAGCCCTCGTAGTATTTAATAATAGTTATTATTAGTTAAACACGGCATTCACGACAATACATAACATGGTAAAAATATGGATCAGTGAATTCTGTCCTAACAGTATATTATTGAGAAGCAATCTCCTTACGTACAACGTAAAAATGAAAATATACGAAAAACTTAATAGTCCAGTTATAGGTATGGAGGTTATATTTATGGAATTTAGAAAAAAAAAAGCGGAGCAAGAAGAACTGAGAAGGTTTCAAAGACAACTCCGCCTGTTGGAAATGAAAATGTGTGGATTGAGTAGCACATTGGATACTACTGCCGGTCCCAAGCCCGGATAAAGGAGGAGGGTTGGTGGACAAGGTTAGCCACCTATCCACTGGGAAAACATGGATGGCTCAAGGAACCAACGGACAGCCTAAGAACTGGACTGATGTTACGGTAATGACCATAGCGAGAAATAGGACAATGAAACTTCGTGTAATGTAACAGATATTAATTCTTAGATTGCGGAAAAAATAAGGGTGTGGAATGAACACATATCAAGAATGCATGTCACAAGGTTAGTGAAAAAGGCAAGAGATAACTAATCAAACACCCAGAAGAGCATTGGTCGGCCAAGGAAGAGGTAGAGTGACAGCGTGTAGGATCGTTGTTTTAGAACAGGACAGAGTCTGCACAAGAAAAGGAGAAGTAAGTAAGGAAGGTGGCGATGGCGCATCCATAAGAGACCACAATGCATCTGTGACAGCAATGCTGGCTAGCGAAAACGAAAGGTATATCTCCTTCTTCTTTAGGCTGTAGACCTTACGATCCGTTGCGCACGTCCGACCAACGAAAGGTATACGCACTGCAAACGTGACGCGCAGTGTCGCAGTGTCGCAGTGTCTTCTGGTTTGGAGAAACCAGAAGATCCTCACTCCGGTCACCTGTGTTGAAACCAGCATCTCTAATACAGGGTGGTCCACGGGAATCTGACAGTTTGAAAAATAAGTAAATAAAATATATTTACATACTTTTGTTTTATTGTGTAGTTACAGAAAATGTAATGAAATTTACAGGTGTAAGTTTAATTTTCAATTAAGACCTCTCTCAAATGTTCTCCATCATTCCTTAGAACAAATGAGATAATCACGATCCTTCTCATATAATTATTCATACAGTTATTTATACGAATTGTCTTAGAATAAGCTTACGTTAAGTGATTATGGAATTTTACAGCTTTTTTATAGTTCTAAGGACGCTTGTCCCCCCCCCCCGATTCCTCGTAATTATGTCATTGACGTAAACCGTCTTCCCTCTTTGTTCAAAGCTATTTTCATGATTAAAAAAGACTGAAATTACTAAATAAAATAAGAAATTGCAGAAACCCATCAATGATACCAGTTACCCATTACAGATAATGAGTTACATAAATCAGCCTTATATATTGTAGTAAAACTCTACATAAACAACGTCACACTCAAGTTCCATTTTAAAATGAACGCCTTTTATAATGATCAAATTATTTCCACACTTTTATTTCTCATTTCTTTCTAAAGGGTGGTCCACGAAAATATGAGGATTTAAAAATGTAATAAATAATATAAAATACATTTTATTTGCTTTTGTTTCATTATGTTATTACAGAAAATTTGATAATATTTACAGGTGTAAGTTCATTTCTTAAATAGAACCTCTCTCTAATGTCTCCATCATTTTGTATGCACTGCTGCGTCTGTCCCGTATATTGCGCATCGCTGCTTGCACCATGTTGTTCGATATGGCTGTTATTTTTCTTCCTGAATGGGGCCTTGAGTCAGGTCATCATTATCATTTTCAAGGTTTAAACAAAGGATGGTTTGTTCCGGTCTCAAACAGGTAAAGATGAGAGCTTCCTCAGACGTCCCACACCCCTCCGTCCCCTAGGCTTATAGTTCCGTACTTATTTTTGAGATGCGGCAGTCATCCATTCGGCAAAGATGTTTCCACCAATGCAGCCGATACTGGGCAATCCTCTGGAGTATACTCATAGTATTCAGCTCCTGCCGTACGTCTGTCTTTCTTCTATGATCAAGGAGAGTAAACGGAGCCAGGCCTTCCGTTAAAGTCCGATTCTCAGACCCATAAAAAGGTGTGCGCAAGGTCTTGTAGAATTTTAGGCGTGTTTCTTTACTTGCTGACTTAAGGGTTCGCCTGATGGTCCCGCACATAAGGTTGAACTTATGCAACTTATAAACAACGTCGTTGCTTGTATTATAAGACACAGTGTAGCCTATGTATTAAAAATTGCTGATTTGTTCCAACAAAATACCATCTATAACAATCTTTGCCCGTACGGGATCAGTTTCATCGGTTTTACGAAAAGTCATCGCCTTGGTCTTAAGTGTGGATATTTGTAATCATGGGTTTTCTCAGTTGCTTTACCCTGCTGGAACCACACAGCGTTCAAGTCGATCCCACGACGTGCGTTCAGGAGCACGGAATTTCTATAACATCACTGTGTATCGAGCAGAAGTCACCTGTCAGCATCTGTCCTTCCTCTTCAAAGAAGTAGGGCCTACGATCCAAAAATTTGCCACAGCACATCGGACAGTGCTTATTATTCACAACGTTATCATATTGCGACAAGGAACGCCATCATGACGTGGATCATTAAAGTAATGGAGGGGTAGCCACTGCGTAATAACAATTGAATCACTATTTTCAAAATAAATTTCCACTACGAACGCGTAGTGTGTAGCGGTCTACTATTCCATTGTAACTGAAATGGCATTAGGTATGCAAGGCCACAGCCAGTCCTATTCCCACTTGCATGCCAGGGTTGCCAACCTACGTCACTTTAAAAATCGTCAAATTCCCGTGGACCACCCTGCATTATAATTCTTTATTAACCACGGAAAAATAGCGTGTAAAACAATAACAATACAATTACATGTATACAAATGTTATGTAATGCATCTAGAAATACGAACGTTAACAAATCTCGATTACTGAATGACAGATAAAAAAAAGTTAGTAGAAATGGTTGAAATAGAATACCTGAGACGGAGAGATGCAAAAGTAAGGGCAGAACAAAGTATGAATAATAAATTGATCAATATTGTAGATGTAAAGGCATAAGGTAGCTTAAATGAACAGGAATAACTACTATGACTGAGTCATCTTGTAAGAATGTTGGTAGATCATGAAACGTAGTTTGCAATTGCAATCTACGTAGACGGTGAGGCAATCGTCTCAAAAAGCACAACTGGTATACATTGAACATAAGCTTGGGATCTATGAATTGCAATTTAATGGGTCAAAGTAAAATGCTGCGGTAAGTAACAAATTAAAAAACTCAAAAACGAGCACAGCCCAAAGTTGAAGCTAAAAACCATCTCAAACAATTGTTTTTTTTCACTCGACTCTGCCGTTTTTCTGTACTTTGAACAAAACAAAATTATTTTCTTTATTTTGATGACAGAATTCTATGTTTCTGAAGTTCAAGAGGAGTCAGTAGACACTACGCTGGTCATGTTACATTACCCAAATTTAGGTACATTTTTCTCTGAAACCTCATAGGATAAAGTCTTATTTTTCAGGTGTATTACGAATATGCTGTCTGTGTACTGAAGCAGACATTTTTGATTCCCATGCAGATTTATATTTATTTTTATTTTTTAACCTTCTTCTAATAAAAATTAATGAACAGTAATTTCTGAAGCCAAAAGTATACACTTTATATCTATAATGCTGCTTCAGTGGGTAGACAATATTGATGTATATCAGCTCTGAAAATTTCATTATTCTACATAGCATATTTCCTGAGGTAAATGGACCTATGTGTTGAAAAATATGGTTTTCAGAAAACGCGTTTAAAGTCTAGCATACCCAGATTAAACACAAATGTATGGCTTAAACACTATTGTTCGAGCAAAACCAAAACATTCGTGTATCAATATTATTGACTTTAACTGAGCTACCAACATTACGTACAAAATATTTCCTTTTAAGCGGTGAAAACCACATCATTTTAAGTTAAGTCGTTAAGAAAATACGTACTACTGAAAAGAGTCGTGTAAAAAATCGTAATGATTTTGCTGTGTGCAGGCGTACTTTAGATTATTCATAAATTGGGTTTCTAAGTTTATTTGTATTGTTACGTAATGCGGAAAAAGTGTTTTACCATTACAAAACATTCTACGTGTTTTTCGGACGTTCCAGTGGAATCCGGCTGTAATGTTGAGTGCGCACGTGAGCCGCCCGCACTGCGTCAAGGCCCCAGTCAACTAAATTCTAGTGTAGCGCTGATGCGTAGTATGGACGTTTCTGGAATTTCGGCTGGGTATAAATACAAGTACTGGCGACGCTCAGTTGTAGTTTGATTTGCGATTTATTCGAGTGCGGTTCGTAGTATTGTGCGAAGTGTTATGTGTTTTATAATTGTGCAAGGCAATTGTAATACAATTAATTGTGTTTTATTTTATTCGACATTTGTATTGCGTGTGAACAATTTTTATTTGATTTGTTGTAAGAGACCATCTTGTTGATTACAAACTGTTTAATTGTGATAATTAAAACTGGTAATTAGTGACTTAATTGGTGTCTTGTATTTTGTTTTCCACTGTAGCATACGATGATCAGTGAGACCGACGTAACAGGATCATAAATTATATAGCATTTTAATCAAAAGTGTCCAAATTTCAATAAAACAAGCATTTTTGTGAAAAGTAAAAAATTTTTGTTTTTTGTTTCACATAACAAACTCCCCTCAAGTTGTGACAGTACGTTAGAAAAACAAAAAAAAATTGCTTAGCATAAGTGTAAGTTACATCAGCTTTAAAATGTCTCTTTTATGTACAAGTTTAATCAAAATTAATGAAATAGGTTTTTACTTTAAACATTCATGTATTAAAACTAATATTTCTTTTAATAATTTGAGAAATAAGACAAAACAGAAATGTAATACGGGGAGTATAATATAGAAAAATTTGATAATGTAAATACTTTATAAATATATATTTCTTTATTTCCATGGTAACATCATTTTACTAGCTCCCTCCCAAAACTAACGTATTTATTGGGTCAACATCAAACCCAATATATATGTTTATATATGCTAAGGACTCATCCAGAGTAGAAATTAGGCTTTCGTTATTTTATATCAACAGTTTCTGCTAATGTCAATATTTGTAGGGGCCGTTTATATTTCCAAACCTGTGACCTTTACCCACAGCGAAACAACACAACACAACAGATAAGCTGCCTGCGTCTCGTTCCACGAAGTGCTGCTTTTAATCTATAATTCACGAAGTCGTCCTTTGTGTGTCACATCTCCAGCTGAACGTAATGAATACTTAAAGTATGGCCGTCGTCGTCATCGTTGAAGCTTGAAAGTAGTTACTTCTCGCATATTCCTCTTTTTATTCTGATTGCACTGTCACACGTATAATGGTATCCATGAGCTTACAGAATACACGAGCTAAGCAATATAATTTCCCAACTGATAATTAATTTTTCTCCTTGTATAGTCAATTCTACAATAATTTTAGTTAATTCATAAGCCAAAGGCGACGTCAAATATCCATTTCAGCTTTATTCTTTAGCTACCTTATTTGGAGGTACACTATTTGGCCACATCGATGTAGCTTCTTATAGTGGATTAAATGTGAGTATTTAAAAATTATTTATATAAGAAAATAATCCTTCTATGGCCTTTTGTACTACAAATTAGAAACAGAAGAAAAAAATTCAGTGTAGAAAGCTGCAAGACATTGGTAAATAAATATTTAAATAAAAAGATACATTAAATTTGCATTTAAATTTCAAAATTTAATTTTTAATTTTAATTTTTTATGTTTTAGTTTTATAAAATAAAACATTTTTTTAACAATAAATTTTAATGTTGACCTAATTTCTACTCAGCATGGGTCCTTAGTAAATATAAACATATATATTGGGTTTGATGTTGACCCAATATTTATAACGTTAAATTTGCAATGGGTGTAATCGTAATAATAACAACATGAGTAAAATTGTTTAAAATATTTAAAACATTTATTAAGTAAAATTTCAAAATAAATTGCGAATTAAAACTTCATTATTATTTCATGTGTATGGGTAGTCGTAGTACCCATACTTGTTGATTACATGCACGTAATATCGCATATTCCATACAAACATAAAATACTCTTATAATTATAAATATATTTGATTATTATATGTTATTGCTCTCGACTTGCTCAGTATATTATGATTAATTTATTATATTCCCAAATCTTTCTTTTTAAAATAATTCTTATTGTTGTTGCATATGCATGTGTCATTTATATTAATTACTTTAGCAACTTTCTATTCTTTCAAAATTATGTTTAAATATTTTCAATAAATTATCAATTCAAAAATTATACTATCATAATTCAACAAATTAAATTTAAATATTTTCTATAAATTATCAATTCAAAAATTATGCTATAATTACTATACAAGAACATTTTACTTTAACAAGTTATAAATTACACTTTTAGAAATTATTGTCTTTTTTTTACAATGTTTATTTGTCTTTGATTAAATCTTTTGTTATGAGGATACATGGCTTTCTTTCACCTTAATTTTAGCGGTTCCTCAGCGTACCCTTTTCTGGTCTTGAGTCCTTGATGTTGGTGAATCCTGCGTAGTCGTGAAGTCCCGGATCCTTTCCTCGGCCTCCGGATCGTCCCGGAAGTCCGATGGCTCGTCCTCTACGTCTGGAATTTATGCCATGTAGTGTGCTCCCTCGTCCTCCGTAATAGCCTCTGGCTGCAGCGGTGGTGTCACGAAAGTGATGATGTTGTCAAGCATAGCCTCTGGCTGCCGCTGTGGTCTGACAAGAAAGAGAACAAGGCTGACGTGCCTCGTGTATTTATAGTCTAGGGCGCAACATTCATGTTTCGACAATTCTCTGCAGGAATAAGTCTGTCGTGGCGTCCTTTTACAAACAACCCGATTATTCACACAGTTATTTCACTTGTCTTCGCAACATGCGAAGTCTTTTGCAAATTACCCTATATTCATCTGGTCGGTAATTTTTATGTGTACAACTGTGTTTAAACCGTTTCTCGTTATTTTAATTATTATGGGTCTTATTTATATTTATTTTCACTGTATTCGCACTTTTTATTATTTTCGCACCATCTTTCAAACACACGTACGTCTTTATATTATACACACTGGGACGTATTTGGTTTAGTGATATTTCATATACACTTATCAAGATTTATATATTTCATATATTTATTAACGTTTATTTAGGGGTGACGCTTTGCAGGAATCAACTGGCTGCACTCACACAGGTAAGATACACGTGTACACACAGACGCAGCTGTGTGGCGTGACCTGGGTATTGTTCAAGCAGGCAATTGCGTTGTCCCCTTTACAGCTTTCAATCTGAATTATTATTATTATTACTAACAATACGGATTATTTATTTAAATTACTGTATATTAATTATCTTAACTAATTGTGCAATGCACAGTACCCTATACATTTGTACTGTTGCAATAAGTACGCTTGTGTAGAGGTGGGCCGGTATTAGTCACTATTTAAATTTCTGAATATTATGTAATAAAATAACATTTAATTTAAAATAAATTAAATTAAATTTTTTTTTTATTTGCAAAAATTCAAATTCAAGTGTATATTGTAACACTAGACCTGTTTACACTGGTTACAAATAAATGTTTCTTCGTATTGTACAAAGAGAGAAAAAAAAATTGTATTTAAAAAAAAAAATTTTGTTAAAAAAAAATTGTATGTTTGTTTGTTATTGTAATAATTTAGAAATAATCCTGTTTCTGTGTTTTGTTTAAAATTTTAATATTCTGTGAGTTTATTTTGGTTAATTTTTACACTTATGGTAGACCTTAACTAAATCCGGAGTTAATCAGATTATCTTCTTGCTGTAATCGATTAGTGATTTTCAGCGCTGCTCCAGTATATCACTTTCAGTTAAGATTTATCGTATTCCAGTAAGTCCTGTAGTTAGTTAAACTCTTAATTTAAGATGTAAAATAATTGTAAAATCCAGATAATTGAAATAATTTGATTTATTAATAATAATTCTTAATAATCGATTTTAAATCGATGTTGAGCAAATATTCGACTCTTTCACAGGGATATATCTATTTGCGATTACAGGTTATTTTTATATAAATATTGAAAAAGGTTCTTATAACGATTATATTTATATAGTCAGAGAAGGGTAGGCCTAGAAAGTATAACATGTACAAAAAAATAAGTCTTATAAGTAATAAATGACAATTTGTTAATAATATATAAAGTTTATAATACACAATGTATACTCATTGGTTACTGGATGGATTCGTTGTAGGCTGCTACTTTGCATCACGGGAAGTTCAACATGGCGGCACGTCACGTTGTCGAATATTACTGCAAACTGATGGTTGGAAATTCTGATAATAAATTCCCCTTCACAACTGTTTTATTGGTCTCCGTGATAGTGTATATTGTCTATTGTGTAATTCTGGTATCCTGGATAAGTGTTCAGTGTTCACAGGTGTTAATTGTCTTATTTTAGATGTATGGAATGTTTGCTGGTTATGGCGAAAAAATCGAAAGTTGTTACGAAGTGAATTATTAATGTTAGGTTGTTTTAACGGTTTAATTCACTTGTATTGTGTTGTGCATTGTTTGTTTTCACTATTGTGGTAGAGTATTTCACTGATTTTAAGTCAAAAAGTATCAATTTAGGTAACTCTCGTATTTCACTGATTTTCAACTTTTACTCCATTATAATTCTTTATACGGTTTTAGAACGCGATTCCGCATCAACCGTTCCCGTTGAATGTTAACAAAGAACTAACTTACTTCCTTCGTCTTAGGAAATATCTTGCCAAGTTAATATTGGAAAAGTATTGTTAAAATAATTTTCATTTCCTATATACATAATTATAAAGTACATTATATATGGAATATTTTTAGTTTATTGATTGCTTTCATGAACTATTAATCACATAATTGGTTTATTTATCTCATTCTGTTTACTTTGATATGTCATAGTCCATATTTGTTGAGATTTTTGTTAAAATAGCCATATTTCTGTCTTTTTGGAAATCTAGGCCCAAAAACCTGTTTCCGTTCTGTACACAATTACTGCCATTTTAGGTGTCATTAATATAATTGTAATAAATTTCAAATGGTCACAAATCCTTCACTCTCCTTAATTCCTTATAAATTTAACATTTGAACTGTCTTTTAGTGATAATTCATTAATTTACTATTTCTCCTCTGAAATAGTTAGTTTTTACATTTCGAAAATTTTTTATAATTTAAGACATTCTTCTATATTACTCTTTTAAATCATAGGATCATTTACAGTAGTTAGTTATCGATCCACCTTACATAAATCTTGTTAGTTTACATGGTTCATTGGTTAATTAACTAGTTTATATTAATTTTTGGGAATTCATTATTTGGTCTAGAGTTTAGTATTTTACATATATGGTTTTTTCAAATAAAGTTAATTCTACACCTCCTCTGACTTTTAAAAGTTAACATAACATGAAATAAAATTGTTTACATAATTATTGATATTTGTAGCATTTAATTCATGCTACCAATATAAAAAATAATATTTGACATTAACTAGCAGTCTTCAAAGTTAGACATGTTTTTTGGAACTATTTTGAACATACATTTTAAACATTTTATAACTTGATACAGCATCCATACCTAAACATTTTAATCTGAATGCATGCTGTTATGTAACTAAAACATCTTACACTAAATATAAACCTTATTCCATTAGAACTCTTTTAAAGTGGAGTTCACAGGCTCTGAACATTATTAGCCATTTAAATTTCTTAATTTTATTTAAACTTAATTTATTTTCAGTCCTTTCTGATTATAATGTATTATTATCTAACCCCTTGATATTGTAAACATTCCCCCACATACTTTCTTTATTATTGGCATTACTATGAATGTTTTGATATAAAAAAGTGACCTTATTTATGAAATATAGGAAATATTTTTTATTTTAATATTTCATCACCGGTTAATTATAAAATATAAAAGTTATTTAATAGCACCTTGTTTAAGTTATAGTTACACATTAACTTGAAGTTTATTACATTTAAAAACACTACACTGGTACACATTCACTGTTGGTTCTGACTTATATTTGAGTTTTATTATATTCTCAGACCAGACCTTTAGTCATAATGGACTGTGAAGATTTGTTTATTTTACCATATAATAACTTTAGTTGGTGCACTTCTTATCATACTACTCAATAATTTTGTCTATAATTAAATTACAATTTCATAAGGTTTTGGGGTGTTATACTTTCTTTAATGGTATTAACATTTGGTTTGGGGTTCATGGTAGTTAATAATAGGTTTTTTATTGTGGTTCTCCCATCCTATATCTTCCTTTCTTCTCTTCTTCCTTCTTGGGTTCCTTCTTGGGTAAACCAAGGTACTTTGTTTTATTTTGTCCGACGGTTGGTTCGGGATATCTTCTTTATCATCTGCTTCTAAATTTCTTCTTCCTTCTTGGGTTCGGTGTATCTTCTTTATCATGCTACTAACTTTACTCTTCTTTCTTGATTTCGGGATATCTTGTTTATCACCTGATACTAACTTTACTCTTCTTTCTTCTTGTGTTTGGGGTATTCTCTTTATCACCTGCTCCTAATCTCCTGGGTAATCTCCTGATTTTTTACTTCCATGTTCCTTAAGGAAATGGAAGTATGGTGATGGCAAAAAAAATCGTGTTCGAGATTATTGCAGAATATGATTGTACTACACTCAAAACATGAAAAAAAGTCATTTTTCGAAAAGTGTCTGTGTGTGTGTGTGTGTGTGTGTGTGTGTGTGTGTCTGTGTGTCTGTGTGTGTGTCTGTCTGTAGATTTTTTTTCTATGGCAAACGATAACAGCCGCAAATTCAAACAGAATCAAATAATGTTTTGCATACAGTCCTGATTTGTAGAGTACTCGCGACCTATTGTTTTTGGTGAAGATCGGTTGAGGGAAAGGGGTAGTTTACCAGCAACCGTTTTTTTTTTATCAAGGGTAATTTTGTTTGTTTGGCAAACGATAACAGCCGCAAATTCAAGCAGAATAAAATAATGTTTCGCATACAGCCCTGAATTGTAGAGTTCTCAAGATCTGTTGATTTTGGTAAAGATCAGTTAAGGGGAAGGGGTAGTTTACCGGCAACGTTTTATGTTTTAACAAGGGTATTTTATATGGCAAACGATAACAGCCGCAAATTCAAACATAATCAAATACGTTTTTGCATACAGCTCTAATTTCTTGAGTACTAAAGACCTATTGTTTTTGGTGAAGATCGTTTAAGGGAAAGGGGTAGTTTACTGGCTACGTTTTTTGTTTTATCAAGGGTATTTTGTATGACAAACGATAACAGCCGCAAATTCAAACAAAATCATATAATATTTTGCATACAGTCCTGAATTGCAGAGTTCTCAAGACCTATCGTTTTTGGTGAAGATCGGTTAAGGGAAAGGGGTAGTTTACTAGCAACGGTTTTTTATCAAGGGTAATTTTTTTCTATGGTAAACGATAACAGCCGCAAAATCAAACAGAATCAAATGATGTTTTGCATACAGCCCTGTATTGTAGAGTTCTCAATACCTATTGGTGTTGGTGAAGATCGGTTAAGGGAAAGGGGTAGTTTACCGGCAACGTTTTAAAATTTTTATGTTTTAAAAGGGTATTTTCTATGGCAAACGATAAAAGCCGCAAATTCAAACAGAATCAAATACGTTTTTGCATACAGCCCTGTTTTGTTGAGTACTAAAGACCTGTTGTTTTTGGTGAAGATCGGTTAAGGGAGAGGGGTAGTTTACCTGACACTTTTTTTGTTTTATCAAGGGTATTTTATTTGACAAACGATAACAGCCGCAAATTCAAACAGAATCATATAATATTTTGCATACAGCCCTGAAATGTAGAGTTCTCAAGACCTGTTGGTTTTCGTGAAGATCGGTTAAGGGAATAGGGTTGTTTACCAGCAACATTTTAAGTTTTATCAAGGGTAATTTTTTTTTTGACGAACGATAACTGCCGTACATTAAAACAGAATCAACTACTCTTCTGCATACCTTTTTGAATTATACAGAACTCAAGGTCTGTTGATTTTGTTGAAGATCGGTTAAGGGAAAGGGGTAGTTTACCTGCAACGTTTTATGTTTTAACAAGAGTATTTTTTCTGTGATGAACGATAACTGCCGTAAATTCAAAGAGAATCAACTAATGTTTTGCATACAGCCCTGAATTGTAGAGTTATCAAGACCTATTGTTATTGGTGAAGATCGGTTAATGGAATAGGGTAGTTTACCAGCAACGTTTTATGTTTTATCAAGGGTGTTTTCTATGGCAAACGATAACAGCCGCAAATTCAAACAGAATCAAATGATGTTTTGCATACAGCCCTGTATTGTAGAGTTCTCAGTACCTATTGGTGTTGGTGAAGATCGGTTAAGGTACAGGGGTAGTTTCCCAGCAACATTTTATGTTTTAACAAGGGTAATTTTTTATATGACGAACGATAACTGCCGTAAATTCAAACAGAATCAACTAGGTTTTTGCATACCTTTTTGAACTAAAGAGAACTCAAGGTCTGTTGATTTTGTTGAAGATCGGTTAAGGGAAGGGGTAGTTTGTCAGCAACGTTTTATGTTTTAAAAAGGGTAATTTTTTTTATGACGAACGATAACTGCCGAAAATTCAATGAGAATCAAATAATTTTTTGCACCCTTTCCTGAGTTGCAGAGAGCTCAAGGTCTATTGATTTTGGTGAAGATCAGTTAAGGGAAAGGGGTAGTTTACCTGCAACATTTTATGTTGTAACCAGAGAAATGTTTCCATGACGAACGATAACTGCCGCAGATTCAAACAGAATCAAATATTTTTTTGCATGCTTCCCTGAATTTTAGAGGACGGAAGGTCTGTTGATTTTGGAGAAGATCGGTTAAGAAAAAGGGGTAGTTTACCTGAAACATTTTATAATTTAACAAGAGTAAAGTACTTAATTTTTATAAATAAAGTATCCTGATAAGAAGCTCATAGTAATCAACTGTAGAAACGTAGATGAAATATCTATACATGAAGAGGTATGGTGAACGGGGTGGGGGTAATTTTCTATTATTAAAAATTATAGTTGAAGGTGGAGGGGAGAATTTTTTATATGTGTACTACGTTATCGGCAACAAAGAAGTAGTTTTTTTGTTAAAATTGCTTCCCGGGCTCTTTAGCCGTAGTCCAATGTTTTCTGCAAAGCCAGACTTTTCGGCAGTGCTATCGACTGCCATCATCGGTGAAAATCGAGTGCGAAAACGTGAGTTGGTATACGTTAGTGACCACAGTACTGTGGTTAATGCTGAAGCAATAAGTAGAAAGACGTAGTTTCTGTTGAAATATTTCATTTCGAATATGATTTTAAATATAAATCTTAGAACATGGAAGTCATGTATGGTTCTCCATACCGATATTTAAATATGAGTTCCTTTTAATTTAATTTCTTGAATTTTATTGTTGCATTTTTATTACTTAATTACCTTTTTACTTTTATAATGGTGTTTTTCTTTGAAGTGTAATTTTATTTTCATTTGAAATTCTTGGTTATATGTAATTTAATTATTTATATGATCTTAATTGAATTAGTTATTAGTGGAATATCTGTCATGTTACAATATTTTAATTGAAAATTTATATTTTCTAGTTTATATAATTGTAATTAAATTTAATGTACAAGTGAAATGAAATATTTATAATACACATAATACCAAACCAATTGTAAGGTTTGGAAATAAACAAATGTTTTTAAATTTACATTTTGTTCAACTTACTAAAAAATTTTATCGAAATTACCTTAATGTGCTACCTCGCCAAACATGCACTGTTATAATGGTAAATTAACTGGTATAATATAAATGGTAACTTTCTGAAACTTTTCGATTGTGCAATACAAGATATTTTATTTATGTATCTGAAAGAAATTTATATTTTCTCAGGTACCACTATTATACTATTTCAAGAAACATCTTTCCCTCCCTGTGTTCTATAATCTTTAAATCTGTTAACAAATGTATATTAAATTTCTCACAACTTTCTCTCGAAAGCCATCTTCTTCTTTTGCAGTAACCTCCAGCTACCACACTCTCGATCACTTGTTCTATGAATTTTTCCTTAACCGTCCTATGTACTTGTCTTCCAGTTTATCTTTTATGTTAGTTACATACACGTATTATGTCTTGTATATTACATATCAAATATATTTATATCTTCTGTTATTTAGGTGTTTCCTCTATAGGCCTACTTGTTTCTCATTTAGTGTCTTTATTTGAGTCTTTATCTCCTCACAAAATATTTTCGAACCGGTTCCAACAGCAAATATCAAACGCTTGCAGACTGTCCTTATCTCTTTTAAGCCGTTGTCTACACTTACAACCCATACATAACCATATTTCATACAGAACGTTTTTATTATTTCATTTCCTTTAACGTTTAATGTGAAAGACTTACGTTCTTGCTGAAGGCGAGTTTACCTTGATCTATTCTACATTCAACGTCTTATGTGTTTCTTCCATCAGATGTTAACCCGCTTCCTAAGTACGATGAACCGTTAACCTAACGCAGTTTTGTACCATGCATTCATATACCAAGCTCTATAACGACCGCGCCAGTAACAATAACTTTCGTATCTTTTATATTAATTTCCATGTTATATTCTTTAAAAATGTGGTCGGATGTTAGCAAATGTTTTGTCACGTCTTCTTTACCCTTTGCTGTGTCACAGCTATAAACAAATACCCCAAATATTTTCTAACAAATATACAAATATCTCAAGATGTAAAAATATAAATAATGTAATATGCCTATTGTTACGACGGACTCCTTCATCGTCGTATAGCACAGTGGAAAACAAAATACAAGACACCAATTAAGTCACTAATAACCAGTTTTAATTAATCGAAAATACAGTTTATAATCAACTTGTACAATAATCCGAGCAAAATTTGTCCACACGCAATAATAATGTCAACTAATAGAGTCCCGCACACAATTATAACACTTCGCCACAATACTTCGAACCTCACTTGAATAAATCGCCACTTAAACGGACTGGTTAATCGGCCACGTAAACTGAAACTAAGCGGCCGGTGTGGGCTATTTATAGTCTGCAGGGTTTTATAATATGCGTCCTTAACAAGCACTCAAATATTTTAGATGATACTTTAGCGCGGCCTTGGCAGAAACACTAACCGGCTGGGCTAATCGGGACGCTTGTAAAACGACACTATCGAATGTATAAGAATGTTCATATATTATACAATACATAACATTATATTATATATGCACCTATATAATACACATGTTTAATACACACATACACATACAAGCACACGGATTGATTTGTAGTAATTAAAGTAACGGGTTTAATAAACCCTCCTTTAATTAAATGCTGCAAGGTTAAATCTTATGAATCCAGATGAAATTTATTTCACAGACTTGCTGAAGAGCCTTCGCATTTGTTTCACAGTATCATCTTCATTGAAACGTTTTTTTTTTACTTTTATTAAGTTCTATAATTTTTTCCATTTGTGTTCTTTTTAATGATGATCCTTAAGGATAATATTTCTGTTTAATGACAGTAAATCAATCAATTTCATTTTATATAATTTACAAATCTCTGATGAAATTTATGAAACCATAATTCACAATGTACATTGTAGTATAATTAAATGATATTGTGTACCGAAATATTTTAATTAGTTTCCACTAGTAAAAGGTCTCTTTCCTCCCCGTTTAAATATAATCCATTAAGTTAGACGACAGAGTGGAATGAATATATTTTTCATTTCAGGTTGGGCAGTAAAAGAAAGCCGCCAGCAGCGGCAGACAAGGCAGGTGTTAACTGCGCTACCCAACGTTTATGGGCTGCAGGTTTATACATAACTTATGAAGCTCGGCACTTCTTATGTGTGCGTTGCCAGTCACTTGAATTGGGAAACCAGTTATGCGGCCAGCTTAGACAAACACCGTTGGTGGCCGTCCCTTGTCCCTTCATTCTTTATTCCTGTTGAACTGACACATTTAAACCGTTTTTATTTATTATATTACAATACACAAATATACTAGTACGAATAATACGAGGTTTAATCAAAACGTGTGGGTGAATTTGCAATTTTCACCGTTACAAGTGTTCGATTAAAAAACTGTTTCTATGTGATGTTGGTACACATGTTGGGGACAATCGTCTAAGCATTTAGCCCTATTTGATGCATAGTTTAGATTTCACAGCTTTTTAATTAAGAAAATTGTGTTAGTGGTTATAATCACAAACAGAATTATCACTGTGACACACTACTATAGAAAGATATTCCGATTAGGGTTCTCAAGCTTCACAGTTCATCGTCAGATCGGATTTTCGACCTGACGAAGAGCTCTGGAGCTTAAAAGCGCTAATCGAAATAATTTTTCTATAGTGCTGTGCAACAGTGATTCTGTTTGTGATTTCACATCTATTTGAGTATGTCATCCTTAGGTGTATTAGGCGATGTTTTGTCATTCTACAACGCAAGACTGAAGAACATGGATTAAATTTTGTGTAAACTGTGAGATAAACTGCTCTGTCCTGGTAAACGTGTTCAGAAGGCTTCTGGCAAGATTACTGCGCGTGAACAAGCGGTTTACAAGCTTCAAAGACTACCGTAAATGAGGTGAAGGTAGTGGTTGTCTGTTGGAGATTATGTTTTTGTGTTCCACGAAATTTCATTGTTAGGCGCAATGGTAAATAACGTGTACTATTCGGACATTTTACGCTATTGTTATGAAGCTTTTTGTAGAAAACGGCCAGATTTAGGGAAGAAACATTTATAAAAATTGCAGCTCGATAATGCGCCTGGACTCACGTTATTGCTTGTTAATAAAGCTAAGGAAAAGAAAACGTAATAATGACATGCCAACTGTGTCCCAACAGATGTGTCCCAACGCGATCTTTCCTCTTAATATTGATAATTTCCACGAAAGGACAACGTTTCGCGACTGTTAACGACGTAAAACGAAAATCTTTAAGGGAGGTCAAGACTGTACCAAAAAAGCATGCTTGAAATATTTTGAAGACTGTTGAAGACTGCAAAACGCATAGCTTAATCGTGTTACATTTCAGTGAGCCTACATTGAAGGGGGCAATATAGGTGTCCATGAATGAAGGCATAATTTTTAAAATAAACAAGAACTGAATAAACTATTTGACCAAACTTTGTACACAAAACTGATAGACATGTAGGCCTAACTTCAGTGACGCAGCGAGGCCAGTTTTGGAGGTCAACCCCCACCGCAGAGGACTAAAGAAAAAGACCACTGCTAAAAATTAAATAAGTGAGCCGGAAAGTAGACATGCAAAATAAATTATATGATTAGAATAATTAGTTGTGTGAATTCAGAATATTTTTAATTGTGTTGCGCTACAGATGTGTTGCGAATACGAAATCGCTTTGTGTAAACATTGCCAGTTGTCTAGTCTTCAAGAGATAGTTCATATTTTTTTAATAGATAAGAAGATTGGAAAAGCCCTATCGCGCCGGCAATGTTAGGTACACTTTCCAAACAAACCTCTAAAGCTATATACACCAAATGTTTGTGTCTTATACACAACAATCTATTTAAAATCTGGTAGTACAACTATTAAGTTTAACACACACAAAATAGCTATGAAAATTATTTATTACAAAACAATAAAAACCAAGTATTATGAAATAAATAATTTTCTTATCACCAGACTAAAACATACTACAGTAGTAATTCAACTACTACATGTATAGAATATATGAAGGCATGTGTACAAAAACATTCAGGTTTATATCGTTAATAGGTCTTGAAAAAATGTACATTTATCGTGAAACATGTATGTTTTCGTGAAATTATCTTTAAAATTTGACTCACTTTCCACATTGAGGTTTATCTTTAATGCAGCCCTGATCCACAGTCTGGATCATCAGTCTCTAAATCCTGGTTAATAAGCAGTCTTTTAACGCTTTTACTAGCTTGCCAGACCTCTTTTAACCTCTTTTGTCAGACGTTCTGCAGCTTTTTGTGTTTTTTATTTTTTTATCGCACACATCAAGATACTGAAGAGAATCGACTGATTTCTTAAAAAGTTTTAGTCCTAACTTTTATATAAATATCTAGCGTAGGTATACTATTAAAGCCAAAATTAAATTTAAAACAGCATCATACACACCTAGTTTCAGTGTATGCGTCCCAACAAATACACGTTTAGTTACTTTTATCCACACATCACTGTTCAAACTCTCATTATGTTTCTGTATGGCTACGAAAGCCTTTTATAAGAACCTCATGGTTCGCTAAAATCTTGATAGACTTTTTCATAGCTGTCTCAATATCTACTAGTTAAATGTTTTCATGGTGGTATGTTTGCGTCAAGGCTTGGGCTTTAATGTATTTGCATCATGAATGAGGCCCTGTAGGGTATAACCTGCACGCAAGCCTATTCGAAGCTCTGTTAACGTTCATTCAGACCTCTGACATAGCTTCATTGTTTTAGACAATGAGCCAAGGAAGGCCATCCAGAAACGTTTTCTGCCATCTCTAACGCTGACCATACATCAAGACTTTTCTGTAAATTTGTTTCAAGTTGTCAAAATATTTCTGTTCTGCAGCAGTGACTTGACGTTTGAGGAAAATATGATCAAATAACGCTGTACAACATTATTGAAATAACGCTCTCCTTATATGAAGTGAGAGGAAACAACAATTATCAGAGACAACGACAGAGTCAAATCTGGTAAAGCTAAAAAGTTGACATTTTAAAAAATACAAAATATTCCTATCATCTGTGTTGAGACTTTATGAGAATAATTCAATTTCTTTAAATTTTAAACACACCCTCTTTTGAAATGTCTTTATTTTTGATCTGGCCTCAATAATTCATAATATTTATCACTTCGACATTGCCACATTGCGTCATCATGTCCTTACTTCATCATTTTTATTAACCTGTAGAGGACGTTTTGTATAATACTATTATACCGTTTGCATTTCGTATTTTTTTAAATACATTTAATATTTGATATTCAAAAAACACCCCAATTGCTCTCTACAGAACGACTATATTTGTACGTGTCCATTATTTAATTTTATATTATAAATTTTGTTTGTATAATGTTTTTTATTGTGCAAGCCAATTTTCTAAAATTTTATAAATTAAAACTGTACATAATTTTTTTATTGTGGAAGCCAATTTTTTTAAGTTTTATAAATTAAATATCGTATTTTGTGGTATTTTAATATTCTATCTCTAAACAGTCTTCTGTACAGTTGTATTATAAGTGGAGTACTGTGGTAAAGGCTGAAGATGCAATACTGTGGGCCTGACGTTTAATAACCCGCGTTCAGGTAGACTCGTATTAATCGAATTCCATTGATGATGGCAGCCAGTAGTGCTTCTGAAACGTTTGGTTTGTTTGAAAACTCTGGGCCATGGCCAAACAGCCCGGTACATACTTATGATACAACTGACACCGGCCGTGAAAGTCTGAGAAAAATATTAGTTTTTTTTTGTACATTTTATTTTGTTCTAGAATTACTTGTATATATCATAAAATATGCAGACACGTACATCAAAATTACTGGAAAAAATAACCAAACTTTTATGTCAAACGTTCAAAATACGCGTTTAAAAATCCAATAAATACAATTCGTTTGCGACTCTCCGCTCTTCGATAAAACAACAGTTTCCGTATAAAAAAAACATTTGCCAAAATTACAAGAAAACACGCGTTCAATATTGATTGTGTAAATCACCGGGGATTGTTATTCGCAGGAAGGCTAAAAGAGGATTAAGGGTTATTCTTTGTAATAAAACAGAGGGGTGCAGCGAGTGGTGGCGGTGGCGGCGGTGTTAAGGGTGAGTGAGGCGCAAAGCGATGAGCAAACTTTCATTGGGAAATATTTAAGACGTCTTTTGTGCGCGCTAGATTCAACCCGCAGAGTTTTCTCATCCACTCTAAACTTCCTCCAGCGCATACAATTAGGAATTATTACACCAACAACGACCTAACGATCCCCGTTCCCGCCCCCTGCACCTTCCTGTTCCCGTCGCTGTCTCATAGTTGCAATTATACCGGTTAAGTGATTACAGTCTTGTCTCCGTCGTCGTGGGGGGACTCACTCCAACATGACTTATTCGTTCCGTTTGTCTTCGGCGACTGATTACTGCACACTACGCCCGTTTTAAAACTTAGCATATCACCATCTTCAGTTCTACAAACAGATGAAGTCAGACTTGAGGTGTGTGTGTGTGTGTCTCTCTCTGTTTGTTTGTGTGTGTGTGTGTGTGGGTGGGTGTGGGTGGGTGGGCGTGGGGTGGGTGGGTGTGTATGAGGGTGTGGGGGTATGGGTGGGTGTTTGTGTAGAAAGCCGATTACCTGAACAAATATTCACACAATGGAAACATTTTTGTATGTTGTAAGTTGTAAGACAATATTGTTGCTAAAATAAATAACGTAGCATGTTAACGTAGTTTAAGACGATAATAAACAATAAAACAACAATGCAGTGTACAGTGAAAGTGAATAAGTATTGTTCGCGTAACGTATTATGTGAAGATAATAACAGTAAACCAATTAACAGACACACTGTTAGTGTCTTTAATATTAGTGTTCAAATTAGAATAACTATTAGTAACTAATTATTTTGATTTTAAATAAATTGTAGTAGTATTTATTCTACTTACAAAATAATTAGCTATGCAATTATGAGGGTGAGTTGAAAAGTTCGCGGAGCGACAACTGTAGTTTAGTGGTAAAACTAAAAGTTTTCGTGTGCTGCAATATTTGTATTTTATGTGAACTTCTGTTAATTTGCAACTCTATCAATTTATTCATTGATTAGAAGCTGTTTAAAAAATCAAACATCGTGGTGTGATTCTTTGTTAAAAATTGTTTAGCGCCAACGGAAAATCAAAACGAAATTGTAAATGTGTCAGTAAATGCCGCGATTTCAAAACCAACAGTTTTTAAGTAGACACTTGAGTTTAAACGTGGTTGTACGAGCATGGAAAACGTGGTCGCACTAGACGCCCAAAAAATTCAACAACTCCAGATGAGGCAGCCATCTTGCACAACGCATTTTCACACTAAGTTCTTGAGTTAAAGTATGACGCACACGTTCATATGAGATGCCTATGATTTCAGCAACGTCATCCACTCCTCAATCTGAGGTCTCCTAACACCCTATGAAATGTTTTCAACAATGTCATATTTTGTTGCATTTTTTGGACGTCCACTGCTGGGATAGTCTTCAGCGTTTGTACAAACACGTTTAAACTTGAGTGTCCCCCAGTTACCGTTGTTTCTGAAAGCGCAGCATCTCCTAACGCATTTACAATTTCGTTTTGATTTTCCATTAGCGCTAAAACGTTTTTGACAAAGAATTCATCACATCACGAAGTTTGATTTTGTGCATTTTAAAAACACGCGTCTTCTCGCAGTCTCTGGGAAGTCGGAGTGTATCGTCGAGGGAGCGACTGAATTTTTGACCACGTTCGAGAATTTCAATGACCAATGGCTGCCAACGAGGACTGAATCAGGAGTAACCTGGACGGACACAACGCCTACTAGGAAACGTTGAGATCGACATCTCACCTTAGGAAGACAACGGCTGTTATGAAAGCGTAGAAGCAGCCCGGGAGGTCGTCTGGACCAATAAAACTTAACTCAGCAAATCCAGGAAAGTGAAATTAAAAAAAAAACTCTTTATAAAGTATAAAACAATTAAAGACTCTTTTTGATTTAATAATTGTTATATATTTCAAAATTTATATATTTACAAATTCATAATTTTTATGTATAACTGTATATGCTTTTTATAAAAAGAGAAATAACGAACAATTTTACTAATACACAGAATCGAAATTTATTTCTGTAAGTGCAGTCAGCTTTAAACTTGTTACCTTGCACAATACAAAGGAAATTATGAAAAAATAAAACGAAAAGGAAACCTTTTACCATATACCAGGTTTGCATAAAAAGTAACAAGGATGAATGCAGGCATATAAATAAATTATGATATTGTTATAAAGACGCAAAATATGCGAACGAGTTTTGGAAACCTCCATCGTCTCTTGAATTCTTGCTTCCAGCTTGAAGCTCAAAATGGCATCGTCAAACTAAATTATAAAAATGTTGTAGTAAAAGTGCTTTACTAAATATTTAAGGCACACTCTTCAGTAAGGAGGCTTGTGTCTAACAGTAGTTGATTCTAACTGGTAGCGATGAAACATTTAGAACTATTTTCGTTGCATGGGAGTCTAGGAGATGTTCCGCGTGATTGTCAAACTACAGATCACAGCATCGTCTGGTACCTAGTAACTGCAAAATCGCCTTCTCCTTCTATCTCCAAAACCAGAAACTGCTGTACTCCACCATTGTTTAGAGTGCATCGTATCGTATCTTCCAGCTTGCATCATCCAAACATCTCCATCTGGCCAAAACTCTACTTGCTTTTTCAGTAGTCTCTCTCTTCAAAGATGTTGAGTGTAAATTCATCATCTCTAAAAACATGATATATGAATATTATCTTCTTCTTTTACGATATTATTATTATATATATATATATATATATATGTTATATTTTCTCCTTAAATATTACTGGTATTTTAATCTCTATTTTTTTAGTGCATCTACTCTTTGTCGACTCTGCGCTGCATCATAGCGTCATATAAACATCACTGCCTTATGTGTTCCTCTTTCACAAAATAAGCTATTTAAAATAAACGTTTCAAAAACCTTAACGTCTAAATCCAGACAGAAATGGAAGTGTAGCTCAGGCGACTCACAGTAATCAATGTTGACATATTAAAACCCATAAAATTACATGAAATATAAAACAAAAACAGAAATATAAAATTAAAAAATGTGATTAGCATAGAATTTAAAATGTTTAAACGTGTCCTACAAATGTATTGTTACGAAGGTCTACTGATCGTCGTATGGCACAGGGGAAAACAAAATACAAGACACCAAGTGAGTCACTAATCACCAGCTTCAATTATCACAATTAAACAGTTTGTAATCAATAAGATAGTCTCTTACAACAAATCAAATAAAAATTTTTCACACGCGATAATAATGTCAACAAGTATAAAACAGCTGTATTACAACTGTCCCGCACAAATATAAAACACATAACATTTCGCCACAGTACTTCGAACCACACTGGAATATATCGCAACTCAAACTGACTTGACCGTCGTTGAATGGCTGGATTTATACCCCGCTGATTTCCAGAATAATCTTTCACTGTGGATGACTTGTTAAACAGGCGCTCTCGAGAACCGCTAGAAACAATGTCCTTGAACGCACTGCGCTGACCGGACGGACTGGGAAAGCGCTGACCGGACGGAACTCGATAGTTGACGCATAATTGTTTTTCACCGCAAAGTAGCACTCACACACACACACACACACACATACATTACAGCTGGAATAGTCGACGTACTTGTAGTACGTTCCGTGTTACGTAACACTTTTCCCGCATTATGTAACAGTATGGAAAATTCTACGTAGTCAGTGCGGCTACTGGAATATTTTGAGCAGGAGAGAAAGAAGGAAAAATAAAGATCTGAAAAATAAAATTTTATAGTTGTTTTGACTGTTCATCATCTTTTTTCACAGCACTAAACCTTATAGAATATTGAAACTACAGTCTGTCTCAAAGCTGACGAAGGCGAACACCACGCCGAAACGCGTACGAGAAGAAAAGACAAGTAAGTTTCACAAGTTGAAAGTTTCAATATTCTATAAAGTAAAATTTTATACTGAAATAACTGATATTTGAGCAAGACGTCCTAAATAAATGAAGGTTACGAGTGAAAGGTCTAAATCCTAAATTTTTCTCAAACATTTTAAAACTTGGCTAATGAATAGCAGGTAAGTTGAGTGCCTTTATCATCCAGCACATCGTTAATTATAATTTTACCTACACGAGTTGCTATTATTAACAGAAGAAATTTAATTTATGGTTGTATTTTATTTGTAAAGAGTATAGCTAAGTTTCGTTGTGATGTAAAAGGCTTGTTACGCCGTTACAGACAGCTCTAAATGTTTCTTGCCTATCCCAACAGAGCCCAGCTGTAATGTGTGTGTGCGTACGTATGACAAGAAAGACAATTACGTGACACTTAACATGCGTCAACAATCGAGGCTAATCCAGACTTCACTGGTCACGCACTGTGTTCAAGGCGGCAATCAATTACTTTCTAGTGTTTTCGAGTAGTCTTGACGCGTATTACGGATTATTCTGGAACACTTGTGCTATCTATTTAAACAACGACAGCTGCCGCTTACAGTTCAGTTTAAGTGATGTTGAACGATTTCTTTAGCGCGGATCGAGTGTTTGTAGCGAAGTGTTGTTGTTGTGTTCCGGTTAGTGCGGAATTCTTTTTGGTTGACATTATTATTGCGTGTGGACAATTTTTACTTGAATTGTTGTAAGAGTCTATCTTGCTGATCACATACTGTTTAATTGTGATAATTAAAACTGGATATTAGTGATTTCATTGGCGTCTTGCATTTTGTTTTCCACTGCACCATACGACGATCATTGAGACCGTCGTAACAGTATTCATGATTTATTTGTTACTAAAGAAATTGTTAAAAATTATCATAATAACCTCATTTGATTTTCAAAGATTATATCAGATGTTGTTGAATGTGAAAGTGTTGATTTTACTTTGTAAATTGTCATATCTACCAAATATTAAGTTAATTATTTTATATTATTATTAATAATAATATATTGTTAATAGTATATCTTAGTTGTAATCATTGATACGAATTAAGATTAAAATGGATTATTTCAGTTGGAGTTAATTTTGAAAAGTAGAGGATCTATTTTTTAGTATATTTTAGTATTTAGTATAGTTTGTGTAAGGTTTCACACAATTATATGACAGAATTGTTGACAATTAAGAGCTGATTAGGCCTATGAAAAACTGTTTTTTGTTGAATTGAATACGAGCAAGAACACTAATTGAATTAAATATCGTATATAGCAAGGACAGTAATAAACCGTGACTTGCCAGTGCTCACAGTATGTGGTGAGCAGGTAATTCCTAATGCTGTAAATGTAATAAACATTATAAACTTTAAAAAATAGTATACTATATTATATTATGAAAGATATTATACGGTATTAAAAACTAAAAATAAATGTTTTTACTCTAGAGATCTCAAATGAAAAATCATGCACACCTACATTGCCACGTAAGAGGATAGTATTAATATGAAATCTCATTTGCAATATCCGTGTGTAGAAAAAAGATCCATCATATTGTTACGACGGTCTACTTCATCGTCGTAGGTACAGTGGAAACAAAATACAAGACACCAATTAAGTCACTAATTACCAGCTTTAATTTTCACAGTTAAACAATTCGTAATTAACAACACAGTCTCTACAACAAATCAAATAAAAATTGTTCACACGCCATAAAATGTCAACTAATATTGAAGCACAATTGTATTACAATATTACCGCCCGATTATAAAACGCAACACTTCACTAATAACCACTTGAACGTACACGGTAATATCGCCCGATAATAACTTGTAATCGCACTGTAAACATATCGCAACTATACTTAAAACTAAGGCCGCTGCCGCCTTGTATTTATACATCCGCGCACAGACCAGAAGATTCCAAACTGCGTCTTAGCGCCAGTGTGTACGACGTAATTAATTGCGGCCTTGACACAGTCCGCGCGGCTGGCGGCTTCCAGAAAAATCTCGCGAATGCGTCGAGAATCACGTACACTTCACAGATTCCGCTGGATTCAACTGGAACATTCGACAAACACGTAGATTGTTCTGTGATGTCGTAACAATATGTCTCAGCAACTACGCCCCTGTAAATTATACTTCATTCAGTAATCCTTCTACAACAATACAATATCCCTTTAAGTATTCTACACTATAAACAATAATGATCACTAAATGTTAATACGTTTATTAAGTTGTACGTAGAAACAAACAATAGCCAGATCAAGACAACGGCTAGTTGAGGTATACAAAGAGCTGAATTAAAACATCCGCTGGAATGGGGCTCATTGCAAATAACAGCAAAGCTAAATACATCCTGATTTCTTCTTTAGAAATGAGAAGAAATCTATATAATTTATGCACAGCGAATAATCCATTTGAAACAGTTGCTAAGTTCATATACTTGGGTAATATGATAGATAATAAAGGGTCCATAAACACGACAATACATGACAGGATACAAACAGGAAACAGGGCATATTATGACAACAGCAGACTATTGAGAAGCAAACTCGTTAACCGTGACACACAAAAAAGAATATATAAGACACTTATCGGGCCGGTTGTTATTTATGGAGGCGAAACATGAACACTGATAAAGAAAGAACAAGAAAAACTAAGAAAGTTAAAAAAAAGATCTTAGACGTGTTTATGGTCCGGCTAAAGAAGATGACGAATATAGAATAAGAAATACCTAGGAGACAGATGAGCTATTGACTGATGAGGACATTGTAAGATTCATAAAGGCTCAACGAATAAAATGGCAGCAGATGGACGATCAGCGTATGCTAATGAAAATTCTGAGGGCGCAAGTCTTTAAAAGCACAAGGTGGGGCCGACCTAGGACAAAATGGTTGTATGATGTGCTAGAAGATCTCAGAAGAATGGATGTAAGGGGTTACACTGATATGGCAATGGTCACGACACTTTGCAGAAGATTGGTGTTGGAAGCCAGGGCTCATGCTGGGCAGTATAGTGGAAGAAGAAGAAAGTAAAACAAAGAGAAACTGAGATCTAACTACAAATCAAAACTAAGTAAAATAGCTACAGCCAAGAGGCTGCCCTGAGTACTTATAAGTTTTGTACAAATTAGTAGTCAATATTAACCAATACAATAACGCAAGAGCCTTGTTGAACATAGAGAGCATTTTTTAGTATATTGTGTAGTCTACACATGTATTTTTAGTTGTTTGTTAGTAGCTAGAAACAGCTGCTTTCGCTTAGTTTTCTATTTCTTCGTGTCTCCTTGACTACACACACACATACGCGCGCGCGCACGCACATACATTCACACACACACACACACACACACACAAATTCTAAAAATTAACTTCTTAATAACCTACAGGCGGTATAGACCAGCAAATAAAAATCAACAGTCAGTATTTTATTTACAAGCTACTTAAACGCTTAACGTTATTGCTACGGTGTGTAAAATTCACTACGAGAAGTAAAATGTATTTTTCTCCCTCCCTCGTGATATAATATCTCAATTTTTATCGCCGTCGCTTTTTCTGCACATTTCATCAATGTAGCGGAGCGACGAACAGTCAGGGTGATTTATCGACCGCCCTCAACTACGGCCGTAACCGAGACACGTTTGTATCTTAATAAAAGTTATTTTACAAAAAAACGAAGAAGAAGATTCTCTTCATTCGCGTGAACGCGCAGTCTTGCAACTTTAACATATATGATATGTTCTGCACACGTGTAACTCTCTTTCTCACTCTTTTAGCTCATCATGTAGTTATTCGTGTAACTTTGTTAAATCTAGAAAATTTAGTTAACTGATGGCTAAAACCAATTTGGTTTCCCTACAAATGCACAAATGAATTACTATATCATCAAAGTATTTTTGTGCACTTTTTAGTTTTAGAAAGACATTTACTCAGGTTTTCACATATATGTTTAACTCACGTAGTTTCCAAATCTAGTTTACATTTTATCGTTCATCTTGTTCTTCTTTTCCTTCTGCCCTACCATGGTTAGGAAATTATGGCTGTTCCGGGTTCAACATCTACTTTATCATCTAACCCTCGGTCTTCTCACGCTTCTTTAACCAGTCACGCATGATTAGTCAAGGTCTGCTTTGCTTTGGGATTCTTTCTTTCTGCATTTTCAATACATGCTCTTTCCATCTTTCTTTATAACATGCATGTTTTCAGTGGTATCTAAGTCACTTATATGAATAGACAAACTAACCTTTTTCTGTAATTTTTTAACCTTTTTGTAATCTATAGACAAACTAAGCTTTATCCAATAAGATTATTATTAATGTTGTTGCGATTGTTGTTGTCGTCGTCATTGTTGTTTTCATGTTATTGTTGTCTGCAGCATCAAATGCCAAAAAATTTTAGCCTCTGCCTTTTTCTTCTATACGATTCAACATTCTCATCTATAAACTGCTGGATGTGTGGAATGGATTTCATTTCCAGTACGCCTCTCATTCAACTGACAATCTCATATAAAAATAAAACATCCAGTTAAAGAAGGAGAACTCTTGCTAAAGGAATTAGTCCAAGAATAAGAGACTGCCAGCTGAAAAGCAAACAAATTGTCAAAGAACCTTTTATATTCTTAAAGTCTTAAATTACCCTTAAAAGTGACAAACGGTACGGACCTGAAGTGTACACAAAATTATTGAACTACAGATCTTTAGGATATTAAACCCTGAGGCTAGAGACTGATTGTTTGGCAGCAATAAACATTCTTGAAATAAAATACGGAAGGTGAATGTCTGGCAAGAATATAAAGTATCTTTTTGTCAGACGTTAGATTTAAAAGTTATTTTCATACTAAAATAATGATATACTTTTAAGATATAAAAATTATAGAAAATTAGTTTGTCATTATGTAAACAGTGTAAGAATTAATGTTATCGTTCTAACGTGTCGGCACTGTAGGGTTCATACGGTATCAGATGTAAATTGCATTCAGAGTAGGTCGACTGCATACAACACAAATGTGGTTGCCGCATCAGCTAGCTTGGTCGGATGAGTAGTTTGGAAAGTTGGCCGGTTTGATTAGCATTGCCAAAAACAAGCGTCATACTTGAGAAGTAGTTACATGAAACAGATTGACTGTCTGGTTCATAATATTTGTTAGTTATTTAGTTTTAAGTAAACATGCCAAAAAAAGCTATTTCTATCTCGCTTATAATAATATTATAGTAAAGGTTTCAATTATTTGAGAAATTATATTGGTTATATTAAGTAAGTTCCAAACGATCTGTTGGACAATCAACTATATTTTTAAAACCAAGGTACGTCGGAATACAAAATTAAAGTTCTACAAAATTATGGCAGTCCCTGTACTGTCATATGGGTGTGAATTATAAACAACAACCAAGAAACAGGACAGTAAAATACAGACCTTGGAAATGGCGCTCTTAAGAGGGGAAAAGGTGTTTTAAACTTGACGGTATAAAAAATAGGGCCATAAAAATAGAGTTACAAGTTTTTGACCTGAATTAAAAATTAAAAGATTACAAACAACTTACAAGGGCCGCTTAGACGGAATGTCAAATTTTAGACTGGCCAAACAAGTCTGAAAGTACAAACTTATAGGACAAAGTATGTGGGTAAACCCAGGAAGAGATGGATGAAGAATGTGAAAGGAGGAACAGGCCACACCTTGCCTATGCCGTGTTGTGAAGGTAATGATGATGATGATGACGATGATGAAGATTTCAAAGATAGATAGATATTTCTAAGCGTATGTAATAAACAACTTGCATGGCAGCCGCAATATTAGTGAAGCCAGCAATCGATCAGAAATTTCCGTATATCATTTACGTTACCACACAAAAAGTCTGCAGCAATTTGTATAAGGTCGCCTGCCATCGCAGTTTCCAGCATTTTATCATCTTTCCGCTGCTTCTTCGACTGTGCGGTATTGTCCAAAAGACCTCGAAAGCATCCCCGCAACATTACTAAGCCACACATAAGCTAAGCTGGCGTGAGTACGAATAACGGTATTTCAGATACAGCCGGCATGTTACAAGTTGCAGTTCAATGCGTCTTATTTGTTGCTTGCTAGCGTTAGTTGTTAATTATTGTGTGTGAATATTTATAATTTGTAACGTTTATTTTCTATTGCGTTGTTTTATGTTGGGAAATTTTAAAACTGTTGGAAAGTTGGACGAGTGTTTCTGATTATAAAAATTGCCATTAAATTTGTTAACAATTATTTTTCTTGTGTTATCAATTTATTCCATTCCTCTAAGATTACGATTTGTGCAGTCGCTGTAATAATATTTACGCCTGTACTTTTTGCAAACAATTTTTGCGTAAAAAGTTTGAGTACGTAAAGTTTTTTCTTTAATGTACCCGGGTAGGAGACGCTTACCTGAATATGAGGTAAGAGATTAATATTTGCCAAGTTTAAGCCTACCCTGGGAAACCGCAGTCAAGCCTTAACTTGCTTGGACAAAGTGCTGCTGTGCTGATAACATCAGAGCGTTTATTCTATTTCTTTGGACGAACGTAGTAAAACCCAAAGTACATCCGATATTCGTAGCTCTTAAAATTTACTATACAGTAGGTTATAAATCCCTTGCTTCTTCTTATTCTCCTCCTCCTCCTCCTTCTTCTTCTTCTTCTCCTCCTCCTTCTTCTTCTTCTTCTTCTTCTCCTCCTCCTTTTTCTCCTCCTTCTTGTTGTTGTTGTTATTGTTGGTTCTTCTTCTTCTTCTTCTTCTTCCCCTCCTCCTCCTTCTCCTTCTCCTTCTTCTACTTCTTCTTCTTCTTCTTCTTCTTCTTCTTCTTCTTCTTCTTCTTCTACTGCTTCTTTTATCTTCATCTTCTTTTCTTCTTCTTCTTTTTATTCTTCTTCTTCAGTCGTTCACTCGTGACAGACTCTTTGTGAAGGAATAGCTACCACCAGTTACGGCGATAAGTAGGTTCAAGTAAAATCGAGAATCAGTCATACAAGAAGATTAACAGACGTTTGTTAGACAAAACTATGAATTAAATGAATAGTTACAACAGACATGTCTTATGTACGTTTCAAAGATAATTTTAACAAGACTAAACTAACTTTCTTACCATAGTGCTCACATGGTGTGTCCTGTCTGTGTAAGGTACTGTGTAAGCTATGGTTACTGGCCAAAATACTTAATTAATTTAATCCGTCATATAAATTCGTTAATTTAAAATGCAAATAAACTTTTAGAATTGATTTCTCCAACAAATTTATATTCTTTTAGAGGCAACAAAAATTGCGCATAAACGAAATCACCAATAAGCAACAGCCAAGCTTTCTCTGCACTATGTATAGCTGTATAAATATCTACTGTTAACGCTAGAATCTGGAGTTTTAAGGAAAACATTCAAACTGAATATCGAATGTTAAAGTAAAGTTCAGCCGGAAGAAAAAGGTCAGATTTAATTCTTACTAATTTTGGCATGTTTACAATGATATCCAAGCCACCTGTATGAATAAACAATACTAACTTTTTTTCAATCCCTCTTGTGACTTCCTTTTTGTTTATAAATGACCGTTCAAAGCATATGATTCATCATCAGATAATAATATCTATTCGTAGGAGGTCGTCATCGGTTAAAAATCCAATATCATTTTGCACTGTACACGCGTCAGTAGGCGCGAACGTATTCACGTTTGGTCCACCACTGAGCGCTGTACATATTACCTCTCTGTATTTGTAGGAGCAGACAATAACATTGTAAAATCGATGTTATAATGAAAATTCAAATTACAATATTTCTTAAAATGTTTTGTTACTTTCTTCCAATTCTCAAAACATTTCTTCTAAAAGTGAATTACAATGTAAATTAATTAAACATTTTATATATCTATTAGTAGGCACATATCGTATGGCTAAAAGGGCACTATACATCTAGACTTTCAAATACTCACGACATTTTAGATCCCCCGTTCGTCACATTCACTTATGGCATTACCTGTAAGAAAACAAGAAATCACAATCAATGATTGCTGTTTTCAACAAACGAACAGCTGAAGACGTAAACAACCCATTCTACGCTACCGAGTCTCTTGGTTTTGAAATCGTTCTGCAATACAAATATTAACGTATGTAAAGTTGTTACTTAATTATTTGCTCCAGTTAAAAATTCTTATTAACAGTTATTTGCAACTTTTCTGTAGTTTTTTTTTACCGTATTAAACGTGTGTTTGATCTCAAAACACAGTGATTACTAAATATTGGAACCAAAAACTCTTTTATTGCAGTGTGTTGCATACAGTTTGAGAAATATAAAATGGTATGTATACGTGTTGAATCGCAATGGTTGTGCATTACATAACATTTATGTGGTGTACCAATTTTCTCACCGTGTCGGTTGTACGACGAGGGGTTGTTACGCATCCACAATACGGTTCTCAGATTTATTTTATCCGCCGTGTTTTTCCGTTGTTTAATATTCGAGTAAGACTGTCAGTAAGATGCTTACTCAACAGGTTTTAATTTCATATACTTATACAATCACCGTAACCGCCAGTCAATTAAGTTACAAGTGAACATTCAACAATTTAGCAGGTCTCGTGAACAATTCTTGGTCACCTTTCGTTGTTAATTACTCTGCACGTGCCCGTATCACGACAACCAACGTTGTTCAACTATAGCATTCATATTGTCTTTAATATTTGCTCGCTAGCGCAAAAGAAGACAGCCGACAAAATCTTTTCAAACAAACCATTTCTGCAATATTGTTCTAAGCCTTTCACGGCCGGTGTCAGTTGTATAAAAAGTGTGTACCGGGTTGTTTGGCCGTGGTCCATGCTTTACAGACAAACCAAACGTTTCGACAGCACCGCTGGCTGCCATCATCAGTGGAATTCAAGGATTTCGGGTGTACTTGAACGTGGGTTGTTAAACGTCAGGTCCATAGTACTGTGGTAAAGGCTCAAACAGTACCTTTACCACAGTGCTGTGGGCCTGACGTTTAACAACCCACGTTCAGATAGACTCGAATTCCTCCATTTTCCACTGATGATGGCAGCCAGTGGTGCTGTCGAAACGTTTGGTTTGTTTTTAAACCATGGGCCACGGCCAAACATCCCGGTACATACTTTTAATAAAACTATATCAGCCGTTGCAGATTTTTATTTATTCCTTTTTGCCAGCTGCTAACACTTGGATACATATACGCTGTAATTGGCTCCACAAACGTTTTGTATCAATTAATTGTTCGGTTTCCATGTTTCAAATTAATTTCATCTCCTTCACGGAAAACACAGCTACAGAAAATTACTTTTGACACATTTCGCTGTTATATACTCCGTACAAAGAACATTGCTATTAATATTTCCGTACCACCTGCTTTTGTAAACACGTATGCTTTATGTGTTCGCTAAGCCAAGAGCTGCCGGCTACCTAGTCGGTTGCAGTCTTCTTTTAATTTATAATTCATAACAACATCCTTTTGCACATCATCCTTTTTGCGGTCAAAAGCGATAAATTTTCGAACATGTTTCTGGTCATTATTACTTCTGTTTTTCCTTCCCTTTTCTATTATTTCCCTTCCGTTTTTAATTCTTTCTATTAAAATATAGCACTATGTTTCTTATTTTACTTTGAAAAATGTCAATTTTATTCTATATTATGTTATACAGACCTTGTGATTTTGTGAACGCAATGTTTGGTTTTAACATTCATGTTTGGTTTGGTATCCAAGCCACTTGTATCGAATTAGCAAACTAACCTTAAGCAACCTGCCGTGTGATGTCAAGTAGATTTTGAAACTACTCGTTTCTAAGCGTATGCTTTATCATCAGGTAAGTTCAGATAAATTAAATCACTCTTTCCGGGTCGTCACTAACTACAATCCAACTTAGCATATGGATTGTATGCGGTGTTAGGTGCGCGTAAAATTTCCATATGCTGAGTTAAATTTTAGAAAGTGACGACCTCGAAAGAGAGATTTAATTTATTTGAAGACACCTGATGATGAAGCATATGCTTCGAAACGCGTAGTAACAAAATCTGTTTGAAACCACACGGCGGGTTACTAAAGGTTAGTTTGCTAATTTGGTTTTTAACTTGATGTGCCCTCATTTCCTTTTAATTACAGTGCGTCAAGTTATCTGTTAATATTCGTGTGACAATTATCCGGGCTACTAGGCTCTGGTCCACTACTGCCGCGTGAAACAGACGTTTCCGCCCCACCGTTGGAAGCCATCTTCAGCGTAACGACTTGAGTGAGTGGTACGTTCTTCATCTTTCCGCAGTGCTGTAGCAAAAGAACGTGCCAGTTACTCAAGTCGTTACATTGAAGATGGCCTGCAATGGTGGAGCCGAAACGTCTGTTTTACGCACACTAGTGGACCACAGCCTAGTAGCCCGGAGAATTGTCAGACGAATATTAACAGATTTGACGCCGGACGTGACAAACCCTTAGATACGAATTAAATCAAGTTACATCCTCAATTCCCACGTCATCTCTAATTTTAAAATAAATTAAATGCGATAATATTCCTATAAACTGAACCTTAGTCTTGCCACATATGCACCAAATTTTAAAAAAAAATGTATATGAATCTTAAAATTCACGTGATTCTAATAAAATGCTTAACGTTTTCAAAGCATACGCATACCGTCACAATAAATAATCACGTGCTGCCAGATCTGACGGGTCGTGGAATATTGTCGCCATATGTCGAGATATAGAAGCAATCGGTTAACCGCATCCATTGATCGCCTATCCGTGTGACCAGTTGTCCCGTCCTATTGAGACCACGTGTTTTGACTGATTTCCAGACTTCGAGACAAAAATTGGTTAATCGTTCAGACATATCGCTTTAACGCGGTCACGTCATAATCTGCGTTGTCTGCTTCAAAGAAACGCGTACACACAATTCTGAAATTCGCTACTACTATCGTACAATGAATTCAGTACTGTGCAACGGCTCCTAATGAATTTTGTGAGAGTCGGTTGTTGAGCGTAACCAAATGCTTTGATTTATTACTCAGATCAACTTAGATGCTTATTGTAAGTAATGTAATTATTGACATTTAAAATATTCAAAATTTGGAGCAAACGTGATACGGCCTACTTGATCAGCATTATGTAATGCTTGAACTTATGTTAGACTACTTAGACTTTGTATGTTTAAATCGTTGTAAATTACCTTTCGAATACTAGAATTCTACAAGACAAGGGAAACCGCATCACAACAAGTAGAGTGTCCGCAGATACAGAATAAGGATGAGACGCGCTAGCATTGCAGTTTATCGTCTGTCGACCGGACAGATATATGACAGGCTCATACATAACTCAGCTTTCACGCCACACCGTATGTTTGCTCTGTCGAGGTGTTGTAGCGCACAATACGCCCCATAAACACTGTTCACTGCCGGCTTTTTATGTGGGCGTTACAAGTGCCTTTCTAACTTGGTTGAACTAAAGTAGTCTAGACGACCGGCCGGTACACAGTACGGTTGACAGTAATACGGCATTTTATGGTCGGTCTGAACACTTGGCCGGAGAGAGTCCTTTCCGCTGCCCGACTCTTTCCCAAAAAATTATTACAATACTTCGTGGGGAAGAAACAAATTACTTTTTACCCATAGAGTTACCTTATATACTACATCTAATTATGCCTATGTCTATGTTTAATAAATTTATTAAAATATTTAATATTAAACCCAACCAATAATATTATATAAAAAAAACAAAATTATTTTTATTTCATAGAAACTTTGTTCATAATGTATTGTAACGAGAACCCTATTGAAAAGCCCAGAACACTCTCCATCCCCTCCCCCCCGCGAGCAGTGTGGCAGGTCAATCAAGTGGCCCCAGTCAAGACCGCTCACAAGTAGGTTCTAGTGTCTTCAAGAATACTTGAGATACGCATTAAGCCAGCGTGCAGTAAGGAGGGAAACCTATACTGGACCTCTGCGTGACCTATAAAAGCAAGAGCGTCTGTCGTTGTCAAGTGAGTTACGTGAGCCATTTTCCTTAGCACGGATCAGTGTTTGTCGAAGAATTGTGTGAGGTATTATTATGTTATAAATTGTGTGGAATTAAGATATCGTCTAGTCGGCCACAAGTATCAGCTGGTTCCATTGTTGTCACGTTTAATATTCCGAGCTTCTACTAGAGCCGGCCATGCCACAGCCCAACAGACCGGTAGTTCCTAGCTTTTAATAATTAATCACGTATTTCTGGCAAAAAACCATAAAAATTTTACATTGCTTTTCTTCTACCTCACGTCCTTAATAACTCTAACTAATGTTATTAATCGCGGTGGATTACTCGTTACTATAATGCACTATTATGAACAGCAGGCGTTACACTAATCGCAGCGTACAGGTGGACACGGCTGTAACAAATCAGTGCGGCGCTGTGCTGTCGGTCAGCAAACATTACACGGCCAGTGGGGTACACGGAAATGCAGATTTAATTACTTTACACAAATTTACCGGTGCTAGTCCAGGTGTTCCGCAGCATGAACATATGTTTAATTTGCCTGCAGAGAGACCCAGGTCTTTGCGTTTAAATTTGTTTCGAATACGGTTTGTGACACAATTCTCTCTCGACCCCTATTTCCTGTACGTCACTCTCCGTCAGTCCCTCTGTTACTCCTTCTTTTTTATGTTTCTGAAATCCTCTTCTTCTTTTTATTTGTTTCTCACGTACGCTTTTATTTATTGGTACCGTCTTACTCGTTCATTTTCAAATACATTAAGAGAGTTCTCTTTGTACACCTGGTTTTGAGTAGTGTATTTTAAGCACGTTGGTTCTTATTTCAAACGCAAGCGTCGTATACTTAAATACAAAACCTCGATGGAAAACAATGCAGTATTAATTGGTTTATTTTAAATCACTTTATATGTAAAATGTATACACTCCACAGATTTATCTCACTTTATATTTAACATGCGCTTAAGTTTATTAAAGCCGTACGGTTTTTTCTTTGCTTCTTAGTCGTTAACGGCTTAGGACCTTGCAAGGCGTTGTCGCTGTCTTGTAGTTCCGGCTCTCAAACAATTTTGCTTTGGTTTTTATAATAGTTATGCCTCACAACCGTAATTAGACACGTTTTCAAGAGTTAATTGTACACGACGATCTTAGTTCTCTTAGTCATGTTGTCACATTACACCAATATTGCTACGCTAATTACGTAACGCTCTCGACAAGTCGGCAGGTGCAGTTACGGAAAAGTTGTACACGTTTCTCGGCTAGCCCAGCGTGCGGCGTCTGTTAACGCCGACTCTCGATGCCAAGGCCGTCCATTCAAGTAGCTTCGAGATTGTTGCAGTACTCTTCACCAACGGAGATTATGTTGGCATGCCGCCAGCACTATGGGAAAATATTCTGAAACATCTGCAGGCTATATATAAGCAACAGCGGCCGGCTTAGTTAGTTAGTTACACCTGTAAATTTGTCGAGTCCGGGTCAAGTGATTGTGGAAAGTGATTACTGTCTTGTAATTAGTCCGGAACTCTTAATAGTTGACATTATTATTGAGTGCGAACAAATTTAACTTGAATTATTAGATGAGACTACCTCGTTGATTTCACACTGTTACTTGCCACTAATTAAAGCTGGAATATCATTAATTACTGTTTGTATTTTTTTCCACTGTACCTTACAATGATGCGTGGGACCACCGTAACAATATATTATGCGGCAGTAACGTTATGTAGCTTCAGACGTTTTGTTTCATTAAACGTTTCCTTTATTTGTTTTTAGATTTTCTACAATCGTACGTCCGACATTTACATAGGCTTAATTCAAATTACCTTAGTCAACGACTAATCAATCTACGACTAGAACCGTACTTTTTTGTGCTAAGGTTTAAAGGAATATTGTGACAACATCTCGACTCATTATTATCAAGAGATTTTATTAGTATTGTCTTAGTCGTAAAAGAAATATTTTAGTAGAATTTCGGAAGATAGTAGGAGGACCATTCGACCACAACCAAAACCAAGACCATGAATGACTTTGCATGAGACAGTACATACTTACCAACCATTACTACTACTTCCTCATCTTCTTTTTATTCTTCAGCATTACAGTCCAAAGTGAACTCAAAGATGAATTTTCTTCAACGTCTGTCATCCGTTACCTACTCAGCGTTATCCGTCACGTCCATTCTTCTTACATCTGCTAGCACATCATCCAACCATCTTCACTTATGTCGTTCCCTCTCTATGCTTTTATACTCCCTCAGAATTTTCTTTGGCATACTCTGATCACCCATCAGTTCAAGTTGACCTAGCCATTTCATTCGTTGAGTTTTACGAGTATTAGGATGTCCTCATGCTTTAATAACTCAACTGTCTTCTGGTTAATTCTTAGTCTATATTCAATCAGTTATTATGAAATACAATTTGAGTGTTCATTCTTTCCAGCTCTACAGAGGATTTAGAATAAATATCTAGAAATAATCCATAGCTTGGAAATCACTCAATCAGCTGTGGGAATATCCACGTTATGACTTCGCTAACAGATAACGAAAGTAACTCGTAGATTATACAGCAATAACTTACCAACTAAATAAAAGTTATATCAGTAAAGTGAGAACAAAACTTAATTTTTATTATGCTGTTAAATAACAAATATAAAAGAATAAAGTATATATTAATATTGTTAAAGAATTATTCTTATTATTAAAAAAATCATAAGAGAACTTATTAAAAAATATCTGACTTGAAAAATGTTTGAAGAGTGTTCAAAAAAAAAAAAAGAACAGGCTATACGACGTCAGGCAATTTTGAAACACAAAGAATAAAAGAAGAAGACGATGAGGAACAGCTGTAAAAAGAAAGAAATAGAAGGGCAGGTTTTCATGTATTAAAAACACATGTAATACGGACGTATAAAAATGTAACGTAATTCCATTTCACACGTTATATTCTTTTTGATATTCTAATTAATCTTTTGACTATATAGTTAAGAGTAACTTAATCACAACAGACAATTTATTTCCGTTGTGCAGTTGGCAACGCTTCCTGGTGCTCTGTGATCTCAAAGGAGGTGCATTAAGCTAGTTTATCTGCGCGATTTATCAGCGGACGTACGGACATTAGGAAAGCGGCTACGGCGACGGTGCCGCGGACAATTACCCAGAAACAGGGTTACAGAGCAGTTTGCACAAATGTGTCCGTCCGGCAGACAAACAGAAGCTAATTGTTATGCGACACGACAATTTAACTCACAACAATGGGCAAAGAACTTAAGGTAAGTAACAGGCGTGTGAATTGAATAAAATGGCAAGAAGTGTTTATTTTGATCAAACACCAAAAGATAGTTATAGCTTACTGTTACGCAACTGTTTTTAAGAGTACCCGGAAAAAATAATTTTCACATTTTTATTTTTTAATGGAAAATGGAAATACAAGATTTTTGTCTTTACAGCAATATATAATATGTAGGCCTTTGTAGGTTACTTCATATTTAATAAATTTTTCAAATATTTCTTACACACTGAAATGAAAGATATCCAGATTTTGAACAATTTATTGAATAATAAGGATAATAATTAGATTCTCGTGATCTCCATGGCAATTAAATATAAGCAATCTACTACGGCCCAACAGACCGGTAGTTCCTAGTGTTAATAATATAGTCATGTATTTCTGGCAAAAAAATATAGAAATTTTACATTAGTTTTCTTCTACCTCACGTTCTTAACAACGCTAAGTTATTAATTTATTCTCAAATGATTTGTCGCAGTATCTTGTGTGCAAAAACTGTAAAAAAGTGGACTTCAGTTACACAGGATAAATTGTCACATGGACTTGACTTCTCAGGAAAGCTGTCGTGTAATTATTGTGTGACTAAACATAAATTTTTTAGTCCTTAAGAAACAGATGTGCCAACAGACTCCTCAGTTGTAAAAAATGCAAAGTTTTATGAAATGGACATAATATTTGTATACAGACTAAGGTCAATTGGCAAATGTACGATAGCAAGTCAAATACTGTGAGCTCGAATGGTTCGCGTCTTAAAAATGTTTGATGAAATAAGGGTACGTACTTCGGGAAAAACTATAATCAGAGTACAAAAAGACTAAAAGCAAGAAATAAGAAGAACTTAGCCACTGTCTGGACTGTAACCTAGGTATATTCTGAAGAAACTGAAATACAAAGTTCCTATACAATCTTGCATCACTAGCTAGATGCTTGGCATGGTCAATTTAGCATAAAAGATAACTGAGAGAGGATACATAAGTTTTAACAGGTAAGCTAGTAATCATACTAAAAGTATCGTATACTACGAAAACAGTAAGTGAGACAGCAGAACAAAATTAACGAATCAGGTGTAAGAAATGAAGTTGTAAGGCAAGTATGAGGGTAGACGATATGAGATTAAAAAAATTGAAGGAAAAGTCACAAAGAAAAGAATGAACTAGCATATAATAGAAAGGGATAGCATACTAAATATCTGCAGGGACAAAGAGCAAGGAATACAGAGAGGAGAGCTTGTTGATTGGCCTACGGGAAAAGATGGAAGAATTAAGGTTTCTTCTAGTATAATAAACAAGCCATGTGTAAGCAAGGCGAAGAAGAAGAAAAAGAGGAAGGAGCAGAAAAGGAAGATAAGGAAGAGAAGGAGGAGAAGAGTTGAGAAAGAAGGAGAATGACAGCGGGATAGAGAGAGACAGCCAGAGATGAATAAAATAATCACTTTCAAACACCAAATTGAAAAAAATTGTCACCTTAAAAAATACAGAGGAACAAGGATTTCGATTCAAGTAAATTTCTTGAAAATAATTTTTGTTATAAGTTACACTGGAAGAAGTAATTTTTTAATTTACATTCCTGAGAAGTCAATGTAGTTATAAAGTCAGCAGCCTGAAACAAAACGGGTGTAGCCAAAATATGATTTGATTTACAGATTTGACTCCGGTCTTGTCTTATTTCAAACAAAGTGAGTTGGAAAAGTTACGGCGCAGTGCCTGCCAGCTGTTGATATAAAAGATAATATACACCAAAGAAATCAAATTACACTCAGTCTTCTTCAACATTTCAATACCAGTGTTGTTTCTGTATAGCCTATTTAAATAATCTTATTCTTTAACAACTTGCTCCAGCTACAACATTGCCAGTCAGATTCATTCTACTCGCGGCCTCCATGATTACAACGATGATTTTGGTAGTCGCTGTATAGCTTTACACTGGACAAGGCATATTGATGCTGCCACTACTCTTTTTTTTCAGTTCCTGAGTTTCAAATTGATTTGCGGGAGTCTCCCAGTCAGCTCCAGTCTTTATTGTACTAATTTATTATTTAATTCTGAGTTCCCAATTCCAAATTTATTTACAGCAGTTTTCCAGTCAGCTCTGTTTTTCCAGTCCTTCACTTCAATTCAGTACAATTATAACAATTAATATCTTCAATTACACTAAAATTATTAAATAACGGTCAGTTAGGCCGTGGCCGTGGCCGTGGCTGCTGTATAATCTCGGTATCGTCGGCAACGTTTCGCATTCCACCCTCGCAGATCTTCTTCAGGCCACAAAAAGCACATCAAGTACGACACCACAAATCAAGGCAGATTAAAGCCACATAAAAGCAATTCATGTGTATGAAGAAACAGTTACGGCAGATATTGGCCGAACGATACCCGACAACGTTTCAAGTAAGAGCAACGACTATTTATAATCTTCAGTAATAAACTGGAAGCGGGTACTTCCTTTGACACTACTCTCTTCTACCGTTTTTACCAATTTCTCCAATAGCTTCTTGACAAAGCACTCAAAACAAATCATATGGTCTATTTTAAACTTAGTCTCCTATTTTCTTTAGATAGTGCTACCCTCTCCAGTTTTTGATTGGCACCTTCAATATTTACTTTGTCAGTCCGATTGTTCTTTAAATTCTTCTGTAATACTGAAGCTCAAATAAAGTAATTTGTTTCTTCGGTATGCATCGTGGTCCACGATTCACACCCGCACATAACCACATTCCAAAACGTCCTTATCACGCTGTACCTGATCATCCATCCTATACAATTTTCTGTAAAAACACGTTTTGTTTTGTTAAGTGCGATCATTGCTTGGTTGTCCTACGCTTTATTTCTTGACGCTTGTCCAGTCCTTTGTGATTTTGATTCCTAAACAAGTAAATTTATCAACGCCTTCAGTATTTCTATCCTGGTTTCCGAGGCAACTGTTGGAATTGTGAGTTGTTGATTGAGACTACCGTATAGAACAAACTATATGACCAAGCTATATTCGCCGCTTCTGAAGACGGATATAGAATATAACTGTAACATACCAAAGACAAAAGTAATGGCCTTTATAGGAGATGAACTGGTTTGGACCAAAATATGCATAGACAACACATGCAAAAAACAAGTAAAACATCTTGGACCTGAAATTAGTTATGATCAAAATAGAGCTATAGAAAATAAAGTGACGAATTTCACAACAATGTGTGGAACGATTTGGAGAACGTTAGAAAATAAATGTACAAAATAAACCCGAATATAATTTTATAAAACAATCGCAATACTACTGTATGGTTCTGAAACTTGTGTCGTGAAGAAAAAAAGATGAACGGAAGATACAAACAGCAGAAATGAAACAACAAGAAGTGATATAGATATTTTTACAGTTAATGAAAGTATTGAAGAATACAGAAGAAAATGGATTCAACACATCAATAGAATGGAAGAAGAAAGTAGAATACCGAAGTTGGCGAAACATTACAACCCTAGATGCAGACGAAAAGTTGGTAGACCTAAGAAACGGTGGACTTTGGAATGGGAACAGGCCACTAAACCCTAAAACCGTGAATATGATGATGATGATTTCAGTATTTCTCCATTCACTGATATTTCAACCTTTTTTCATTCCATCACATACTGTACTTTTAGCTTTTGCTTTATTCAGATTCGTATGATAATCGAGTTTTATAATTCTCTTTACCCTTTCCAGATGTCCCTAAGAACCTGCTCGCTTCCAGCTACTACTATTGGAATATCGCCAAGGACTTCAATCATATTTATTTTTACTCCATTAGCTTTACGCCGTAATCCACGCCTTTCTTAACTTTATTGTAATGCTCCATGGATGGAGGTATAAAAAATTATTGAAAATATAACTTCTAACTTTTTCAGGTCTTAACCAGCAACCAAGGACAAAATCAGAGATTTTCTTTTGAACCTCTGACTTAATGGACTCTCCAATGCCAACCACAACTTTTTCCAATTTCACACTGCTTTCCCCGCTAGACCTATTTCTACAAGTGTACGTAATTATAATATTTATAAAATATATTGTTACGAGTTTTCACCCATAAATATGGTAAATTATTTCTTTTTCAACAAATAAAACAATAATTACTTTCTATTTACTGAGATATAATTGAAAAATATAAGTATTGATAGCAACAACAGCATCTAAGACCGTATTAAATGCTAAAAATTTACTATAAATAATATCTTCGTATACGGTAAATAGGTGGAAAAATGTCAGAATTAAATTTTTCCTCGTAAATTGTTCGAGTACATCGGTTATTTCTTTTCATTTAAAACGTATACAGAAGTACCAATGTCAAAATTACGACTTTACGATATAAAATTGCAGTATTTACACTTTATTCCTGTAATCAACACATTTTACGGTTATGAGTCAAGCTATAGGGACGAGAAAAATATATAAGCAAATTCTAATATCCATGAAACTCAGCAGCTCAGGCGTGGTTGGGAGCTGTGTGATGGGGTGCAAGTGAACTGTTTGACCTTGGAGCGCCGATTATTTTCAGCTGTGGATTAACTATGGTAAAAGGAGGAAAACTCCCTCTTCAAGAAGAAATAATTTATTGTTTACACATTTGTTTTGCCATAATTCACGTTATAATTCCATGTATGTATGTTATATATTCTTCTAGTTACATCCATTCTTCTAGCCATTGTCTACTGATAATAAATAGCCTCTACCGCTAGCAACAGAGCAAAGAAAATCGCATGTTACAAAAACTGTGTCTTTGTTTAAACAGAACAGAGAGGAATAGAGTACGATGCTGCTTAATTAACTTTAGTTGCTTCTTTGGGACAATATACTTAACTCAAATTAAAACTAAAAACCTATGAAATTGTTATTTATTATCATTCTCTACTGATAATAAATAGCCTCTACCGCTAGCAACAGAGCAAAGAAAATCCCATGTTACAAAAACTGTTTCTTTGTTTAAACAGAACAGAGAGGAATAGAGTATGACGCTGCTTACTTAACTTTATTTGCTTCTTTGGGACAATATACTTAACTCAAATTAAAACTAATAACCTATGAAATTTTTACATAGTACTGTAGGTCAGCCTTTTAGTTACCTATGAGTGCGAAAGTTGGTTATCCAGAAATGTTGAATGAACGACAAGATTATAAATGAAATATTAAACCAGTTATAAAATTTAGTGTAAAAAGTTAGAACTTTACGAGAAACAAAAATAAAATGCTCATAAAGAAAGAGTGACATATTTTAGCATAATGATAAGGAAAAGTTAAAGAGATAATATAAGAGTGACAATCGCATAAGATCATAGTGGATAATGGATGGTGACTTTATAATCAGTTGATACTACAATTATTGTAGTAGAAATATATTGAAATGACACGGAAAAAGATTAGAAAATTAGGGACTGGAGTTTTATAATAACGTTATTCCGTTAAATTAATAGCCAAAAGTACACGGGGAACTAAATTTATTAGAGCTTCCTTCAAGGAAAGTTGAAAGGAAAAAACAACATTGAGGCTTCTACCACTTTCCTTGAAACAGACGAAAAAAAGTTGTGAAAGCAAACTTTGGCAAATAAAAATTAGTGGAGGTAAAAAGGGATTCCTAACTAAGAGGAAAACTCAGTAATTCTAACGTGAATGGCAAAGAAGGGCTGGAGTGACCAGCTCCAATCTTTGCCTATTTGAGACCGGAACAAACCATCCTTGGCTTAATCCTTGAAGATGATAATGATGACGATGATGATGAAAACTTTATATATAATATTTAATCAAAGGTAAAAAAATCCGATTGACTACTTACTATGAAAACACACACAACACTCAGAAAACACGAGCACAATGAGCACGAACACTTGCACACCACCAACTCCGTTGACAAAAGTTCACCATGGCGAAAGTCGCGTCAGGTAAATTCAAATTAAAAAGAATTAAATTCACGTTTATGTCACTAAAGTATCTTTGAAACGTAATTTTTTACTTTTCAGTTTCAATATTTAAATAATAAAAACAGTTTAATTCCAAACACTTTTTAATTTTTTCAGTAATATATTGAAAGAAGAAAAATCACATATCCTGCTTATTGCAAACGATGAGTTAGTATTCACGGACAAAACAAGCAAAAAACGGCATACACGAACCAAACACTTTATAAAAAGTGTACGTGATGGGAATTTATAAATTATATTTTATAACGCTGAACATGTCTGCACTAGAAACGACGAAGCAGACATGTCCTAGCCATACTGTTAATGAATCTTGCTAAAACGCCTACATTTCAAGTACATATAATATTATTTTCTCTATTACGCTTTTACTTCCTTTCAATAGTTCTTATTACATGGAACGCTGCGTTTTCCTTCATTGTTGTTGGAGTTATTTTTTAAGACTTTCTTACACACTTTTCCTCATTTATTTAATTGGACATATTTATAGATGTAATCAGGTTTTTAACTTTTTCGGAATCTATTGAGACATTCACCGTCCTCCTTCCTACGAACATTGTATTCGATTTTCCATTATGCGTGTACATAATTTTTTACATTTAGAATTTTGTATATAAAGGAGGAAAAGAAACTTCTTTTGTAGTACCCTACTTTGTTACATAATTCAATTCTTTTGTCAGCAATACTGCCGCCTTTTTTCCTTTCCTGATTCGGGTTGTTTTGTTTAGGCGATGAGATCCCCTTCCCCCCGAGTGGCATGTAAAGGAATTTTTTTTTTTTTGGTAAATTTATTTGTTATCGGCTGTTATCGATTTGCGCTGAAAACGTGTTCATTGGTACCCAAAACCGCGGCATGTAAAATAATTTTTTGGAGGAGGGTTTCGTGTATTCTTTATTATTAATTAATTTTATCCAGAATAGGGACACCCATCAATGTTTGGATTCACGGAACAAGGTAAAAAGATAATAGTTTTTCCTATGCTTCCATCATTGTATACTATTTCCATTCTTAGTTCAATCCTGATGTAAACAAACCCACGTGGCAAATCTGAAACGCTATTGGTCAGGGGAGTTGACATTGTTGATAGTTTAATATATCAGGCGCATGTGCAGGATGTCATCATCATGGGTAGTGTTGTAAACTCATCTTACTACTTAAATCTGGGCACGTCGTTTTAAGACTTCTTTCTTATCACCGTGTTCTGAATTCTTTGAATTAATATGGAGCCAGTTGATAGGATATATTTTCGGTCACAACACAACATATAAGCTGCCTGCTATAAAACATTTGATAGACAAGGTGGTAAACCAAACAACGGGAGACAAGTGGCGTCATTGTATCGAGCATATAATTATGTCAGAAGATATGGTATGCCAACTGGCCCACATTACCGACGTCGTTGAGGACAATCTTACAATGTAATGACACTGACTCAAGCGATGATACTAGGTCCGACACAGATAAAGAAGCCATTGAATTACTCTCCGACCAGCAGCTGATAATATACAGGATACTGGTAATTATACTATGACAACTTCTATTTTCGTTTTAAATAAATTTTACTTTTTTTTGTTGCGATTTTTAAACTATTAATAAAAAACAAACAGAATTATCACTGTTGCACACCACTATAGAAAAATTATTCCGATTAGCGCTTTCAAGCTTCTCAGCTCATCGTCAGATCGGAAATAACATTAACCCAGAAATAATATTATTCTGGGTGTTATTTCCGATCTGACGATGAGCTGAGAAGCCTGAAAGCGCTAATCGGAATAATATTTTTATAGTGGTGTGCAACAATGTTAATTCTGTTTGTGATTATAACCACTAACACAACTTTCTTAATTAAACCATTAATAAAAAAGTCACAAAGACTGGTGTCACAAAGTATTTCACTGTCGGTCTGACACTGTCACACAACGTTTACTTTGGTCAGGACAAAATTATTCCAATTTATGTGTGTTTTTACAGTATCAAAATATGTACCCTATCTGTACTGCTGCTGTCAGAGTGACACGCCTCCAATTCGAGCAGCAAACAGCGTTTCAAATGTTCCACGCCTGTTTGTTTACATCAGGATTAAATTAAGAACTGAAACAGTATTAAGTACTTTTCCATGAAGAATTATTTGCTCTGAATATCTGTATTACACAACACTACAACACATTAAATTCGTGTGTGTATATGATGATAGGTGTAATCGTAATAATAATAACACTATGTAATTTGGTTTAAAATCATTTAAATATTTATTAAATAAAATTCTTATTTTTGTTGCGACTTATAATCATTATTATTTGTATGTGCATGTAGTCTTAACACACATCTACTTATTACATATAATTGATGTTCATATTACACATAGACATATTATACAACCTTATATTCTAATACATCTTATAATTATCTAATAGTTGCTCTCAGCTTGCTCATTAATATGATACTTATTAGATTATCTAATCCTTCTAATTTCTAATCTCTTTTGAATTTACTGCATATGCATTGCTTTATAATAAAATTTCACTAATTACGTTATCAATTTAAATATCAAAAATTATATATTCCAAATTATAGCTTCTAAGTTGCTGATCAAAATTATAGTTAAACATTCTTAAACATTACATGAATTATTATACAAAAAATATTTACGTTTGTACAAATTATTAATTTATATTTGAACTTAATTGTCTCTCTCTTTACTTCGTTAATTATTCTCTTTGAATGAGTCTCGGTTTACAAGTACATGGTTGTTTGTCACCTTACTGTTGTGGTAAATTGGCAGCGTGTCCTCTTCGGTCCTAGGTCCTTGATACCGGATGCTCCTTTGTCGTCCTGGAGTCCTGGAGTCCTGGTTCGTCGGATTCTCGTACGCTGGATTACTGCATGTACTTCGGTTGCTCCCTCGTCTCCCGTCATGGCCTCAGGTTGCAAGTGCTCTCACAACTGATGAGTAGTCGTGAATTCCCTGACAGCTGCTGTGGTTGAGATACAAATGTTGTTGTGTCTAAGCAGAGTCTCTGGCTGCCACAGTAGTCGATCAAGAAAGAGTTGTATTCATGAAGCAGAGCCTCCGGCCGCGACTATGTTTGATTGAGGAAGAGAATAATGTTATCGTGTCTCCTATATTCCTACCCAGGGCGCTAAAATCATGTTTCGACAATATTCTGCATGTCAGAGACTGTATTTTGCATGTGTGAGACTTCTCACACACGATTCTTGTCACATTTAATTCGCCTGTCTTCGCGATTTGCGAAGTCTTTTGCACATTACCCGATATTCATTCTGTCGGTAATTTTTATTTTTTCACCATGTACAAACCGTTTTTCTTTATCTTAATTAACATAAGCTCTATTTATTTTTATTTTCCTGTAATTACACTTTTTATCCTTTTTACACTATTTTTTATACACATATGCGTCTTATTTTTATACACATTTTGGTGTATTTGGTTTTGTGCTATTATGCATACAATCTTTACAAATTAAATAAATTCCTATAATTAATAGCGTTCCTTAAGGGTGGCGCTTTTCAGGAATTGACAGGTCGCACACACACACGTAACGTACGTGTGTACACAGAGACAGAGCAGCTGGCGTGTTCCACCTGTCCCAACATGAAAGTTGTGGTTGTTCATATTGCAAGCTGAACTATTATTATTAACAATATGAATTAATTAATTAATTATTTTAATTACTTTGTGCAATGCACAGTACCCTATACATTTGTACTGTTGCAGTATATTATAGTACAATACCATTTTTACTTCCATGTTCCATAAGGAAATGGAAGTATGGTAATGGAGAATAAACCATGTTCGAGATAAGGGCTGATTCTAATTGTACTACCCTCAAAACATGAAGAAAAGTCATTTTCCGAAAAGTGTCTGTGTTTGTGTCTGTGCGTCTGTGTGTCTGTGTGCACACGTTTCTCTATGGCGAACAATAACTGCCGGAAATTCAAACAGAATCAAATAATATTTTGCATATGTGCCTAAGTGTAGAAGTCTCAAGGCCTATTGATTTGGTGAAGATCGGTTAAGGGGAAGGGGTAGTTTACCTGCAACGTTTTATGTTTAAACAAGGGTAAAGTGCTTGATTTTGATAAACAAAGTATTCTGAAAAGAAGATCATAATAATCCACTATAGAAACGTAGATGAAATGTCTATAAATGATGAGGCTAGTTGAAGTGGGAGGGGGTAATTTTCTATAAATGAAAATGATAGTTGAACGAGAGGGGATAATTTTTTATATGTGTACTACGTTATCGGCAACAAAGAAGTAGTTTGTTGTTAAAATTCCTTCCCGGGCTGTTCGGCTGTAGTCCAATGTTTTCTGCAAAACAAGACGTTTTGGCAGTGCCTTCGACTGCCTTCATCAGTAAAAATCGAATGAGCTAACGTGACCACAGTACTGTTAGTGACCACAGTACTGTGGTTAAGGCTGAAGAAAGAAGTAGTTTTTATGGAAATATTTCATTTAGAAAATGATTTTAAATATAAATCTTAGAACACGGAAGTCATTTATGGTTCTCCATATACATATTTTAATTATTATTAAAGAACATTTTTTGTCGTAATTACCTGTTACAAATATCAGAAGCAAAATTTCAAATTCTAACGGTTTCTCAAGTACACTGAGGCGTAAGCTGTGTTGGCCTCGCCAAGTTTACTGCATACTCGATTTATAAAGGCACTCACGAGAGAGGAGCACATAAATATTCTTTACGCCTCCCAAACGCACTACTTTACTCATTCATAAAGCATGTGTTGAGCACAATGATGAGTCACCCCCCACAATTTTCTTCAAAACACTAATAAATAAATCACGTTCCCTCCGACTGAGAAAACAATTTTCTCCTTGTATGAATTTTTTATTTTCACTTGAAGCGGCAATAACAGAAATTTGTATTATACAAGCAAAATTTATGAGTGAAAACATTTATGTACATATTATTTTTATCAGCTTCAGTGATAATTGTATTGTGTAATAAATTGTCAATTGATGTGTCGATTGAAGATCCTAAAACGTTATAAACATTTTTTTATAGCATTATTGTTCAACACAATTGCTACTTTCTTCTCCACATAAAGGATCATGTAGAGCGACCCAATAACTAGGTTATACTATACAGTAACTTCAAGTTGTCTTCCAGAGTCAACCAGTCTGTCAACAGTCTGACTACTCAATCGATATCTTTCACTGGCATCGCTCATACGTCTAATCACCCCTTTCAAGATGGCTGAAACTCTCGCGCTCAAAAGCTAGAAATATTAGAAATATTATGATGCAATTATGTGTTCATAGAACTTATGTGTTAAATCACTGAAGGTCTTAGGAGTGTGCGATCGTGGGTTAAAACGTTTATGCCAACAGTACTCCAAATAATGATGATGGGGTTAATAGCAGCTGCGGTAGCAGCAGCAGCAATAGTAGCAGTAGTAGTAGTAGTAGTAGTAGTAGTAGTAGTAGTAGTAGTAGTAGTAGTAGTAGTAGTAGTAGTAGTAGTAGTAGTAGCAGCAGTAACAGCAGCAGCGGCAGCAGCAGCAGCAGCAGCAGCAGCAGCAGTTGTAGTAGTAGTAGTAGTAGTAGTAGTTGTAGTAGTAGTAGTAGTAGTAGTAGTAGTAGTAGTAGTAACAGCAGCAGCGGCAGCAGCAGCAGCAGCAGTAGTAGTAGTAGTAGTAGTAGTAGTAGTAGTTAGTTTAGGTTAGGTTAGTTTGAGTTGTAGTTTGTTTTAGTTCCAAGTTTTATCAGGATTCAGAGTAATGTTCTTTGATGTTAGGTTAGATTAAGTTTGATTAGGTTAGGATAGGTTGTGTTGTAGTTTGTTTTATTCCAAGTTTTATCAAGGTTGACAATAACGTTCTTGTTGTTCCATTATTCCACGCTGTCCTTTTTACCACACTTCAAATAAACATCTTAAAAGTAAGTGTTCTGAGTTTGTCTGGAAAAAATATAGTAACACTAGTCAAAAGTGTGTATTACTGATGAAATCGGACAACACCTCGAACCGTACCATCGCCACTTAAATGTTGTGAAGAGAGTATGACCTCAACTTTAAGAAGGAATAATTTCTACTGTCCGCTAGTCTTTGCGGAAAATTGTACACAAAATTGACACAAATTTTGGAGATCTAGAGTTGAAACATGTAATGTTAAAACACGCAGAATATTTGTTACTAAAGTAACAGACCATTATTTTACATTTGGAAAGCAGTAATGAAGAAGTCGTGTTAGATGAAGACTACGGTGCCGATAAGACTGAGCTCTTTAGTTTGTGATATGACGTGAAGGGGTTCGGGCTATGTAAAGGGATGTTTGTCTGATTACTTTCTATTCGTGAAGGCTAATTAGCAACCCGTTCTTATTTCACGCCCTGTTCTCATTGCATGCTGACATACACTCACATACGTATTCACATATTCCACTTTGGCAGATGAACTGACAGTACTGTCTTAATTAAACAATGTGGTATTTTTAAATAAATTGTTCAGTTTTTAACAAGCAGGGTTACAGTGCTTGGCCGTGCGATACTGAATGCCGCTGGCCAAATGTTAAAAGTTACGTCAGGAACTGTAATTATCATGGAAGTCTTAATTTCATAGAATTGAACTAACCAACTGGGCGAGCAATATTATTGGTACGGTAACAGAAAACGATTGGGCAGGGTACTGTAAGAAATTTAAAGAGATAAAAGAGATTTGAAGAGAGCTATTATTGGGAAAGTGATGGGATAGTGTCAGACGTTATTGATAAAACTGTAATTGCATTACATTCGAAGGATGACAATATCAGCTGTGAAAGTCATGAAAATACCAATAGCTGTGACAGTGACTATGACAACAATAGAAATACTGACAGGCAAGAAGAAACAATTGAGCAATTAGCCTGCCCTCATTAAAAGCTGTAAGTAATCTGTTGTATTTCAAAGTGTAAAAGTGTACAAAATTAAAGTTATCGAACGCGCAAAGCAAGTTTCCTGTTTTAACTCGACCTTTTGGCATTTGTCTGTCTGGCTTTATGTCTAGCTATCTGTCTGGTTCACATCTCAACCAAGTCACTTTTCAACGCATTAACCTATTTTCGTCAAACTTGACATGCGTGTCCACACTTTTGCCTTACAGAACTTTATTCTTCTTGAGATTGACCCTCTCCATAGGCCTATAGAGTATCAAACTAAACAAATTTTTAATCACAATCTAAATGTTGTGTTTATTTTTGAAAATTAACAAAAAATTAACGTTAGAGCTTAGAAAGTTGGTAAAAATTTTTTTAAATTGCAAAAGTTCATGTTGGGTATCAAATTAAAGAGAATGTTAACTGCAATCTGAATGTAGTGTTACGTTTTGAAGGTTTCAAACTTTTAGGACCCTAGGCTCAAAAAAGGACTAAAAATGTTTTAAAATATTAAAATCCAGCATTTTGTCATATTTAAAAGGAAATTCTAACCCAAATCCAAATACCGATATCAGTGATAGTGATTCTGATCGCAATAGAAATACTGACAGGCAAGATGAAACACATGAGCAGTTAGCTTGCCTCATTAAAATCTGTTGCAACTGGTTATATATCAAAGCGTAAAGGTGCCTGAAATTTAAATTTCTGTTCTTCCGTTTATCTCGCCAACCGAGTTTCCTGTTTAACTCGACCTTTTGGCATTTGTCTGTCTGTCTGTCTATTTGGTGAATGTCGCCCAATAACTTTTGAACGTATTAATCGATTTTCGTGAGACTTGGCATGCGTTTCCACACTTTCAACTTACATAATCTTATTTTTATTTAGATTGATCCAATAACAATTAGGGACGCGGGGGGCACAAATGCACACATGGGCTGAGTCAGTTAGCCTACTGCGATTCTAACCCGGTCAGAGATAGCTCGTCAGCTGAGGTGAAAGCAACTCTCTAGGGGAAGAGCACCCGAAATCAAAGTTCCTGGTCCTCCAGGTTGGGAGTTGGATCGGAGAATTTACATAGCCCATCTGTAAAACTTTTATGTGCATAAACCTGTCAGTTTCTTTCGCCAGCAAGTTTTTACAATCTACGATGCGCGTTATATCCTTGGGACCCGGAACTGGAGAGCAGCTGCACTTGACCGAGATAACTGGCGGAGGCTGTTAAAGGAGGCCTTGACTCAGTAATGGGTTGTTGCGCCTCTGAAGAGGAGGAGGAGTGTTTATTGTATGATTGTATGCTCTACCATACTAAACAAGAAATAGTAGAGTAATAGAAATTTATGTGATTTTTTGAGAATTGGACTATCATTTAATATCGAAATTTATGTATTAATAAATGCATTTCGTTCAAAGTAGTGAGCGAGCTCTGCAGCTCAGAAAGCATAGTAGTATTTTAATGTAAATGAGATTTTACAGTGCTAATTCTAGTACAACATATGGCAACACAGATTTCCCGCTTTGCCTCTTATTGATTTAAGTGAACTTGTGTAATGTGAATCGGTAAGTATCCGAAGCCTTTGTTTGTTTACAGATTATACGCGATGACTGATTACTCTGTCTGCCTTTATGTCTGTCTGTCCGTCCGTCTGTCTGTCTGTCTGTCTGTCTGTCTGTCTGTCTCTCTCTCTCTCTCACTCTCTCTCTCTCTCTCTCTCTCTCTCTCTCACTCTCTCTCTCTCTCTCTCTCCGCCTATTTTACATTCTTTTAGGGAACAAAGAGCCTAGTATAATGCGATATGTGTCTCTTTAAAAGTGCCTCCTACAAGGAGGCTTATTTTATTATAATGTAGCATGCCTTTTCTTGTACTATATAGATATATTTAAAAATTATTCTATTTGCCTTCGCCTTTGATTATTAACAATTTACCATTAAAATAATTCAACTGAATTTCTTATATTTAGTCACAGAGTACAGCAGTATTTTCTTAAAATCTAAGTAAGTGAATAATAATAATAAACAATATTAGTAATTGTATTATGATAAATTCTTTTTTTTTTTATTTGTGTCGTAAACTCACACAGCCAGTTTCAATATTATTAAATTGATAACGAACCAGGCTGATAGGCCGTGGTCGATTGCTCATCGCTAGTAACATTGTCGGCGATGTTTGGAATCCCACTATCCGGGATCTTCCGCAGGCCGCAAAGCGACAGAGTATGAAACAAACAACTACGGCAGATCTTGGGCCGAACGATACCCGACAACTTTCTTTCCGGGTAAGAGCAACCCGGTTGTCGGGTATCGTTCGGCCAAGATCTGCCGTAGTTTTTGTTTCATACTCTGTCACTATGCGGCCAGAAGAAAATCCCCGAACGCGGGATTGGAATGTAGCCGACGATGTCTCTAGTGAATAGCAACCGACCACGGCCTATCACCCCGGGTTCTATTATCAAGAATATTAAGAATATAAGAATATTAAGAATATTTAAGAATATTCTTTTCTTATCTACTTTTGTGAACATTAGGCTACAAAAAGAAACGCAGTAACAACGCGACTGTGTCATAAGAGATACAACGTATATCTGATAGATAACGCTTCTTTCGAATTTCGTTAAAAGTTAAAATCAAGACTACTGTACATCCAGGCAAGTAAGTACTACTGTACTAAAATATATATATATATATATATATATTTATATAATCGGCATAGAGAACCATAAATGACTTACATGTCTAAGATTTATATTTAAAATATTTGTATTTAAAAAACGTACTTGAATTTGGTTCGATAATTTCTAAAAAAATATCCCCCACCTTGTAAATCGAGTTTTATGTCTGACATTGAAATGAAATATTTCCATAGAAACTAATTCGTTGTTTCCGATATCGTACTACACATATATACACATCCCCCTTCCCCTTCAACTATCATTTTCATTTATAGAAATTACGCCGTCTCCTTTCAATTATCCTTTCATTTATAGACATTTCATCTACCTTTCTACAGTGAATTATTATGACCTTCTTTTCAGGATACTTTATTTATCAATACAAGTACTTTACTCTTGTTAAAACGTAAAACGTTGCAGGTAAACAACCTCTTCCGCATAACCGATCTTCACCAAAAGCAATAGGTCTTGAGTCCTCTACAACTCGGGCAAAAAAGAAAAAAATCATTTGATCATCATCATCATCATAGTTGTCAAGGATTAAACCAAGGGTGGTTTGTTCCGGTCTCAAATAGGCAAAGATTAGAGCTGGTCACTCCAGCGCTTCCTGGGACATCTCACACCTCTCCGTCCCCTCGGCTGATAGTTACATAGTTGTTTGGTGATGCTGGACTCATCCATTCGCCAAAGATGTTCCCACCAATTCAGCCGACACTGAGTAATCCTGTCGAGTAAACATATTCAGTTCCTGCAGTATATCTGAGTTTCTCCTATGATCATGGAGTATACACTGCCACGTGCCTGAGAACTCTCATTTCAGCCGCTTGGATACGACTGGCCTGGCATCAAACAAAATTATTTGATTCTGTTTGAATTTTCGGCAGTTATCGTTCGCAATAGAAAAAATTCAGACATAGACACACAGGCACACATACAGACACTTTTCAGAAAATGACTTTTCTTTATGTTTTGAGGGTAGTACAATCAGAATCAGCCCTGACTTCAAACACGATTTTTTACGGGATCACCATACTTCCATTTCCTTATGGAACATAGAAGTAATGAAACATAATCACCCAGGTAAAAATATTCGTTAAAATTAACTGGATTCCGAATTCAAAAGGTGCTAAAGAAGTTCATATAAGCTGTTATTTACAAATTACATTATTACCCAAGTGACATAGAGTATTGCAGAGTGGAAGAGTAATGGCGATGCAGCCAGCATGCGGATTATTATCGCTTGACTTATCATTCTTCATGCTAGCGGCGTCGACAGTAATTGCCTTTGTTCAACTGTTGTGACCCTGTTTCCCTCGTAATTGCCTGTCGTCGCTTGCCTGTCCGACTAATGCCGGCGATAATCTTGTTTACTGTGTGTGCATTGTGTCTGAGCGCAACGCAAGAAACAGACAAAACATAAACTCGGCTTGTTTAGCATTAAACAAAAGAGCTGATAAATTGCTGTCACACGTTTTCTGCTAAAGAAAGCTTAAACGTGCAGTTTAGTCGAACAGTTACAGTTTTTATAGTGGAAACGAGCTAAGTAAACTCAGGATCGCATACAGAACTACAAACAAAACAGAACACACACTGTCAAAAAACATACACAAACGACAAAACAAATTTGGTTTAGCTGGTGTTTATAAATTAAACTGCTCAGGATGTAACAAATTCTACATAGGCCAGACAGGAACGCAGCTTCAAACAGAGATACGTTGAACGAATAAAAGGAGTACACTCCAGCTGGAATCCACCTTTACAAACCACCATGCAGAGCACGGATACGAAAACATAAACTATAACATGTATATATGTGTACATGTGTACACGTACACACAAAAGTCCAAGAACTAGACACTCTTGAACAGCTAGAGATATACAAACACACAAAAACGCATCGAAACAACATCCTAAACAAACATACTATTGCATACTAGGTATTCCATACTATTACATACTATCATATAGTATTTGAACACAATACACAACACACACAACAACAACAATCTTTTGAAAGACGGGGCCGTCACCAAAAGCAGGACGGACAGCGCTCCTAACTGCAGCCTCTGAAGAAGCTCTAACGAGAGAAAGCTAGTTTCGGCCATAAGGTAAAAATTTTTAATTTTTATCGATAATAATTTGTGTTTCGCATCGGCAGTATTCTATATAGTTTATTAAACTAAGAGCTGAGAATTACTTTGCAAGGTACGTCGTCTTTATTAATTCGTTTATTAGAATTTCTCTGTTTTTACAGATTGTTTAAAAACTTTTTTCACGGTGCACAGCTGGAGTTAGTACTAAACCATTTTGTAACGCCAACACAATAGGCAACACAAATAGTAGCGTTGTAACGTTGGCCGCGTAACCTGCTCTATGACGCAGTTTAGGAAATTCCGCGCCCTCGAAACTGTCCTCGAATTTTCTACCGGCAATGTTGGGTAAACAAGATTAGTTACCCCTTCCATTTATAAGGCTTTCACGGTCGGCGTCAACTGTGTTAGAATAGAAATTTCTTCTCTCCGGGCTATTAGGCCGTGGTTCACGCCTGCCGCTACGAACAGACGTTTCGGCCTCTCCTCTGGAGCCCATCTTCAGTGTGAAAACGATTCGGTAACTGACACGGTCTTCGCCAGAGTATCAATCTTTGTCACAGTACTGTGGTTAACTGTACCAGGATAGGTGCAATACAATAAATGAACGACCGAAGCGGGTTCTCAGTTTTAACTCTACCGTTTGGAATTTGACTGTCTGTCTGTCTACCTCATTGGGGCATGTGCCACTGTAACTATCGAACACCTTAACCGATTTTCGCAAAACGTGGCATTTGTGTCTACACTTATACCCTACAGGTATTTATATTTTTTTTGAGATTGATAGCCACAAAATTGTACGGCAAGACACAAAAATGTGAGGGGGTCCAAGTTGTAAAAAAATTAGTAAATGCCCCATTCGGGGTATAAATTAAAGGGTCTGTTTGCCATAATCAATATATAGTGATCATTTTTGATAGTTTAAAATTTCTGAACGTCAACGCTCTAAAAACTGAGTGCAATCATCACCACATCATCTTCAAGGATTAAACCAAGGATGGTCCGTTCCGGGCTCAAACAGGCAAACATTAAAGTTGGTCACTCCAGCGCTTCTTCGGACGTCCCACACCTCTCCGTCCTCGTTTCCACTAATTCAGCCGATAATGGGCGATCCTGTCGAGTATACTCATAATATTCAGTTCCTGCCGTATATCTGTGTTTCTTCTACGATCACGGAGAGTATACCCTCCTATGTGCCTGAGAAATCTCATTTCAGCCTCTTGGATGCGACTGGCCCGGTCTTTCGTTAAATTCCAATTTTCAGACCCATAAAGAAGTGTGGGAAAGGCCATCACCTTGTAGAATTTTAGGTGTGTTCCTTTACTTGCTGACATAACAGTTCGCCCGATGGTGCCGCACATACATAAGGTTGAACTTATGAATCTTCTTCACAACGTACGTCCCTGCATTATAAGACACACTGTAGCCCAGGTATTCAAAATTGCTGACTTGTTTCAGGACAGTACCATCTATAACAATTTTTGCCCGTACGGGATCAGTTCCACGAAAAGCCATCACCTTGGTCTTAAGTGTGGATATTTGCAATCCAGAGCCTTTGCAGATCCTGAGTGAAATGTTTCATAAAATGACAAACGTTTATGTAGGTTATCAAGTTAAAGAGAATTTTAACTGGCATTTGAATGTAATGTAAAGTTTTGGAAATTTCAAAATTTTGTACCCCAGAAAAATGTGAACAAATTTTTTTTAATGTGACAATTCAGCGATTCCTATATTTAATGTTTATTTTACAATTCTGTGCTCTACAATTGTTATACGTAATTTGATTAAATAAACAATCGAGGAAACGGGACTTTTTTTAGTTTTCCGACAACCGAACATTTATTTTATAACAAAATTTACGTATTAATAAGTGTACTTTGATCAAAATAATGAGACATCTCGTTCAATGTGAACGAATTAATGAGAACTAGTTCAAAATTTAGTTTTTCAGCTGAGGAAGCTTATTACTAAAAGTTGATACAAGTTATTAAGTTTCAAAAGAACAGCAACTTACGGCCTCTTTAAACCATACTCCTCTCTATTGCCATGAAATTTGTATTTCCCGAAATTTTCATTTTAAAATTAGTACAGCGCTACAAAACGGAGCGTTATGTTTTAATGAACTTAAGCGTTCATTAGATTAGGGATCTAAACTATTTGGGCGAACGACCAAACAAGAGTGGCAGCCGTAATGAGCCGGTTATTGGATTATGCTAATTAAGTGTACCTATAACGAAGGTACCGGTATGTAGTTATTAGCTGCGCAATGGCATTCCAAATATTAACACATTGTCGACTGTACAGTATAATTATGACCACCTCTATATACACAGCTCTACAAAATTTCGCACTGTTACATTTACAGTTATCGTAGTTTAATAGGGCTTGGTGATCTACTCCAGCAGTTTAGTGGTTGACCATCAACCTAGCAGACTAGAGTTTGTATTCAAGTAGTATTCCACGTATTAACCCATAAGTACGTTGAAAAATACGCATTTCTTGTTAATTCCTGTTAACAAAGATTTTATAAATTTCGATCATTGACTACACACAATTAAAAAACAATTGTGTCGACATTTCGTGGTTGTGTCGTGTCGGCACCATCAGGTTCTGTGTAAGGACAATACAAAAAATAAGTGAACATAAATATGAATCTTTATAGAATATTATAAATACATTCATATTTGCTCAGATTATTCTTGTGTATATTTTTATTATTATTAACAATAATATACATTGCGTGACTCCTAAGCTGCTTCGATGGACACATCGGAGCAATTATTATTATATTAATAATGAATAAAACTTTTCTTACAAGAATACATTTTTTGTATTTTTGCTTCCATGTTTCTTAAGGAAATGAAAGTAACAAAAAAAATGAATGATCGTGAAAAAGATCGTGTTCGAGATAAGGGCAGATTCTGATTGTACTACCCTCAAAACATGAAGAAAAGTCATTTTCCGAAAAGTGTCTGTCTGTCTATGTAGAATTTTTTTTATGGCGAACGATAACTGCCGCAAAATCAAACAGAATCAAATGAATTTTTGCATGTGTACTCAAGTTGTAGAGGACTCAAGACCTATTGATTTTGGTGAAGATCGGTTAAGGGAAAGGGGTAATTTGCCTGCAACGTTTAATGTTTTAAAAAGTGTAAAGTACTTAATTTTAATAAATAAAATATCCTGAAAAGAAGGTCATAATGATCCACTGTAGAAAGGTAGATGAAGTATCTATAAACGAAAAGGGTAATTGAAGGGGGCAAGGATAATTTTTACTTCCATGTTCCATAAGGAAATGGAAGTATGGTGATGGCAAAAAAATCGTGTTCGAGATAAGGGCTGATTCTGATTGTACTACCCTCAAAACATGAAGAAAAGTCAGTTTTCGAAATGTGTGTGTGTGTGTGTGTGTGTGTGTGTGTGTGTGTGTGTGTGTGTGTCTGCGTGTCTGTGTCTGCGTGTCTGTGTGTCTATGTGTAGAATTTCTTCTATGGCAAACAATAACTGCCGCAAATTCAAACAAAATCAAATAATGTTTTGCATAAATGCCTCAATATACATGCCTCGTACATAGGCCTCAAGGCCTATTACGTTTGGTGAAGATCGGTTAAGAGGAAGGGGTTGTTTACCTGCAGCGTTTTATGTATTTCAAGAGTAAAGTACTTCATTTTGATAAATATATTATCCTGAAAGGAAGGTCATAATAATCCACGGTAAAAATGTAGATCAAATATCTATAACTAAAAAGGGTAGTTGAAGGGGGGGTAATTTTCTATAAGTGAAAATGATAGTTGAAAGGGGAGGGGATAATTTTTTATATGTGTACTACATTATCGGCAACAAAGAAGTAGTTTGTTGACAAAATTCCTTCCCGGGGTGTCTGGCCGTGGTCCAATGTTTTCAGCAAAACCAGATGTTTCGGCAGTGCCATCGACTGCCATCATCAGTGAAAATCGAGTGCCCAACGTGAGGTGGTATACGTTAGTGACCGCAGTACTGTGGTTAAGGCTGAAGAAAGAAGTAGTTTCAATGGAAATATTTCAATTCGAAAGTGATTTTAAATATAAATCTTAGAACATGGAAGTCATGTGTGGTTCTCCATACCGATATTTTGTATTGATGTTATAAATTTATTCGATCGAAAACTTCAAAAAAAAAATATTAAAATTTATATCGTTCTTATCAGTTATTTTCTCTATGTTAGCAGTCTTCATCACAACTTTGTCAAATTTTGTTGCTTCCCTGCTATATACACTTTTTCATATATACATATGAAAAAATGTATATAGCAGGGAAGCAACAAAATTTGACAAAGTTGTTAATATCGTTCTATGTAAGAAAAATATCGTAACCACGGATATGTAAACAAAATAATTTTTCGTTTTCAGAAATTCACAGACTACAAGCACTGGGCGGTATTCGCTTTGTTGAAATAAAAGATAATTTAATCAATTTAATTCTGTGTTTTTAAAATAATAACAAATATGTACAATTTGTATTTTGATTATCTTTCTCAGCGTTTTCACCAAAAGCATGCTGATGTATTTAGTTTTGTTCTGAGTATACATATTAAAAACAATTTGATTTTTTTTAATATTACGTTGTTAACATAGTATAAACTATCATCAGAGATTACAAATTAATAAATTTTAAAAATCAATTGTTCAAAAAAGCTGTTTTATATAAAGATTAAATTTATGTTTATATGGTATATGCGTATGTACTTGTTATACAACTAAGTGTAAAATATATAGGCCCTTAATGTATATTATTTTTTTAAATTATTAATTTTGAAACTACTCTCATTTTTCGTATTAATCTGGATTTGTTATGGTGTTAATTTATTATTTGTTTTATGTTTAAATACTTCTAGATTTTCCCATAAGGTCATTTTTCGACCTATGGAAATGTGTTTCATTGAAGTGATACTTCAATTTGGGAATGCGTGATTATTCTTGATTGGGAGAGTAGCTACATTTGATTTGTATACATTTGCTTTTAAATATGAATTACATTGTTGAATAAATCTTCAAATCTTTCTTTTACACGTTTTTTAGTTTTGCTACATAACATTTTTTACAGTCGGGGCATTCAATTTTATATACTCTATTTAAATTACGAATTAAACTATAATACTTAAAAATACAAAAAATATATCTTTGTATCAAAAGTTTTATTTATTATTAATAATAATAAAAGAATATTTTGGTGTTGGAAGCCAGGGCTCACGTTAGGCTATAGTGCTGAGGAAGAAAATGATAAGGGTTCGAAAAGGACACACCTTTAAAAGAGTCAACGGAGGCAATATTACCATACTTAATAAACAGATAAACTTTAGTTCAAACGCACTGAAGGACACGACTGTGAACACTGTGGCGTGAGATAAGAATGAACTTCTACAGGCAGATGAACAAGTATTTACTGATTAACCAGACCGTTCGTGCAGTGCAAACACGTGTGCCATGTACTTCTTAGGTTGTTTTAAATCTTCAATAATGGGCAGTATGCCTGCGCTTTAAATTTTGTTTTAACTTTAATGTTTTGAAGACTCCTGAAATGAAAAATTCGCGAAAAGCGTTTATAAATTACGATCATCAACAAAAACATATGATGAAGAAAGAAGAATGTAAAATAATTATTCCGATATTAACGTTGACAATTGAAATTTGTATCATATAATACAAGCAACGACGAATAGAATAAATTGCAAAGTTCGACCTTATGTGCGGGACCATCAGGCGAACTCTTAAGTCAGCAAGTAAAGAAACACGCCTAAAATTCTACAAGGTGATGGTCCTATCCAGACTTCTTTTTGGGTCTGAGAATTGGACTTTAAGGAAAGGCCAAGCCAGCCGTATGCAAGCGGCTGAAATATTTCTCAGGCACGTGGCAGGGTATACACTTCACGATCATAGAACTGAATATTGATTTATGCTCGATAGGATTGCCCAGTTTCGGGTGAATTGCTGAGTGGATGACTGCCGCATCCCCAAACAACTATGGAACTATAAGCCGAAGGGAGGGAGAGGCGTGGAACGCCTGAAGTGACCAGCTTCAGATTTTGTCTGTGTGAGACCGGAACAAACTATCCTTGGTTTAATCTTTCCAGATGATGATACATTTAAATTTTATACAAACGTATACACTAAAACGTTGGGCTGGTACACAAACTTACACATAAATGAAGGTATTAAGCTATGGCATCACATAAGACTGATGAGAATTATGTAGTTTTATGATGATAAGCTGACACGTTGTTTATTTTGCTCTCTTATATACGTGAAAAATAATGTAATCGGTTGGTTGTCACGCCTCAGTTTATAAACGATCATGTTACTGCGATTTCCATAGTTAACATGTAATAGTCGTGTATCTGCGAGATAAGCGGCTGCTAATACTCCGAGGTAATCAGCGTGACAGAGTTATAAAGCACACGCGGAGACGCAAAACTCATTTCGAAGTTTGGTTTGCGAAGTAGTAAACACTTTATGTACTGCTAACTTACATGTAACGTAACGGTTAGTACGGTGTATAACTTATAACTCGTACTACTTGGCAAAACGCTTGCCTTAAAATTTAAGCGTCCTAAACATAACTATGTTGTGGAGTTTCATATCTTTGTGGCGGATTATTAAAAGCAAAATATTATAAATAAGACGGGAGACGAGAAATGAAATCTCATATTGCATTACTACTAACAAGATTAGCTTGTTAATTTTAAAAATTTTTAGAAGAAAACAGGAAATAGAGAGAAAAGTTAAATACAACTATTTCATTAACGACTCGGTACACAAAGTTTTTTATGAGTAAAAACGTAAAGTTTTACTTCTCTCTTGTATTGTATTCATTGTTCATAGCCTAAAGGTACCATACATACGATTTGAAATAAAATTGTTTATTACTCACATTATTAAAAACGATCGATTTCGGTCACAGACCATCGTCAGGTCATACACAGCACATTTGTGGTCACAATATATTAAAACATTTACTATTTACAAAAAAGGAATTCGTAGACATTGATTAATGAACTTGATACGTACGTCGTTGTCCAAAGTTTCCCGAGGTTTAGGTATAGGATGCTTGATACTCCAGAAAAAAGAACACGCAAATATCTGTTAATTGATGTTACGGAGATAATAGAAAAAAGACTAAAAAAGTTAAACATTAATTACCAGGTTATTTAATGTGATAGCCTGCATCAATCAGTAAAACCACAAGCTGATTGTAACCACAAAACACAAACAGCATATAATGGAAAATTTAAGAAACGAAAAGCATTTCAAGTATTTGAGCACAACGATATCTCTGAATGGAAAGTTTGATGATGAAATTGTAGACATAACAACAGAAGCAGGAAGGTTATTTAGCGGCATATGTAACAAAGTAATGCCAAAAGAAACAGAAATTAAAATATTTACAAAACTATTTGTCCCCATATTTACGTATGGGTCACAGTCGTGATTAGTCACTAAAAAAGAACAAAGAAAAATACAGACAACTGGAAAACAGAAGTCTAACAAAAAATCAAAAGAAATCATAGACAATATAAATAAGGAATATTTAAAAAAAGCATAGACAATATAAAAGAGAAAACCAAATAAAATAGTTTAGTCACATTAAAAAAATGAGTGAAGGTAGAATAAGGAAGATCATGTTGTTACGACCGTCTCACGGATCGTCGTATGGTACTGTGGAAACAAAATACTGACACCAATGAAGTCGCTAATTACCAGCTTTAACTAGTCACCAATAACAACGTAAAATCTACAAGGTATTTTCATACAATGATTGAAGTTAAATTTGTGTACACGCAATAATAATGTCAACTATTAGGGTTCAAACAGAATTATCACTGTTGCACACCACTATAGAAAAATTATTCCGATTAGCGCTTTCAAGCTTCTCAGCTCATCGTCAGATCGGAATAGTGGATATGAAGGATTCCGATCTGACGATGAGCTGAGAAGCTTGAAAGCGCTAATCGCAATAATTTCTCTATAGTGGTGTGCAACAGTGATGATACTGTTTGTGATTACAACCACTAACACAACTTTCTTCATTAAACTTCTGTTAAGGGTTCCGCACTAATTTAACACAGTGATAACTTTACAGAATCACTTGATCCGCACTCTAAAATCTCGCAAGTGTAGTAACTTCTAAGCCGGCAGCTTTTACTTATATAGGTCTCGCAGGTATTCCAGAATAATTTTCTATTCTTTTGGCGGCGTGCCGGCATATTTTTTGTAGTTAAGAGTGCTCTCGAACAGTGTGTAAATGATCGGCCTTGAGTGGCTAGAGGGATACTGCACGTGCTCGGCTAGCCGAGAAACGTGTGCAACTATTACGTAACTCCACCTGCCGACTTTACTAGAGCGTTGTGTAATTGTTTTAGTTGTAGCACTATAAAGTAAAACCATTACAGAAGAGAAGAAGAGGCTGGCTTATATAAATGAGCAGGTTAGCATAAGAAAAGAACTCGGAAAGAGGTTAAACATATAATAAGTATAACTGAAACAGCACGGAACAGGCAAACAAGCAGAAATATTGAGAAGAAACCTCATAATGTTCTAAACTCTCATAAACTATCTTCAACGTGTAACGGTAAACAAAGCATTAAAAATTAAGTAAGTACTGTTAATTTAATTTTAAACAAAAAACATTGTATAATCATTTATTGTTTTCTTTGTATTTGCATATCTATATACTATATGTCTGTTAGGTGTATTGTTAATACAGGAAATGAAATCTACTTTTCTGTAAACTGTTGGCCTACTTTTACTGCAGTTTTGAAACGACTCCGATTTGTGACCCCAAGGTACTACAAAATAACAGCCTCAGTCCGGTTCGTCTTGTTACCGTCCTTTCTAATTATAAATTTGCCTTAGCGAGAAAATTGAAAAATAATTTAGATTAGTTATATGGTTCACGGTAGAATATTCCGGAGTTACGGTGAAACTGAATGACAGACAGACCGACCAACCGTAAAACCGAGGTAAGTGCAGTAATAAACACAGAGAACCATAAGAGATTACCAGCGGTCGTCATCTGGATAATAGACCTGGTGTAATGGACGCAGGCTGTAATATAGGACACAGCAAAACGTTGATGTTGTTCTTAACTGATAAACAACGCAGACTAAGAGTGTTCGTAACTCGGAGTTAAATTGTGAAACATATTTTCCATTATAATAATACGTAACTGTAGGCAGTAGGCAACTACAGACAGATGGGCTCCCGTACGAAAATTTTGAATAGGTCTCTCTTTCTTTCAGTAGCCCAACAGAAGATATGGCAATATCCGCACCTACATTTTATATGGTATCATCAGCATCTGATTTAAAAATTCGGCATTATGATCTGTTGCGAATCTTGTTTATTACCTATCTCTTCTACCTTTCATCCTTGGATAGTCTGTACATCTTCTCTAACTTCCTTTTATTTGTATCGGGCATCTGAGAAACACATGCCAATTTTAATTCTTTATTCCTTGTTCTTTCCTTTTTCTCCAATATTCTTTTATGTTTTCATTATGTCTTTTGATTATGTCTTCAGTCCACTTTGAACCTGCGTTCTTCTCTCTCCTACCCTGGACTCTTTCCGTTTTTAACACTTTTGCCCGAAAAACTTTTCTTTCAATTGCTTTTTCTGTTTATATTATTACATTTTCTATATCCGTTTTGACTTCTTTAATCCAACTTGATGTTAACTTCTTTTCCTACAGATATTGAAGATCTGTTTTGTTAACCTATTGTCGTCCATTCTATGCAAATGTCCAAAAAACACTATTCTCCTTTTTCTCACTGTTCTGTTATATTTTCTATACTTTGATATATTTCATAATTTCTTCTTAATTTTCAACCTTCTGAATTTTTTCGTGGGCTTAATATTTTCCTAATAATTCGTCATTCCAATATTTCTAGTTTGTCAAAATTATAATTAAATGCTAGACACTCACTTGCATATAGGTATTCTGGCTTCACTACTCTACTGTAATGCCTTATTTTTGCATTTTTAGATATGCACTTTTATTGTAAATATCTTTAGTTATACCACATGCTCTTTCCATTTTATGAATCCTTTCTTTTAAAGTAGATTTTTTTAAATCATTCTCTTGAATTATCTCCCCTAAATACATAAATTTTCTAAACCTCTCTATTCAACCAGTATCTGTTAGCAGGAATTTTGGCGCATTTTTAATGTTCGTGAGAAATTTGTTTTTTACTTCAGAAATTCTTAAGTTTGTTTTATCTACTTATATTTATATACAAAATCATTACTTCCTGTTAACATTTTGCACTGTCCTTTCCTAATATCTGAATATATGTCTGGTGGGTCATACTTAGTCTTCCTTTATATCACCGGCCCTCAGACTATACTTTCAAGATCCGATATAGCTTTCACAATATTAAAGCCTTCACGGTAATGTTATTGTCCGGGCTGTTGGGCCGTAATCCTGTTCTTGTAAATTCAAACTTTTCGACGGATTATGTAGGATTTTATTTTGATTGCCAGTGTGTGAATTTATTATTTGTTGCGAGGCTGTGGACAGCACGATTGTAAAACAATGTGAACGTTTCTTTTTTCGAAGGGAACTTTTCGTGTAATTGTTGATAAAAACTGTAAGTAACAATTTTTTCTGGCTCTCAGTGGTTGCTTAAGATCAAGATCACACAATGGAACAGTCGTAACAGTATCGACGTTTTGTGATACAAAATTAATTAGCTATCGATGTTATCAAATCTGTGATGAAGTGTTTAAAGGAAAAGTCAAATAGTCACACTATTCAACCGAATCCGAGTTGAGGCAGAAAGAAGGGAATTCGGGCTGTCAACTCGTTATGCTCGGCGCAACTCTGTTTCTGTTTTAAAAGACAAAAAGACAAATAACACTGTAAGTCACTCAGAGAGTATTAAATGTGAAGTTTGTGTGCGTTGACTGACTTTTGAGGCGCGAACTTTGCTTGTCATTCTCGCCACGCTATTCGCCTTGCTAATTAACACGTTTCTGGGAAACACGAGTGACAAGCCGCAACGGAAGACACGCGCGCGCTAACAGTACGCTTGAACGAGAAAATTGTCTGAACAACAAAATAAAATTCTTTGAGAAGATACACTCTCTTCTTGCACTCGTTAAATACGTCTGTTTTGACATGAAACAACGCTTAGCGTATGAATAGTTTATGCACGCCTCGGCTTTTAGACGTTTATGCAAATTTTATTTCCCTTCACTAAAGTGAGGAAAGATTTAAAAGCATTGCACAGCAGCATAACGAACTGTGTCAAATTGTTTTCGTGTTTGTCAAGAATGATATGCCCGTTAACTTTTTCCGGATTCGATTACTTCTACCTCTTCCTCGGTCAATGAGTTTAGAAATTGGCTGTTGTATCCTGACGTTCGGATGATGATTGGGACAGAAGAATATAGATTCGATGAAATAAAGAGTTTATGTACTTAGGAACATTGACAAGAAAACAAAGCGAGAGAAGAATATAATTAGTCGTGGATGATTATAACTTGAGACGCTTGTGAGAGGAATACGAGGACTGACGAAGGTAGAAGACGGAGTATAGAGAAGATTATTGAATAAAAAGAAATTAAATGAAAAAGATATTGTGATAATATTTTTAGCACAGTGAATTGAATGGTGTAGACATGTGTAGGCCTACTGGTATAAAGACCAAACATTAAAAAATTAATATAAAATTGAGACCACAGGGAGAAAGATAGATAGAAGAGGGAGAAAATCAGGTAAGGGGATTACTTCAAAGAGAACGTCAAGACAATTGGCATGAGGTAATGGAGAGGTACGATGAGGAATGGGAATGCGTGGAGAAGACTAGTGGAAGAAGCTTACAAGAATGGAAATGAGAGTGAAGTGAATTGTTACATTGAGGAGAGATGAGGAGACAGGAGAGCTCAATATCGTAGCTATTATTCTGCAGCAAACGTAAAGCTTTGATGATGCTGTAGCTGCTGCTAATAATAACGGCTTTCGTTCGGCATGCTATTAATTCGGTCTTCTGAATTACACCTGTATTCGGACGTTTTATCCTGAATAAAAGATACGACAAATCTGCACCTGAATATCCTTCAACAACCTGAACATCTGCAACGGTTACCATGAACTCTCGTGCAACCGTTGAAATCATTCTGGACCGTTATTCCTGTTGCTTGGAAACGACTTATATCGCTGTGCGCCCGAACCAAATATTTGCTAACATACAGCAAACTAGATGTTTCTTCCTTTCTTCTTCTTCTTCAGCACTACAGCCACACGTGAGCCCTGGCTGTTAATACCAATTTTCTCTAAAGTCTCCTGTCCATTACCATCTCAGCGTAACCCCTCACATCTATTCTTCTGAGATCTTCTAGCACATCATTCAACCATCTTGTCCTAGGTTGGCCCCTCTTTCTGCTTTTATAGACTTGCGCCCTCAGGATTTTTTTTGGAATATGCTGATCATGTATCTACTCTAGGTGATCTAACCGTTATATTCGTTGAGCCTTTGTCAACCTTACAATGTCCTCATAATTCAATAGCTTATCTATCTGCTAGTTATTTCTTATTCTCCATTCATCGTTGAGCCTAAACATTGTATTCGTCGAGCCTTTGTGAGTCTTACAATGTCCTCATAATTCAATAGCTTATCTATCTCCTAGTTATTTTTTATTCTCCATTCATCGTTGAGTTAAACCATTGTATTCGTTGAGCCTTTGTGAATCTTACAATGTCCTCATGATTCAGCTGCTTATCTGTCTCCTGGCTATTTCTTATTGTCCATACGTCGTCTTCTTTAACCGAACCATAAACACGTCTTATGATATTTCTTTCAAACCTCCTTAGTGTTTCAACCGTGTCCATGTCTCGCCTCCATAAGTAACACCCGGTCCGACAAGTCTCACGTATATTATTATTTTTGTGTTACGACTAACGAGTTTGCTTCTCAGTCGTTTGCTGATGGCATGGCCTATTTCCTATTTGTATCCTATCCTGTATTGTCGTGCGTATGGACCCTCATTATGTATGACCCTCTTACGCAGTAAAATTTTACTGAGTCCTTCAAGAGCTCTCTTCATGACAGAACACATCATTAGCTATTTACTAACGTTATTGTGTGCATCACGCTGTAATATTCAGAACTCATGTCAAACCCAATATAAATCGGGCAAGGCCAAATAACATCATATATAACATAAAACTGTATACATGTTTCGTAGACGTACAGCTAACAATGATATAGTGCGCATGTGCACAACACCAACGTTCTACCTGCATGTTATGTTGCCATTTCTCTCTCATTTGGTTTCAACTGTGCTCTCCATTTTCAATGCACTGACTAATAATTACTGTACATTTGTATACAGCGAATCGAAATTTTACGCCTATACCCAATCGCGCGATGCTGTACATAATTAAAAGCAGCTAATGTGAACATTAGATAGTATATTCACAGATGGAATTTTTTATGAATCAACATTCAGTGTTATATAACATTCAAACCAATCGGTAGAGTGTACAAACTATTTATACAACAAATAAAAAATTCAAATATACTATGCGGTACAATAGCGCGGTAGATCCGTAAGTACTAGACTTGATCCGAAACTCCATGCAATATTTCTTTATTTAAAAAAAAAATTAAGACGGTCCACGGATCATCGTGCTGCACAGTGAAAACAAAATAACTGACACCAGCTGAAGTCATTAACTATAATTTTAATTATTAAGATTTTATTTGTTTATACCAGGGAAGGACTCGGGTATTGTTCGGCTAACATCTGCCGTACGAGTTCTCTGTCGCTTTGCAGCGGCTCTGAAGAAGATTCCCGGTCGACGCGATACAAATGTAAACCGACTAAATCGCAATTTGTCAGAAACTGACAACAGCTTAACAGTCAGGTTTTACGAGGGTTATTCAGAAAGTAAGTTAAGTTTTTAAATATTACCGCCGTATCGATCACGTCAAACAACTGCGCACTGAGTAAGCTTTGTTGGACGTGTTTATAATGTCGAAGAAATTCGAGACGTCCGCCGCCTGTAAAAGGAGGTATGTGATTAGGTTCTTGAATGCCAAAGACAATAAAATAATTGAAATTCACCGTAAGATCTTCGATATTTATGGAGAAGAAACAGTGAGCGATTCAACGATACCAACATGGATATACCTTTTTTGCTTAGTCTGATCAGAGTAAGCGACGTAGGATGCTTAACGGAGACAATGCCGCTGCAACACAACATCTCCTTACAAAGTTTGGCTGGCAAAAAGTGAATCGTCCACCTTAAAACTCAGACTTCACACAAAGAAAATATTGCCTTTTTAAGAATGAGAATTCTTTTGTAGGGGACCAACGATGTCAAACAAACTGTTAATACATGGTTCAAATCACAGACGGGAAATTTCTACGACGAAGCTATACAACGGCTGGTGCCTCGCTGTGACGTTGCAAAAATGACGTAAACTATATAGAAAAGTAGTTTAAGGTGTGTACTTCAAATAGCAATAAAATTGGTTAACTTTCTTAGAAGAAGATGTTGTGAACACTTGAATCGCAATGCCTGATATCCGTGGCTGCCTTGGGTAATCACCCTAGTGGGAAGAGAGGTGTCGCTAGACCGATGAGGAGATGGCTTCCGGAACAGGTCTAAGGCCTAGTCCTTGGAGTGATGGTGGTGGTGGTGGTGATGATGATTATGACGATGATGGCGATGGTGGTGGTAGTGGTAGTGGTGGTGGTGATGATGATATGACGACGACTACGATGATGATGATGATAAAAATGTTTTATAAACATATTATTAGGTTCCTTTAGTATCCTATCGCAACTTACTTTCTGAGAGCCCTCGTACATCAACTTAATAATGTTTACACCGACCGTGCAAGCCTACGTTATAGAAAACAACTTTAATTACAGTTAGAAGTAAACAAGACACTCTTATACAATTCTTTAAGTTAAAGATTTCTCAGCACAACAACGCACAAACAATAAGTGTCACCTTATTAGAGTTTTACGCTAACACAACAATCACTTTAGTGTATAACGTAAGTCACAATAAAAATTACCCTGAAATGCACGTTCATATTGCCAGGTCCCAAACCGAAGTTGGGCGACCGCTCAAGCAATACAAAGAAGATTATATTTTATTTCATAAAAAACTCGTGCCCGCAAAATATTTTGACTGTAAATTCGAGGAAACGTAGTAAAGAAGTTGATCGGATTACTGAAATCCATAGTGAGTTGTGCATCAACGACGTGAAACCGGGCGGATTCTAAGATAACAGTGGTTGGCGACAAGGAGTGACTGACTAATGCAAGATGTTGACAGAGTGTTGTTAATTAATCTACAGTTCGTTAGCTGAACAAACTCGCGTCACCGTGTCGTGTAGCTTGCAGACAGACAACTGTGGCTTTGTCGCGCCTTGCATTCATTACCGCTTGATCGTTGTGTGACAAACACCTGAGCGCGAAAGTTTGAAATATTCACCCGGCTGCTAATACCTCATCGTGCGAGACGAAAGCAACTGTAAACGTGAAACAATCGAGAGTCGTAAGCTTTGTGAGGTGAAAATGAGTTCACGGTTGAATGTTTAGTTAGACCATGTTGATTATTGTAACGTTGTTTCTGTTAATTATTGAACAATCAGACGTTTGCACTAGATTAAGGCTTTCCTCACCTCAACTCTTTTTATGTGCTATACTACCAAACTAAATGCAGTAGAACCTCACTAATTCGTCACCTACGGGACGGAAGGGGCGACTATTTAGCGAAATATACGAATTAGTGAGGGAATAAGAAACAAACCCATTAAAAATAATACAAAATAGTTTACTACAGCACTAGCAATGTACAATATTAATGTTATGCTTAAACATGTTTATTGCTGGACATTTTCAAGCTCAAACATGTTAAGCACTGTAATTGCAAAAAAATTTGTTTAATGATTGTGGGAAAATCTGTAATTATTTTAGGCAGTTCTGCTCCATCTTGGCCTTTGTACCAATTTATTGGTGTAGTCAGTGTCTGAATGACATCCTTATGAAACATTGCAGGTTTTGTTGGCTGGTCATCTTCTCCATTATTAGATCCTGTAAGTGTGTGGATATGTATGTTAACAATTTCATCATCACTAAACATTTCGTATTCTACATGCGGTAAGTCTATTTCACACCGATTTTTGACGTCCTCTTCATTCAAACTGTCAAATTCTGGTTGCGACTGGTGGATATCTAACAATTCTGATGCGGGGCCAAGACCTTCTGGTTCTGTAGACGCTGATTCTAATTCAGATGCCCGTAACTTATTCCAGGCAGAGTTTAGTGTGTTCTCCGGAATACTTCACCAGGCATCAGCAATCCGACTAAAGTTTCGGAAACGTATTACCCTGCAACAACACAACACTTATTGTACCGTGCAGGCAAGTACGAAATACCAATTCTCGGAACCAAAACCTTCCGCAATCCGTTCTCCTGGTTATTATTAGAACCCCGGCCAGAATCAGCAAGTTCTGGTTTACCCTGGCTATAATTAGAGCATAAATACTACTCGCTTGTGAATAAATAAAAATAAAAATAAGCTTAAGTGGGTGACGAATTACAGAGGGAGACGAATTAGTGGGGCTCCACTGTACCAAAGAAACATCACCCTAATCTCACATCGCCTCTTCGCCCCATCATGACATATGCACATCCCATCCTGCTAATAGCTGACACTGCCCGCCTAAAATCTTACAGAATAACTGAACGGCGAGCCCTCCGCCTAATTTATCGCTGTCCTCTGGAAACTAAAACAGCAAAACTGTGTGCTCTGTATCCTCTCAATAAACACTCCCATTACTAAATTCTCTTCCTGCATAAAGTACACTGGAAATATTCCCACACTGGCAAAAACCGCGCTTTCCTCCAATCCATTGCAGCCTCCATCAACAGACCAACCAGGAACACTCACAGACCCTCCTCCCTCATTATCCGCATACTGGCTATCGCCAATATTGCCGTATATTGGCAATACACAGAAACAGTATTAACTATTTATCAGCTTACAACACCTACTCCACCACCAACCAACACCGATCCCCTAATTCTATAACTTTCATTCACTTCACACCCAATTTTATGCCCTTTTTAAATGACGCCTCCCTTGACACCATTCCCTTGACGCCTCTTCTACCTTTTGCGTCCTGCGCTACTGGACCCTGCCATGACTGTTTTCTAGTTTGTCACTCTCATATCATTCTCCTCCGATCACCGATACCTTTTGCTGTTCACACTACATTCACACACATCCACTAATGTACTCTTTCCTACTCGGTGCGTCCACCTTCTCCGCCACCGGCCCGCGCTGCCGTGCGTCTCCACATTTCAAATACCAAACCGGGTAGAGGGGGCTTGTCCCCAAAACAGCCTGAGACTTGCCCTCAAGTCTCAAACAACTCGAAAAAAAGTTGCAGTAAGTACAGATGATACTGTTTGAAAGTAGACGTTATGAGGCTTAGTTATGCCTAGTATAGATTCATGGTTTTTATTACCTATGACTGTTGTCAGGCAGAACTTATTAACAGTCGATAGAAACACAGAACAAACTAGTCGTCAAGTGCAAAGATACCAGCGACTACCAATAATCACCTAAATTTGACAGGAAATGTCTCCTTCTTTAATGATGGTCTCAACTCTTCCCCCACCCCGTCCATTGTTGCAGGTGTTGCCCCGGTCAATCCCGCTCTCAAGTAGGTTCCAGTGTATTCAAGAACACTTGAGATACGCATTAAGTGAAGTGAAGTGAGGATAGAACATTTCTAGGAGGCGTGCGCTACTATAGAAATGCAATAGCAGCCGGCTTTTCAGTTCAGTTACGTGAGAAATTTTCCTTAGCGCGGATCGAGTGTTTGTCGAAGTGAAGTGTTATTGTGTTAATATTAGTGTGGGACTCTATTATTTGACATTATTATTCTATGTTGACAAATCTAACTAGAATTATTGTACGAGTTGATTAAGAATAGTTAATTGTGATAATAAAAGCTGGTTTTTAATGACTTAATTGGTATTTTGTATTTTGTTTTCCACTGTACCGTACGACGATCAGGGACACCGTCGTTACAATATGTAATCCAAAGACTAAATAATACAAATGAATACTTATTGTATAAAACACACAACACTCACGAAACACCGCGACAGAGACGCAACTGGCCTAATATTTTTATAGTAAAAGTGAAAGTAGGCGGCAAACAATCGGATTAGTCAAGTTAACAGTGGAATTCCGAACATCTGGCTTTGTTCCATTTGTAAAATACTTTAGTCGTTTGTTGGCCTTAGCGGTTTGTGCGTAGGCGGTGCTACAAAGATTTCCTCAAATTTGCTAAAGATACCTGTTTTTACCATAATATTCAATTTTTAGGGAAACAAGTACATACGCAATAACACCAAAACAAATACTAGCGTACAAAGTAGAAGCAAGATCAAAAGCCTCAACAACTAGAAAATAAACACAAATCGCTGAAATGAAGCTGTTAAGATGAACAATAGACAAAACACGACGAGACAGAGTATCGATTCGAGGAACGTCCAAAACATAAAATTTAATGGACTGTACAAAGGAAAGACAGGTTACAGATAACGACAGGTTAGTGAAGAAGGCCCGAGATAGTGTCCAGAATATAAAAAAAAATTATACAACCTCGAATGTAATGGTGGGATGGTAGTGAATGGTAGAGTTGGTTGGAAACAGGAACGTTCTTACAGAGGTGAGTGATTTGAAGAGCTTCGAAGAACACGGCACCAGATACCCAAGTTGGTACAGCGCGTAAACGTCCTTCCCAGAAAGTCTCGTAGAACGAGAGTTAGACTACCATCAGCATGTGAAACCACAACCCCCACGGAACGTTTTGTCAACACTTGAACACCGGGGGGGACAGGACCACCGGTCGATGCCACCAAAGGACGGGGTACCTCCAGCGCTCGAAAGCAGTGCGTATATACGTGGGATCTTGGACCCACGGGAAGCCACCGCCAATCGGCGGTGACAACCAACCGCGAGACACCGGGGCCCCTCCCATTTGGTTGTAAACAAGAAAATCTCATGAAGTAAGTGTATAAGTAGAAGAAGAAGGAAAAGAAAAGAAGAAGGAGACTGGATTATCCTAAAAATAAAACAGCCAGAATTTAAGTGAATTATTATTTATGAGTAAGTAACCGAAACCTAAAGATATCAAAGACCGACAAAAACATAAAACATTAAATAACGCTTATCGTTCTGTTTGTGTTAAGCGTTAAATTTCAGTAAAATGTGGAAAGTTGTAAAGCCGCGTCTTGTCATCAAGTAAATGAATACTATTTCTACTTCTAACGTTAATTTAATTCATCGGCGAGCCCAGTCGAGTCGTCTTTCAACAGGCGTAATAGCTGTTGTAAGGTTAATAATTTTAAAAGCTCTTTTATAATTACATCTCCATTAATCTGGCATTGAAAACTCGTTTAGCAATTTTCATTAGAATCGAGAACGTTTAGCGTCTTCATTCAGCCAGCATTATGTTCTTATTCTTCGTCGTGTCCTTTGTGTAAGCCTGTTTGTTAACTGAATGTGACACAACTTCGAAATTAAGAAAGATTTTTATATTGTATGCGTTTTGAAGGTCTTAAGTTAGATCCCCGTTGCCGTTACAATCCCCCCCCCGTACACGACGCGGCGCGGCGTCGGGACGGACGAGTCTAATAACTACGCCAGGCATTAAAGGATTGCCACGCTGTCACCATGGCAACCGTTTCTTCTGCGCACAGATGTCAACAGCATTGGTTTTTACAGCATCTGCCCCGTTTATTTGTTCGTAATGAATTGAAAGAGTCTTTGAAATGTTTATCGCTCAATTTGTAAGCAAACAATATACGGTTCTGTGTAAAAACGGCGTTTCTTCTGCCTTCAGCGCAACACAGTTCCTTTCCAACACAGGCCAGGCCAGCTTCTTGCGAACACTCATAGAATCTGAGGCTTTCATCATGTTACACTTTTGTCTAATAATTTAGATATCTATGGTTTGTTTTCAAGTAGCAATTAGATGGAAGGTATGTTTGTCAACTTCTATTTACTAGAATCACTCCCTGGAATTTGTTATCTACGATATCATCATCTTCACCGTCTTCTTATTTTTCTTCTTCTTCTTCTTCTCTTTCTTGTCCTTGTCCTTCTTCTTCTTCTTCTTCTTCTTCTTCTTCTTCTTCTTCTTCTTCTTCTTCTTCTTCTTCTTCTTCTTCTTCTTCTTCTTCCTACGAAGTATCAAGCTAAAAGCTTATTGTGACGTGATCATTCCACCTCTTATTATCGAGAAATCTCCGTCTCTGTGGTCGATATCTGTACGCAGTCTTTAGCACTTCCGTCACAAACTCTTCCTCTCACTTCCCATTCTTGTAAATATAGTTTTCATTTACTTCTATACTCTTTAATTTGGCTACTTAAACTGGCAACCTGTAATTACTCTTCTATTTCTGTATTCGTCATTCTGCCTCTATTTGTACAACCTGCCACCCTTCGCAGCGTTTTCCGTCCCAGCTGTTTGAATTATTTTTAAATTTTTTCCCATTTTATTGCTTTACAATTAACCTGGGGCAGCCATAGTTTTATAAAAGTTTCCTAATGTATCTTAGTGCGTAGGCTTTCACGGCCGGTGTCATTACGATTATTTACTAAAACTTCCGGGCTGAGAGGCCGTGGTCGATTGCTTAAGATGCTGCTAAACGTTTCGGCCGCACCACCGGTGGCCATCTTCAGTAGCAAAAGAAAAAGAAAAGTGTTCGATAGATGATACGCCGAACACGTCTCCCAATGGACTGGGAACAAGCAAACAAGGTTGCTTGTTCCCAGTCCATTGGGAGACGTGTTCGGCGTATCATCTATCGAACACTTTTCTTTTTCTTTTGCTACTGAAGATGGCCACCGGTGGTGCGGCCGAAACGTTTAGCAGCATCTTAAGCAATCGACCACGGCCTCTCAGCCCGGAAGTTTTAGTAAATAATCGTAATTTCCTAATGTATCTTTCATTACTTTGTTTTTCAGATTTCTATTTACTGTGCTATTTATTAGGTAAATCGTTCACGTTTTGGCCTATATCTATTCTACTTTATCTGTTCACGGAAGTTAAAGACACGACGGCTTGATATCAGCATTTCTAAGATCATTCCTCAATCGCTGTTCCTGTACGGGTAACAATGTAACTTTCCACGCTCGTAGGGGTGAAATACCTTTACTACGGAGAATCCATGTTTTGCTTCCATAAAATAGAATTCGAACTGGTGTGACTCTATAAAATTTAGACTGTGTCATATTCTTTAATACAATTCAATACTAAATTAATTAATTCACATGTACGATGAAAATCATTTAATTTCCGTTCTCCACATATTTTTTGTATCCCACATCACGTTGCAAATTATAATAAGCGATACTTTGTAAGAATAAAACGGTATACATGACAATTTTGGTACAATATTTTTTTAGATAAAACCGCTATTTCTTTTGACAAAGTTATAAATTTTGAATATGCTTATTTACGATTATTTGTTTTAATGTTTAGTGTCTTGTATACATACAGAACGTGTATGAACAGGGCGTCGCATGAGGAATGAGACATACTGCAGCATTGCATTCTACAGGCTGACATAAAGAAGAAATTTTATATACACATAAACTTGAAACGTTTCGTTTTTGATTTACGGCTCCGAAAAATTTCGACTTGATTTCTGCTCCAATGGTAAAATAATGCCCTACTAAAGGAACAAAAAACGGTAAGAAGGTCTGAAACAAAGATCATAAGATGTGTTTATGGCCCGGTTAGGAAGATGAAGAATAAAGGATAAGAAATAACCAGGAGTTAGATGAACTATTGAATCATGAGGACATTGAAAGATTCATAAAGGCTCAACGAATACAATGGTTAATTTACCTAGAGCGGATGGATAATCTGCGTACGCGAAAGAAAATCCTGAGGGCGCAAAGGAAAATCTACAAAACAAGAAAGAATGGCCGAACTAGGCTAGAAGATCTCAAAAGAATAGATGTTAGGGGTTACGCTGAGATGGCAATGGACAGGAGACTTTGGAAAAGATTGGTGTTGGAAGCCAGGGCTTACGTTGGGCTGTAGTACTGAAGAAGACGAAGAAAAATGTTCAACGTAAAGACTAAAATTGATGGTTTCTTATGATTTTTGACCTCAAGAATTGGGAAAGAGTGACTCAAAGCTGTGACTCAAAGCTGTATCTTTTTTAGAAACCTTTCTTATACCTTAAAAAGTAGTGTCGAAAAACACACTTTTATAAATTTGATGTAAATTTACTTGTTTAAATTGCGACTAAATAAATGTTAATCTGTAAACCAATTGATAACGAATTTAATTCTGATCAATCTGGTGTAAATAAAGTCAATAGAAACAAACGAACGTGTGTACAATGCTATTTAAATATATAAAGTAAATTTATGGCGTTTTCATTGAATTTTTACTTTGCCAAAATCTGCCAAGTGTACTAAATTCGTCATTTTACAACGTTAATGTTTTTACCCAAAATTCAAACAAACTATATTATCTAAAAATAACTTGAGTATAGTTAACACAAATTTTTAACGTTTAAGACGTGTATTTTTTTGTGAATTTCACTGAAAAGTCGGTGATTATTATTTCATTTGTATTTTCTTATTAGGCTATATGAAAGCAATTCGACGGTTTCAAGTCGCACTATATGGAGAGAACGAACAAAAATAAAATTTTCTAATGGCCAGTGCGGCAGGATATTTAAAGGAAGTTTGCTTATCTGCATTTGCAAAAGAATGCTTGCGAAAAATGAGTTAACTCAGTAAAGGCGACTAGTTTTACTTTCAATTGAATTTCCTGGAATTCGGTATCAATCCCAAGCTGAATTGGCTTTTTATTACTGTAAGCCATTTTCTTACACACGCCCGCATGTGAATGTAGGAATGTGAAGTGAAGATGATGATAAGTATTGCCTCTACTTTTCTCTAGAGGCCAGATTACAACTCACTGTCTGTGTTTTTCAACTTAAATAGGAGTATTTTTTCCTTAGTTAATTCCCTTAGTTTAGCTATTTGCATCCTTATTGGCCTTCTACAACAATAACCTGGTTACACTTGCAAATTTTTGTCAATGTTTATGTGTAAATATTTATAACACTTTATTACCCTTATTTGTGAAAATGAAAACATTTTCATTTTTATACCTTACTTTATACCATATTTCTTATTGTCTGTATGTAATTTAGGAAACCTGAAGAGCTATTTTGTCTTCAGACAAATATATGCCACAACCGGCAAACATGTTACGTGCAACAAGATAACGCGTCGTATATGCTAGACTATGACATTAATGTCGTCCGTGCTGCATAAACCAGTCATATAGCGGGATTCATGAATAATAACAACCGATACGAATAGTCTGCTGCCTTTAATTTACACGGAAGCTCCGACGGTAAATGTATCGCATGGATCGCATATCTGCTGTTTTGCACAACCTAGGCGAGACGATCAACGGTTCATTTTATCATTTGGTAAAAACGCAAAGACTATTATAATAAAATAAGGATGAAAAAAATTTATAAAACAGTTTTATGTACAGAGCACTTATGCAAGAAAACATTTTTCTTTGTATTCTTTCGGGTATTGCTTGGATCACTATCTTGAAATTGTAGAAAAAAACCAATAAACGCCAGAAAATTTTATATAATATTTTGTTAACATGTTTTATGAAACAGTCATCGTCATATTACATTATTTATAGTAATTATAAACTTATACTTAGTCATCATCATCATCATTATCTCCAAGGATTAAACCAAGAATGGTTTGTTCCGGTCTCAAACAGGCAAAGATTAGAGCTTGTCACTCCAGGGCTTCCTAGGACGTCCCAAACCTCTCCGTCCCCTCGGCTTATAGTTTCATAGTTGTTTGGGGATGCGGCAGTCATCCATTCGGTAAAAATGTTCCCACCAATTCAGCCGATACTGGATGATCCTGTCGAGTATACTCATTATAGTCAATTCCTGCCGTACCCTTTTATTTACAGCTGTGGTCAGCAACTTTTGATCGATCCGGCTAGTCCTCATTTGAAGCAATTTAGTAGTAAATATGTCCCTTGGATACGTTACTAGAATATTGCAGGGTAAGACGTATGGTGGGGCTGCCACCTTCAGGCTTAACGTCCAACCCGATTCTCCGTCTGGGAGTTGTCCCATAAACTGGCTGTCTTACTAAGACTAAAGAGACCAGTTTTCCCTGTTGAGATATCTATAAGGATCTTTAATGTGGTGGTTTCTCCTTGCTTCCCACATCCAACGTCATTGACCAATGGAAGGTCATCCGTCTTTAGGGGAAATTTCTTACTCCAAGGGCAAGAGCGTGTCCTAACCTCTACTTGTTATTGTCAAGCAGGAGTGTCAAGTAGTTATTGTACTTGACAATAACAAGTAGAGGAGGGACAGCTTATACCGGCTGTCATTTGGTCTTTAGAGCCGCGTTAGAAGTTTTTAGAAATGTAGCCAAGTATAACCATATTTATGTAACTGTCAGAAGAACATTAGAGAAATGTCAGACAAGACACTATGTTAAAATTGTATAAAGTGATGGCAGTACAATGTGCCTAGATAGTAGTGAGAGGTGGACACTGTACGCAAGGATCTGTAACTTAATACAAGTTAGTCAGGTGAGGCTTTTAAGATATGTATTTGGCGTATCTCGGATAGACAGGCTAAGGAATGACGACTTAAGGAACGCTCTCAGAATTTAAAACCTAAATGGCAGGATCAAGCAATAGAGACAGGTTTCGGTGGATCATGTCAAAGGATGTATCAGGCCAGACTACCTAAGAAACTGAGGTTTTATCATACCAGAGGAAACCGCAACATCGGAAGACAGAAGAAAAGGTGCTCAGATCAGTGACTGGGCAACAAACTGCAATGTCCAAGGGTTTGAAGAAAAGAACTTAATTATATTGACTTCCAATCCCCCAACTTAAATACATTCTCATATCGCCCAACGTAACATACTAACGCTCTAATCGCTTATAAAACAATTCCTAGAAATGACTAGCTTGCTTTGTCGCTACCTAATTTTGCGCTGTCCAGTCAAAGTAGCATAGGTGTATTACAAACAATTAGAAGTTTCCGTATTTTCTTCATTCATTGTGAGGATCTACGGAATGTGCGAGAGTCCGCAAGTCTGGAGTGTAATATTTATGCACATTTTTACGTACGTACGAGGCTACAGGTAAGGACAGTGCATCTTAAAGGACAATTCTAACAAAATGTCCATTGTTGAAATTGCGTTAAAAAATTAATCACTGGACTGTTTGTTTCCATGTCGGGTTTCAACGCGCACGTCCGCTTATTCTTTGAATAAACGAGATAAATAAACAAAGTAAAAATTATTTTGTCGACGTGAATGAAAAAAAGCAATCTCAATCTTCTTTTACTCGGTACATTATCAGTAATGGCAACACAACACTGTTATTTTCTCGTAATAATACGATGAAAACCAATAATACATTAATAACAATGTAACTGAAATAACGGTTTAAGATACACAATAAATCAACTCGCCAACAAAGAGCAGAGAAAAAAGGCTGGCGCTGTCACAATCTATTGATAAAGACTTTGAAAGACAATAGTAATCAATGTTTCCAACGGCAGACAGGCCCCTCAATCTTTGTCTGGTTTAACCCAATACAAAGCGGCCGAGTCACGCACACACGAGCGCGCGCGCACGACACTAACAAACACGCGTAGCGATGGCCGACGATCAACTAACACACAAGACGTGGTTTTCTCTATATTTCATGTAACATCTTGATTGCGCAATCAACATTTATACATTTTATACAGTTTAAATGATAATGCAAAAACTTTCGAAATGAAGGACAGATTTCTTGAATGTCATAGTGTTAAAAAAGAAGCGTAACTGTTCTTTCAAATGGAATTTCTAAATTTAAAGAGGCTTAGAGGAACAGCCGGTATTCTGATGTAGCAAATCCAACACGTCCAGTAATTCAAAACTATATTTGTATTATTTACCACACTTTAGTTTTATACAGTACATTCTTACTGTAAAACGTCCAATTTTCAATAATTATTTTAATGTAAGTATATAGTGTAGAGCTGTACAGTTCTGAATACTTTATAAAGGGTACGCGTAACCGGTAAATCGACCAAAAATGGAATTGTGTTTTCTTGCCTTAAAAAAATAATGAATACTTTCTGAGTAATTTGATAACAAATTTATGTGAATACGCCTAATAATAAATTTTTTATGATTAAAAAAATTGAGACCGTAGTAAACGTTGTATCAGAAGCGCTCATAATACGTAGGCCTATTACTATTTTTTTTTAAATCTCCGACTCTCATATAACAAATCGTAGAGACATGCAATTTTTATCATTGGAAAGGGACTATCAATACACATTCACTATAAATGTCTGTGATGTCTGTCATAAAGTTAACATTTGCAGATCTGAGCTATCCTAATTTGTTTAAAAAAAATATCTTCATGGTCGTATATAGAATACAGACGAGCCGCTGAACCATTTGTTTTGCAATAGATTGCCAAAAAAATATACTTGTTGGACTGGATAATTTGGTTTTGGGTGTACATGATTTTTGACCTGCAATGAAGGTAAAATAAGTAAGTTTTAAGTATTACAAAACTTTGGATTCAAACTAGGATTCAATATGGTTAAGGTAGTGAAAACATTGACTTGCAACGAATCCTTGAGGCAGAGACAGCAATAGATGAATTGATGAAAAACGTTAGACAGTCAATTAGAAATGTGAAGAAAAAACTATATGACCAGATGGACATAACTTAAGATTTCGAATATGAAGCTGGACTATTTTAAATCTGATAAAACAATAAACATCTGTTCTAAAATCTTTAAATGTGCTTTTATGAAAATCTATTTTTTTTAGATAAATGACCCATTACTTCAGAAACTAAGTAAACAGTCAAGCTTAACTTTTGTGTGGCTATTTGGTTAATATAGTACCAGAACTATACAGTTTCACTGAAAAAATAAAAACGTAAAAAATATTAAGTACACTTTTTGAATGCAAATTTTTGGAGCAAAACATAAACAAATTATAAAAATTGGGTAACTGAGATATCTTTATAATTGTAGTTGCATTTGCAATGCATAATGTGCTTACCTGCGTGTTATATTTTCAGATTTCTATCTTTTACAGGTTTTGAGGTAATGGTCTCAAAGTTGAGGAATTTAACATGGCCGGTTACAAGTGCCCTTAAAAGAAGAATCAACGTTATAGGCAGAGGCCAAGCAACGTCGCGGAGGATTCTACCACAGAAAATTTCTCTTCTTCGTAGCACTTGATGCATCGGAGGAACGTTCAACGGATACGTTTTATATTCATGAGCACACAGGCAGACGGTTAGTCTTCATTACAGTCTTATCTGATCTCCGCACACTATCCCCTACCTCGTACATACCAGCTTGCTCCTCTCTTAGTCTCTCTTTCGCCTCTTATTTCTCAAATTTCTGAGGCATATTCTGTATATTACACCAAATTCCTTCTCGTCTACGCCAAATATACGGTTTCAACTTGCTTCCCACCTTGGCACATGCCAATTCCCCTGTTCAGTTCGGCATATTTCATCACATTATTTTGTCGTCTACACATCAACACAATCTATTAACATTCACGTGTGTCATTCTTATTTACAATGCTTTGTAAACTATAAAAGCGTAATTACTTGTAAGAACTTTGATCACGAATAATTCAGTACCGTGTCCTGTGCATGGAAGGAGAAGCAGTATTATTGATAACCTACTACGCCATTCAAAACTGGTTTACCAACCTGATTGAGGGGATGTTTAAGGAGCGTAGCTAGAGGAGAAGGCCCAAAGAGGAGTATAGGAATGAGAGAAAAAGAGGAAGAGGGTACGTGGTGATTAAGGCGCTGTCTTCCGAAGGGAAGAAATTGCAAACCCACCAAACTTTGCATTGAAGAGAAAAAGGAAGAGAAGATCTTGCCCTTACAGTATAGATTAATTCTATTAATCTTATTTTAATTATTTTATTTTCGAATTTAAAAATGGTAAGTGACATAAACTTTAACTAACAATTTTTTTAAGGGGCTATGTAAAGATTTCCTAATTTTATACGTTTTATACTACTTGTTTCAGATGAAATACTTTATTTTTTTAATTTATAATACCTTTGTCATCCAAACCTACAAAAACAACAAATAAATCGGTATTGGTGCTAAATATATTATTATTTTTAAAAGGTCTGGATTATTGCAGACCTGAAAAAAGTAGCAAACATATAAAGTGCATACACTTTGACGGTGAATACCACAAAGAAGAGAAATTTAATGTGTCCAAAAACTCCTACAGCTGATAGATACCTTTTCGTTGAAACAGATTTATTGAACGAGCATAGAAAGTTTTTTAATTCCACCGTTTGGCATATGTCTGTTTGTCTATTTATCTACTTTGACTGTTTGTTTGTCTGTCTATTTTTGGTATGTCACACGATAACTTTTAAACGCATCAACCGTTTTTAATAAAACTTGGCACATATGTTTAAGCTATTACCCTAAATAATCTCTAATGCTTTTAAAATTCATCCTGTCAAAAATGGGAAGGCTAAATCTAAGACGTTCAAAATCGTAAAAAAATCTAAAAGCTCATATGACATATCAAACTGAAGAGTATTTTAACCACAATCTAAATATAATAATTATTTTGTAAAGTTTCAATATTTGTGGACGTTGGAATCTAAAAATTGGGTGAAAAGTCAGTAAAATGTCAAATATTCATGTGGAATATTAAATGGAATATAATTTTAACTAACAGCTGATTTCGTGTTAAGTTTTAAAATTTTGAGAACCCAGGGTCCAAAAAGAGTTTAAAATTGGCAAAAATTGTGGAAATCCAGCAGTATCAGACTAAAATAATTGTAACCGAAATCATAATGTCTCAAATGTTTAGTGTTTCCTGTATGACTGTGTGATGTACAATTGTTAAGTTACTAAAGAAATAGTAAAGTAATCAAAATTTTGTAATTTTCCCCATAATTGAAAATTATTTAATATTGAAATTTTTGTAATAACAAATGTACTTCATTCAAAATAGTGAGTCTACAGCTCAGGTAGCATACGAGCAGTTTTATGCAAAAAGGATATCAAGGTAGTCCCATAGCCATTTCTAATCCTACATTCTAGGAAAGGAAAAATTATTTTACTGCCAAATTACGTTTATGGGTTACGTTATGATTTTAAAGAAAAATTAGGAGAAAATAAAGGCAATAGATGTTTATTATGGTTAACCAGATATTGATGAAAAGTATGCATCGGATTTGACACTTACAGAGGAAATCGATAAAACGGTCAACATTGAGTATAACGTGGAAATTAGAAATGGGATCAAAGATGGATGCCTGACGGTGCCATCGAAAATATGGCCCAGAGCATCGACACAATAGAGACGGAGAAGTCATCCCGTATTTTCAAGATACGACTACGACAATTATGTAACGCTCTCTGAAAGTCGGCAGGTTCGGTTACACAAATGTACTACACGCTTCTCGTCTACCCCAGCGTGCGGCGTCTGTGTCAAGGCCGTGCAGTGAAGTACCCTCTAGACCGTTCGATTACTTGTAGATATGCAAATTATGCTGGCACGGCGACAAAAGAATAGAAAATTATTCTGGAACATCTGCGAGGCTTATATAAGCAACAGCGGACGGCTTAGTTAGTTACACGTGGCGTTATTGTAGATTGCATACAAGTGATAGTTCACGACTAGTGGAAAGTGATTATTGTGTTATAATTAGTGCGGAACTTTATTAGTTGACATTATTATTGCGTGTGGACAAATTTAACTTAAATTACTGTATGAAAGTACCTTGTTGATATCAAGTTGTTATTTGTGACTAATTAGAGCTGGTAATTAGTGATTTTGTGGTATGATTAATGTTATCCGGGCTGTTTGGCCGTGGTCCATGGTTTATTTCCAAACCAAACGTTCCGACAGCTCAAATGGCTGCCATCATCAGTGGAATAATAAAAATCCTGAACGTATGGTGTTCACTTCAGGTCCACAGTACTGTGGTATAGGCTGTACTGTGGTACTGTGGTAAAGCCTATTCCACAGTACTGTGGACCTGACGTGAACACCCTACGTTCAGGATTTTTATTATTCCACTGATGATGGCAGCCATTAGAGCTGCCGAAACGTTTGGCTTGGAAATAAACCATGGACCACGGCCAAACAGCCCGGATAACATTAATCATACAACTGACACCGACCGTAAAAGCCTGAGGACAATGTTAATTAGTAATTTTATTTCTGTCTGTATTTTGTGTCCGTGCAGAACACGACGATCCGTGAGACCGCCGTAATAATATTATACATATATTAAAAATTATCTATATTTTTATATTAAGCAAAAAATGGGTGTCATGTAGAACACGACAATCAGTAAGATTGTCGTAACAATGCGATAAATGAGGCAAGTGATGTAAGATAGTTTGGGCGCCACAAATTCGGCTGGGTGTGATCCCACTCACATCACCAAGATAGTAGTACATACGAAGAATGCGAATTTCACGTATGATAGTTGTAAACAAATGTTGAATTGGAAGGTGCACTTGAGTAATCCGAAGAAACAGCTGATACGAAGCGGTTGATAATTTGGTGGTTTTTTGTAGTATGATTTATTTGTACATGTAAACAGTACAAAACAAGAAACAAAAATGTTTAAATTATTAAAATTGACGTTCGTCAATGTATATGCGTTCTATAGGCTGCTACATTGCGTATAAACTCGTGCTGCCAAAAAAAATAAATTTTTTTACAAACAATTGGTTCTGTAATATAAAGGAGAAAGAAGAAAACAAACACTGTCAACCTGGTCTCTCTCTTTCTCTCTCGCTCTCTCTTTGTTTTTCCTCTGTTATACGCTCTCTCTTGCTCCTTCTCTTCCCCGGCAATTCAAATATTTGAGTGTAAGATTTAGTGATACACCATTAAACGAAATAGATTTTGTTATTCATGCAAAAGGCTTAGTCGTTGTCTGTTACCGATTTCTCTGTGGCTCAACCCCTATCCTCACTTTTACTTTTGCGTTGTCTCTCTCTCTCTCTCTCTCTCTCTCTCTCTCTCTCTCTCTCTCTCTCTCTCTCTCTCTCTCTCTCTCTCTCTCTCTCTCTCTCTCTCTCTCTCTCTCTCTCTCTCTCTCTCCTTCCCTCTACAACTGCTTACATTTTCTCTCTACAGCCCTTCTCCCTTTATCGGATTTATTTTGACTGTAAAATTCAAAAGCAAACACATTGCCTACTACTACTACTACTACTACGGTCACTGAATCCTTCAAACAGTATTACCTCTCTCCCAGCAAGCCTACGGTACAGTGAATAAAACATTACAGGATCAAAGTTGTTGTTTACAAGAGCCGTATTTCGGATTCACCGGTCCGACCAACGACCCGAATAGTAATGCATACCTTTACGTTTTCTCATTAAAGCGACAGAAAGCAAGTCGATCGAATACGAAGAGCCCTTTAGCCTTCACACACTTTATTATTTAATGTAGAAAATTTCTCTAAACGTTTGTAACTACAATGGAATAGTTTCTAGTAGATATCGAGTTTCGGGCTAATAAAAATGCAGTTTTTATGCCACGTTTCGAGATTTATTTTATCTAATATTCATGCCTACAACATAAAATACAATGTACTAGAGTTATAATTACAGTTCTAATTGTAACATATAAGTTCTATGATATTAACAGCCGTGTTGTGTTGTATAGATTAACTAATAGTACTTACATATATTGTTGTGAGTCACAGATACACACATTACATATTATACAGTATACACTACGCTACGATACACAAAAACCTTATGATACATGTTAATTACATTTTATTCCACTTTTTGTATACTGCATAGTGACAGTGTGTGAATCTATTACGTGACTGGAGAAGGATCGGACGCACAAAGTAAAGAAATGTCCTGGTATAACGGTTCCAATGGGGTTGATGGGGTTGATGACTCGTCAGATTTCTATTTTATGTTTTTTTTCTGGGAATGTATAAGGTTTGAATAACACTTACTGAGGCTCTGTACGTAGGTTTTTTTTTGTTAACGGAATTTTGATTACTTCTTTCGAAAGTTATCATTTCAAAGAAGTGCCGTTTGAAATGATTGGTTTCATAATATCTGCACGTTGATTTAATTTATTTCGTTTGTATGTAATCCGATCAAATCTTTAAATATCCATGTTGGTAAAAGCTATGTCGCCCGCTAAGTATTTAATGTCGCGCACTATAATTACGCGTCACCTCACAGTATCTCTTTGCCGCCAGCAAATGACAGCGAACTATTACGTAATTGAACAATTACACGATTTTTTCGTGGATGCATTATAAGCCGATGTTTTATGTACGGCAAACCAATAACCCGCTAATTGCTGACAGCAGCACTACGTGCACTTGCTCATTAGTTAATTGGATGCTCTAGTTATAGAGAACACTTTAACGCCTGCCCTTACGTACTGGCGGTGTACATACACGGTTCTACTCACTTTGTCGTGTTTACGCTATCCTTAAACCTTCTTGTTTCAGTGAGTAATTAGAATACAACAGACATACATATCTGATATATCTATATTAAATAGAATTCTGTGGGATAAACAAATTACAGCAGAATCTAAAAAACCAAAATATTTAAAACGATTGTTAGAAGTACCATGACTTACGGCTCAGAATCTTGGAGTACCAATAAACACACAAGAACAAATTTATGACAGCAGTGATGGACTTTGAAGGCGTTGGCAAGAGGATCCAGACGTGAGAAAATTCAAAATGAAGCTATTAAGGACAGAATTAATGTGAAAAATTTAATTGTTGATTTTATCCAAACAAAAAAATTACAATGGAATGGACAGAAGAAAAGAATGGTACAGGAAAGATTGCCAAGGAGAGTTATGGAATGAACACCACCAGGAAGAACCAAAAGCGGAAGACCACTTATCACCTGGATAGAAGAAATTCAGACCTAACTGCGGGAACGAGAAGTTGAAGAAGCTCTTTAGATAGACAAGCAGCAGTGGAAGGTAAGAATTCAGTCAATTCTGTAATCTTTGGTTCCGGAAAATGTGTAAACATTGTACAGCCGGAGTAATATTAATAAGTGGGAAAAAATTCATCTTTGCAAATTCTCCATTTCTTTCGCTGTAGTTTTACATCTGTAAAATCTGTAGTTTTACATGGCCATTTCGATGTTAAAAAATTACTAAATTACAAATGCACCTTCTGAACGCGCAATTCTAAGTTTTCATTTTATGTACAATTCAACCACTTTAATAAACATTGAATGTATTATAATCAGTTTAATAAGGCAAAAGAAGATAGAACAACCAACATACATGAGCACTCCCTACCACAAGCAGTAACGGAAACTATTAAGCCCATATATAGAGACTTCTCTAAAAAAGATTTCTTAAAACGCTGTCTTCACGGAGAAACTCAGAACACTAAGAAAAGTTTCAATAGTTCTGTCTAGCAAATATTTCCAAAAACTGTATTTGTAGGCCTGCAAAATCTCAAACTTGGAGTCACAGATGCAACTATATGCTTTAATGAAGGTTGTATTGTAAAAGTTCTTCAAAGGCTTCAGATCAATCCTGGGAAATTTGTGACTGAAAGTCTCAAACAGATTGACGCAGAACTAGAGGCTAATAATAAGGCTAAAAACAAAATAAAATACAAAGAGTGAGAAGAAGACGAATTTAATGGACATAAAATTCTTTAACGTGTGTTTTCACTTTTCAAACCAAATTTTCCAAAAGTTACCATTTTTCAATTTTAGGTACATTTTTCTAGAAAACTATAAAAATTACAAGCCTGGTATTTTACAGACATATTATTTACTCTTATATAAGTTTGCCTTACCAAAATTTAAAAAAAAAATTTGTAAAATTAATTAATACCTTAAATACCTTTAATAAAAAATTTTAATTTGAAATTTTACGTGAATAAGATTTATAAAGGTTTAATTTTTTCAATCGTAACCAGACATCATATTTTAGTAAGTCTGCTACAGTAACAAAAGGTAAGTGTGCTTAGTATTTCTTAAAAATTTTTTAGAGATCGTATTTATCGTATTTGGAAAAATGATACCTAAAGTTAGCTCATTTTTCCCATGTAAACAGTACTGGATGGGAAAATATACAGACTGCCCTTATCTTTCAGAGACTCCTACATCGGTTCATTAGATCCGTGAAGAATTATAAGCCATCACATATCCACCGAGACATTTAAGGGCGTGATAATATCGTTACTCTCCATTGGATTCAAGTTAATTGTAAAGTGTCGGAGCGTAGAACATGTGATGGAAATAACACTGTATGGTGTTATATTGACAGAAGACTTGACAAGTAATAAAGAGATTACAGGCCAAGTTATTAAAACCGGCAGAATAACTGCATGTTTAACACTTTATTTAGCACAAGACATTACCTAAGGCAAGACCTAATAATTACAGTATACAGAATCTAACGTAAAAGGTGTCCTCAGTGTACACACTTGGATTCTATCCATCAATGTAAGGAAAACAGTTCTTATAAACACTGGTCCGGAAAAGTCTGCTTTCCGTCTGGCCACCATTTGGTGTTTTTTTTTTTTGTAGGAAAACGTTTACATCTTAAGAAGAGTTTTAGGCACCTTAATAAATAAGTACACATTTTCATATTAATATTCCTTAATAAATTACAAAATCACGTTTATTTTGTAATCCCAAATTTTAAAATGGCAGCAACTTTAATATTTTGATTACTAATAGCTTTGTAAATTTTAATTTTATCAATTAAATTCTTGAACATTAATTAATAAAGTTCTGATCACAAACTAATCATGATCATAAACAGAAATAACACTATTGCACACCACTGTAGAAAAATTATTCCGATTAGCGCTTTCAAGCTTCACAGCTCATCATCAGATCGGAAATATGAGCGGTGATGATGATGATCTGTAAATCTTGAAAGCGCTAATCGGAATAATTTTTCTATAGTGGTGTGCAAGAGTGTTATTTCTGTTTGGAATTCTTGGACAGTATATTATGAAGACAACGACACCATGTTCATTTAAATGGAGTAGCAAATAACCCAGCTATGACGGGATACGGTCTACTGCAGTAGAGCAAGTAGAAAGTGCTTAACTTGGATTGGGTATAATCACAATTTTCAACACCGAAATACAAAAAAAAAAAGCTTCGTAATAAGAATTCATAATAAATATTGAATTTTAAAAAAAAGGTAATAACTTTAAATAAACTTTTCTATACTGGATGAATGGAAGTCCGGCATAATAAAGTCGAATAATCCGAATGTATGGGTAGGCTCACCACAACCCAAATACTTGTTATTTAATTTAAACAAACAGGGTGTCGTTATACGTATAATTAAATGGCTAATACTGTACGTAATAAGATATAATTTGAAAAAACATTTGGGAACTACTAATGATCATAAAATGAAAGTGGCCGTCATTTTGAAAATTAAAATCACAAGTGGAGGAGAAAAGAAGAAGAAATATGAGACAGAAGATGAAAGACACAGAAAATAAAGTGGGCAAGAAAAATGAAAGGAAAGAAAAATAGAGATAGGATAGACAGTGAATTTAAAAGAGGGATGAGAGGGAAGAGACACAAAGATAAACACATAGTGGGAGAAAAAGAGGAAAAGAAAGTAAGAGAAAAGGATAGAGAGATTGAAAGAACAGGAGCAGTGGTGAATTGGAGACAGAGCGAGTTTCAGAAGGAAGAATCCTGTATATTCATTAACACATCGTTTCAAATGTTTCAAAAACATGATCAATGTAATATTAACCGGCATGTACCTAATAAAAAATGTTCTCCGTGTCCGTGAGCTTGTGTAGTAGGCACAAACTGGTGCACTGAATCGTTTTTGTCAACAAAAGCTTAGGTGTGTAATGAACAAGAAACAGCAAACAAATACCGTTATTCTGGTCTCTCTGTTACAAGCACTCCCTTTCGCTTCTTCATACTCGCAGCAATTCAAATATTTGTGTGTAAGATTTAGAGATACACCGTTAAACGAAATAGATTTTGTTATTCATGCGAAAGTAACAGATTTTTTATTCTGTTACCGATTTCTCAACAGCTTTTATCCTACCACCCACCTTTACTCTCGCGATATTTCATTTTATGTTTCTTTTTCAGTCTCTCCCCTCTTTCGTTCTTTCACTCTCTCTCACTCTTTCTCTCCCTCTCTACTGTTCCAGGGAGTCTTCTCTGCTGTAGGGAGGTTTCTCTCTGCAGCGCTTCTCCCTTCAACGGATTTACTTCGACTGTAAAATTCAACAGCAAACATATTGCCCGCTGCTACGGTCACTGGGCCCTTCAAATAGTATTACAGTGCATAAAACATTACAGGATCAAAATTGTTCTTTTTGGGAGACGCGTTTCGAATTCACCGGCCCGACCAGCCATCCGAATAATAATGCACACTTTTTCGTTTGCTGATTAAAGTGAAAAAAGGCAAATCGATGGAATACAAATTGCACGCGATCACACACACACACACATATGCGTACGTAAAAGTGCAACTGTTCCTTTCCATTTCCGTAGTACTTGACAAAGGCATTAAGAAAAAATTTTGGTTTGCAAAAAATTCTAAGAATTGCATTCCGGTAAAATGTATGTCACCGGCTCAAAATTAAACTAAAGCAACTATGTACACGCTTACGCTTACGGTATTTTTTTACCGCCCGCAAAGTACAGCGAATTACCGCGTAACTGATTATTCTAATGTGTTCGTCACGGAGTTTTGTGTATGACAAACCAATAACTCGCTAATTGTCGGCAGCAGCATAGAGTGCACTTACTCGTTAGTTAATTGGATGCTCCAGTGCACAGCGTTATAGACAACACCTGACTTTACACACATAATTTAATACCTTACGCTAAGTATGTAATTATAAGGCCCTACTTATTTTGTCGTGTTAACAGTACTCTTAAACCTATTCGTTGCAGTGAGTAATTAGACAGTAAATATCTAAATTCGATACTCTACAACATGGAACGTATGAGGTTAATTAATCCCTAAATAAAGTCTTTAACTAACTTGCAGATGAATGAATTCAGTAGAGCACGCAGAATTGTAAGCTGATAAATCTATAGTTATGATAATATCTGCGTACCTCATGCACTGCCAGTTCATGATAAACATTTTTTTTATAATAATCCTTGATCCTGAGGTTATTCTCGGGCCCAATATTACATCAATGATCTGCAATAGACAAATACACAAAATTTTAGGAGGACAAAAGATTTACACAACTTTAGCAGTACGCAGGCTGAAACACAAATATAGTCTCATATTGGACGAACTTTCTGATCTGAAAACTCCATGTGTCTCTCTGTCCACCGCACCTCCTTTCTTAATACAAATTTCTGTATCGCCTGTTTACATTATGGTCCAGTGTACTCAAAGTCCCTCGGAGGAAGCCTTTAACTTCTAAAGGACGCATCCTCAGGTAGCGAATACGGCGATGTTACCTAGATATGGGTGGTAGAAGAGAAAAAAAATACCTTCCGCGGATCAACAAGCACTGCTGCCTTACAGTTTGAAGTTGGCTCGCCAAAGACTATAGAAAGACAGCTTTTACCAAAAATAACATTTTTTCTCAATAGATTAGGAGTTGATGCTGTATGTACCAGCTCCTCGCTCATCATAAAAATTATAGAATGCCAAAAAGCTAAATGTTAAACTTTGGAACTATTGAATAAACAGATAGCTCGTAAAACAGGTGATGCAAATAAAAATTTAAATACCTAGGTGCCGTAATTTGATTCGTTTGGGCCCTGTAGCCACACTTGGTGTTGGACTCGAGGTGGTATGTGGTTTCGGTCTTGGGCATCGCTGCGAGAACCCCTATGGGAGTGTACCCGGGACTGATGCTGGGGGCTGGTAAATCCTAGATAGTAGATACATCCAAACCGTACGGAGTAGTAGAGCTGTACGTCTCATATACCTAGGTATCGACAAGAAACGGGGCGACCGATAAAGAGAGTGCAAATTATAAAAGCCGACAGAACAAGTGGATGCTGAACAAACTTTATTTTATATAACAAACACCTGAGACGTTATCACATTAGTACAGTTAATAATGGGAACATCAATATCGTATTCTGCAAAAACGCGAAGTGAGTCGGCGAAATACAACTGACAAAGAGGTATCAGAGCTAAAATTATTGAGAAAAAATATCAGGACAAACAACACGAAGTTGAAAACGAATAAAGATATAAGAGAAAATTGCAAACTGGGCGGCTTTGGAAAGCGGGTACTAAGTAGATAAACTGGACTGAGGATATATGTAAAATAAAAGAGAGCAGAATAATCGAAAAACTTGGGAGCGGGACGGTCAGTGTAGTCACGTGGAACGGAAGCGTTCATCTGATTCAACAGGAAACCTAAAGGATTGTAGGTGGGGTAGAGAAAGAAGAACAGATATAGGCTGAAGAAAAGGAGAAGAAGAAGAAGAAGAAGAAGAAGAAGATTGTTACAACAGTCTCACGGATCGTCGTATTGTACAGTGGAAACAAAATACAGAGATCAATGAAGTCACTAATTACCAGCTTTAATTAGTCACAAATAACAATTTGGAATCAACAAAGTACTCTCATACAATAACTCAAGTTAAGTTTGTCCACACGAAATAATAATGTCAACTGGTAGAGTTCCGCACTAATTATAACACAATAAACACTTTCCGCCGCAATCACTTGATCCACACTCTACAATCTCGCCATGTGTAACTAATTACTAAGCCGGCCGCTGTTGCTTATAGAAGTTCCCCAGACATTGTAGAATAATTTTCTATACTTCTGGCGGCGTCCCGGCATAATTTGCGTAGTTAAGAGTGCTCGGACAGTCTCGAAGCTATTTGAGTTCACGGCCTAGGCAGAGACACTGCACCTGCTCGGCTGTCCGAGAAACGGGTAGTGCTTTCACGTAACTGCACCTGCCGACATTTCCAGAGCGTTTTGTAATTGTTGCAGCACTGTGAATGAACAAACAAATCGGGTTATTAGGGCTTCAGTATAAAGAACGTGTTGACATCGAGTGTAATTCTGTTACGTAATTTGTTTGGTTCCATTGATTTTTATTAACACTGGCTAAGGTTTACAATTCAAGGCGGCCAATTCCTTACTGATCCATAGACGTTGAGGTACGTACAAACAATAAAAGTAATTAAACAATAATTACCTTCATGGTTCTCATAACGGTCTCTTCGTGTGATTGTTGTATAGCCTACGCCTAATGTAGTGCTTTAAAAACAAACATATTTTTAACAAACGTTCATATCATGAACGACAAACAACAAAACAAACACCATTTCCAAAGTCTTTCTATTCACAATTTCTGTAACTCGTTCACCTTTGCTCCGCCTCGTGTTAACAATTAAAATATTTGTGTTTAAGATCTAGTGATACACTAAATAAATTTCGTTACTCGACTACGCGCAAAGCTTATAGTCGTTGTGTGTTACCGATTTCTCAGTGGGTTTTCCCCTACCACCCACCTCTACTCTTGCGATCGCACTCTCTTTCTCGCTCTGACCGCCTAACATTTCTCTCTCTCTCTACTGTTTTGCGTTTGCTCTCCGTCCCGGGTTCTCCATAGTGTCTACCTTTATCGGATTTATTTCGACTGTAAAATTCAAAAGCAAACACGTTGCCTGCTGCTAAGGTCACTGAGTATTTCAAATAGTATTGCGTCCCCCTCCCCACCAAGCCTACGGTACAGTGAATAAAACATTACAGGATCAAAGTTGTTGTTTACGGGAGGCGCATTTCGAATTCACCGGCCCGACCAGCGACCCGAATAGTAATGTACACCTATTCGTCTTCTCATTAAAGCGAAAGAAAGCAAATCGATAGAATACTAAGCGCATCTGCGCCTACACACACTCACACAAATACAAACTTAATTATCTAATGTAGGATATGTCTATAAACATTTATAACTAGAATAGAATATGAATAAACAATATTTGACTATAATTATATGAATAATGGAAGCTCGAAGCAAAGATATAAAATGCATGCGATGCAAAGACTCATTACCATCATCAACCGTTCAAGCTTAGGAGCATTCTCCTGTTCCGGCCTCATGTTCCTCGCCACCTTGCTACCGGGCGTCCAGTGTCTCTTCTTCCATGTGGCCGGTAACTATAGGCTAACCGCGGATTGCGGGTCTTACACGTTCGTTGCAAACGGCTTTTCCATTTTTCTCTATACAACACTACCTTTTCTCTGACTGAAAATATATTCAAATCCTTTCTTATATCCTCATTTCTTATACGGTCTGCTTTTGTACATCCCTTTACTATTCTTAAGTATTTCATTTAAGCTGCTTGAATCTTATTCCAGTCGATCATTCTCATCGGACGCAATATTAACCTAGCGTCCGTATAGTAGACCTGGTTCTTGTCATTTTTGGTAGCACTTTCGTAAAAGCGTATTAATAAAAAAACACACAAAACAAAAACATCCGAATGCGCAAGTATGTAAGGAAGGTTTTACCAAGATGGATGATATTTGTATGGGGACCTGATCATCTCCCGGTAATTGAGAGTAGCCGCAAGCCATGACTTCTGCGTAAAGTGTCACTAACCACCAAGACATTGGTCTGTTCTACAATTGCCTTCCGAAGGAGTCTCCCACAAGGACTGGAATGGTTTGCCGTTTTAATCGTTGCGACTCATTTATTGACTCACGTTTCCCTAGCCTGTCAACACTTCCTGTCCCCTGGATTTGTAAACTAGCATTTGTTTTTGAAGGCGTTCTCAGTACGTGAGTCTTTCTCTACGTGTGCGACCTACGATTTTATCAAGAAATTCTTGCGGTGTCTCTAATTGCCCCTTTTTAAACTCCATCCCTTCTTCTCGGCCCCCGCCTCCCAGAACTGAACTCAGAAACCTCATTTCGACTGACTAGACTCTACACCAAGTTATCTGTTTAGTGTCAATGGTTTTTTACCATCTAGCTCACAAAAAATCGCCATAAATTTAACATCCTGCCTCTTTATAATTTTGTCTTGAACAACTTCTGCACTGTCCCTTACAAGACGTTTTTTCTTGCTTATAGACAAGGGTACATAACATGCAGTACTCAGTACTTGTTTTTGTAGACACAAACAATTTTTTTTTATAAACACTGTACAGTACATACCACTGGAATTAAAAGAAGGTAGACATGAGTTCAGTTGAGCTACACAGCTAATTTAAAGTAGATAAATTATGCTGGGTGTAAGTAGATGATATTTGATAGAGTGAATAGAGTCACGTTATGAGTAATAATGGCAAAAGAAAGGAATCCCTTAACACCTGTACGTATAAAAGAAAATCTTATTTGAAACAGGAAGACGGAGCATAATTCCTAGTGTAGGGCTGATCAATTTTGGAGTACGAAAAGAATGCCCATTGTCACCTTCTCTTTTTAATTTAATTTAATTTTAATGTTGATGACGATAATGTAAATGGAAGTGTTAGTGAAATGAGGGAAAACATGGCTCACATTAAGCTTAGACTATTTTTTAAGACAGAGGGAAAAGACTGTTTAGGAAAAACGAAAAAATATATTAAGGATATCATACATTACAGATTTCTCTTTTAATTTTCTTGACGTTAATCCTCTTTTATCTAAAGAAGGGTGGTTTTTAGAAATCGTGTAACTTCAAGAACACACTTTTTTCTTAAATCCTAATACGCAGTAGCATACTTGTTTAGTAAGAAGCATTAGAATTTGAATCAATATTCAGCAAGAATTTAAAACAACAAAATTTGATAGGGCTTTATAAAACTTTAGTTTATAAACGCTTCATCAGAACGATGGTGATTAATAATTTCTAGTCGACCAGACACAACATCGAAATCTACAAACTTCGAAAACAGATAGATGTTGATACTGATAAAATTAAAATCGAACAAGAAGACTTTAAGAGAAAAGATTTATTTACATGTTATGGGGAGCACATTCGTTTGTGCATATAGTAGTAATCGTGGGAAACCCTATCTCGTTTCAATGAATGTTTAATCAAATTAGGGAGTCCATGAGGGTGTGACGAGTTGTCCCCAATCTGTTCGTTAAATGTTGTGAAATATGTGTTCAGCCACACCTACACGTTCAGCTTCCCCGGTAATTTATCGTTAAAAATAAAAAAAGTGTGAGCGGTATTTTAAAAACACCGTTTTTACTAATTAAAGTATTGCCCTATACAAACAAATGAATGGGTTACTCGTTCCAAATAATATTAATTTGATAGAAACAGGTAAGAAAAGAAATATTCTAACGCATACTAACGGTCATAGGAAAGTAGAACTTTAGTTAAAGAGTTCCTGTTTCGTTAACAAGAAACTTAAGACTCCCGACAAAGAGTCAGATCTTTCATCAGACACCAGTATCTCCACCATCAGCATCCAGTGTCCTTCTCCTCTCGCTTTGTTCTCTTAGAGTCTTTGATTACAAAATAAGTGCTACTTTAAACCAGTCCGCTGACCAATTCACCGTACCGTACACTACAGTTCAGTATCAAATGAATAATAAAAACAACAGAAAATTAAAAATAAAGAATTACTTAACAATATCTCTTCTTTGTAGAATTGTAACATTCCGTTCTTATATAAGGCGTTGGAAATGATCTTTCTATGCAGTGCTCATTTTAATGTTAACGCTCAAGTAATTACACTAAGACTCAGTTGAACCAAATGAGTATAATCAACGCCCTACAGTATATGCGTTAACTTCTTCCAAATATGGAGAGAGTGTCGATACGTTTTTTCTTCAAGGAGCGAAACATATAACATTTGTAAAGCTTTCGCAAAAGCTTCATGATCACGGATGAGTAAATCACTGGACGTGTAATACGTTGTACCATCTTGTCGAGAAACGCAGTTCTGGTGTTCACAATCATTCGACTAGGTGATAAAGTTTACTTTTGAAAATTTCAAGGTTTATCTCTGTGTTAGCATCCCTCAGAATTAACATTACTAATGTAAAAAATATTAACCCTGCAATATGATAAATAGATACATATCGTAATATGGTATCTTTACCTGTTTCTCTTTAAACCAATACGATCTCACTGATCGTCGTATGGTACAGTGGAAAACAAAATTACAGACACCAATTAAGTTACTAATCACCAGCTTCAATTTATCACAAATAACGGTTTGTCATCAACAGGTTATTTAACAAGACTATGCTCGTACAATAATTCAAGTTAATTTTTCCACACCAATAACAATGTCAACTAATAGAGTCACGCACAATAATCACTTTTTACTAATACACGACTTGAGACGCACTGAGTAAATCGCCCGACATTGTCATTTCAATATAAATGAAACCACGATTAGTTTTTCATAAAATACAGCATTGCGTCTAATTCACTATCAGCGGTTGAGTTGGGAAGCCAATGACTGGTTTACAGTTGTTACACTCAACTTCAATGAATAATATATTCATAATTATTTTTGTCAGTCTTAAAAATTCCATTAATAAAATACTGTCGCGTGAGTGCCTGGCTGTGAAGAACTTGCCTTGTACTATTAAGGTTCAACGTCTATTTATTCTTTTAATACTTAGTACTCTGTATCCTGTATTAACCTTTTTCCTTTACACGACCCAAAGTCTTTCCCCAAGTCTATCAGTCCATTTCATCTATCAACCTAATTCTCGTTCATTTGTTCTTCTACTACGTTCGTTTGTTCTTCTGGCAGTAACTCTAAAGCAGACGCACATGTTACTTCGTTTTATGATCTGGTTTTCAACTGGAGATTTTACACTATGCAGCCTTTCTAGATTGCAGCCATGACACCTTGAAAACAAGTCTGTAGGTCTGTAGTTGGAAGGCTTTCATCCCTTCTGTATGAATTTGCACTTTTAATGTACTGTTACGACGGTATGACGTATTATCGTATGTACAATGGAAACAAAATACAAACACCAATGAAGTCACTAATTACCAGCTTTAATTAGTCACAAGTAAGAATTTAAAATCAACAAGATACTCTCGTACAGTAATTCAAGTTAAATTTGTCCACCCGCAATAATAATATCAACTATTAGAGTTTCGCAGTAATTAGGCCTATAACAAAATAATAATTTTCCAGAATAATTGTCTATTCTTTTGGCGGCGTGCCAGCGTAATTTGCGTATAGTGCCCTGTCTCTAAACCGACGATCTCTTAACCGACCATCCCATTAACCGACTGTTTCACTAGAGAGGGTGGAAACAATTATCTACACATACGTATTCCAATAACACGTTATTAGTCATTTTTTAATAAAGATTATGTACAGTACGTACATTATATTCTATTAGCGATGAAATAATATAATATGTTTAACGATTACCACTGTTAATAATATTTTACTGTGTCACAAATCAGCTTGTATTTTGACGAACTGACATTGCAAACAAAACCATTTAGGTAACAGTACAAAGTGTTACCTAATAGTATCTATATTTCACTTGTAGGTACAGTACAAAGTGGGTTGTACGTACTTGTACTTCAAATATAGGCTATTCAATTCTTTGTTCTCGACGGTCATAAATGACCTACCGTTCTGTTCACCGACTTTTCCATTATCCGACCGTTACCCGGTCCTATCCAAGTCGGATAAGAGAGAGGCCAATGTAGTTACAAACACTCGAACAGTCTGGAGTGCAGCGTGTGTGGCCGGCCTTGACACAGACGCCCCACGCTGGGTTAGTCGAGAAGCGTGTAGAACTCTTGACTTATCGGGAGTGTAACGTAATTGTTGTAACAGTACAGATTTTAGAAACCTAGATGGAAATATCAAAATTATTAGAGAGACTTCGGAATATCAAACATGACTGACGTTTTATGGCACAACTTGAATGTTATTATACTAAAACGAGACGCACTTTTGGGGCTACCAGAGAGAAGATAGAAGAATACGTCCTGTCGGAGCAAAACTAAACTAGCGGTGATACTGCACGAACAGGTCTTACGATAATAAACTAGTATCGTAGTGGGATAACTACTATTTACTGACAATGGGAGGGCATATTTGAAATCCATTAGTACAAGTATGTAAGCCTCTTCCAATCAATCTTCGGGTAGGTACAAATACAAAAGAAAAGTACTTGATGTTACAGATTTAAATGCCGAGAAATTTCATACATCTTCGGGAACAAAACATGCAGATTTTAATATTACTTACTGTACAGAAGAAACACAACGTCCCTCCTTGTTTCAAAAAAAGGAGGAAGAATGGCGGTGATACTGCACGAACAGTTCTTACGATAATAAACTACTATCGTAGTGGGACAACTACTATCCTACTGACAATGGGAGGGGATATTTGAAATACATTAGTATATATATTGCAACGAAACAATGTAATATTTTCGCATCGGATATTGTGTGCGTAAATAAACTACAAACAAGTCTATATTGGAGGTAATGAAGAATTATTTATTAGCACACAAGAAATGATAGTTTATACGATATATTTTCTTTAAATAAATGTCATGGATATTTTATATTTGTTTATTAAAGAGTCTATATAGTTCAATTTGGTTGTCTTTCACTTGAAATGACGAATTCCTTATACTCCGCGTAACGTCGCTCACTCTGCCGCCGCTCCTGCTGCGAATCTCTGCACGATGACACCGCTCTCAGCTCTCTCACCGTCTCTCTCTTTCTCTCTCACACACTCTCTCTCTCGCTCTCTCTCTCTCTCTCTCTCTCTCTCTCTCTCTCTCTCTCTCTCTCTCTCTCTCTCTCTCTCTCTCTCTCTCTCTCTCTCTCTGTGCACTGACCGCTCTCCTCTCTCTATCTCTCTCTCTGCTCTGTCCGTAGAAACTGATAACACTAATTTCGGATGTCACATAAACTGTCACTTTCCGAACTTTGAGTTTTTATCGACAGAAAATTGGTTATTATTTTATTTAATCGAAATGGAATTAAATCTCAGGGTTATAATGAGTAATATTTAAAAGCGGTATATTTGGGCTTACACCTTCCGCCAAATCTTGAAGTGTTCCGCGAAACTAACCGATTTACCGCGGTCAGTAAATCTTCCTATGAGGATATCTTCCACTCACGCGGATAGCACTTTATATAATATATAATATTATAATGGGGTTCACTAGCTTGGTTCTTAACGAATAGCTCGAAACGAGTTCCAAGTCTAAGCTTTACTTTCGATTTATATTAGTTCATGCAAGAAAAACTCTTGCAGAGGAACACACGTTCACTTGGCAAATGCTTTCGATGAACTGCATCGATGCATGCTATATGGTGTACGGATCTTACTGAAATTAGGGGTTTCTGATTGGTCAATCAGCTGTCCACGTGGTTGATAAAACAAAAGATAGTTGGGTTGCAGGCAAATCTTTGTATAAGTTGGCGAGAGCCTGCATAGATTTAATCTCGAAATTGTATTACTCTTTCATATACAGTATAAGAGTAAAAAGTTGAGGTTTTAATTATTAGAAAAATCACACTTTTAAAATAGCTGAGAACCACGGAGTATATAGAAACTGTAGATATAACCCTAAATAATTCACTGTCCAAGTTTCAAGCCGATGGGTTAATTAACACGGAAGATACAGCGAATAAGGTTTATCACACGCGCACATATTCACACAAAAAGTACATGACATAAACGAACAAAATTTTACAAAGAGTTTGATATAACATAAGTCCTTATCCATCACTAAATACACAACATATAGCTAATTGACAAAAAATTGTATAAATCCATCTAAAACCTGTTAATGTCCGTCATCCATGCTCTGATATACGAGTACTTAATATAGCTCATCATCCTGTGTTTTGTTGCAATATATATATACATATATGTATGTATGTAAGTGTCTTCCGATCAATCTTCGGGTAGGCACAAATACAACAGAAAAGTGCTTGATGTTACAGATTTAGATGCCGAGAAATTTCATACATCTTCGGGAACAAAACATGCATATTTTAATATTACTTACTTTATAGAAGAAACACAACGTCCCTTCTTGTTTTAAAAGGAAGAAGAACGTACATCGTTTCTTACAGCGGTTTGTTGGCTCACCTGAAGCAAAGAAAAATATCGGTATGGAGAACTATACATGACTTCCATGTTCTAAGATTTATATTTAAAATAATTTTCGAAATGAAATATTTCAATAGAAACTACTTCTTTCTTCAGCCTTAACCACAGTACTGTGGTCACTAACGTATGCCACCTCACGTTAGCGCACTCTATTTTCACTGATGATGGCAGTCGATAGCACTGCCGAAAAGTCTGGTTTTGTAGAAAACATTGGACTACGCCAAACAGCCCGGGAAGGAATTTTAGCAACAAACTACTTCTTTGTTGCCGATAACGTAGTACACATATAAAAAATTATCCCCTCCCCCTTCAACTATCATTTTCATTTATAGAAAATTACCCCACCCCCTTCAACTAACCTCTTCATTTATAGATATTTCATCTACGTTTCTACGGTGAATTGTTATGATCTTCTTTTCAGGATACTTTATTTATTAAAATTAAGTACTTTACTCTTGTTAAAAAATAAAAAGTTGCAGGTAAACTACCCTTTTCCTTTAACCGGTCTTCACCAAAATCAATAAGCCTTGAGTCCTGTACAATTCCGGGACGTATGCAAACAATTATTTGATTCTGTTTGAATTTGCGGCTGTGATCGTTTTCAAAAAAAAAAATTCCACGCTGACAGATAGACACACAAACACACATACAAACACTTTTCGAAAAATGGCTTTTCTTCATGTATCGAGGGTAGTACAATCAGAATCAGCCCTTATCTCGAACACGATTTTTTTCGCTATCACCATACTGCAATTTCCTTATGGAACATGGCACGATTTAAAACAGGATTTTGTTTTAGAGTTAAAATCGCATTACCAAGTAAATCTGTGGGCTAATTAATTATAGCCAGGTTAACTATATAATTATAGCCTAAGTGTAAGTAGCCTATAGATAAAACGCACACAAAACAAACTCTAGTGCGCGATTAGCATGGAGACGACCGAAACAAGCATTGCGCCTAATTTGTGAAGTGCACAAGAAAACAATGAAGATCGAGGGCCGAGAATTTTGAAGACTTGAAATTGAAAAGTGTCGGACAAGGTCGTAAACCAACCGAAGTGTAAGCGCGTGCGCGCGCGTGTGTTTATATATTTCTTAAACTTGGTATAGTTCCTTTTCTTAACTTACTAAATTGTTAATGGTATTTATGAAGTAAAGATAAATTAATTTTTTACTTGAACGATTTGATAAATTGTTATTATTTCCTGTGTGATATCTCTTATGCGTGCAATAACGACGCTATAGACTTACACCCTATAAGTTTAGGACCACCTCTGCAGAGATAAATGAAACATTTTAGAAAAAGTCGCAGAGACAAACACCTTGAAAATCGGAAACAAATTTCATCAAACTGTTCACGTTATTTAAGCGACATATTTATGACTCCCACAATCTGCATCGGACCAGTGTAATAGAGCTGTGTGAAAATAGAGTGCACTCGTGGTGACCAATTAATTAATGACCGCGAACAGCATACTGCCTGTAATTACGGAGTTACTGGATTAACGTGAACATCGCTGGTCGGGTAATAAACTGTCGTGTCGGATTTAGCAATCGATTGGTAAAAAGTACAAATATTCTGTGAGCACGCTTAAGTGTGTTAATTGGTACACATGAGGAGATTCCCGAACAGCGTTAATTTTACAAGTTTCCTTATATTTACAAGAATCGCATCCATTTGTATAAAAATCGATTTTGTTAACTGTTTCAGAAGTTAATAAGTACTACAAAGGTTTTAAAAAACCTATTTTTATTTTTAAAATTAGAATAACAATTAAAAGTAACACATATTAAATAAACAAATAGACGTAAGTCTTTGTGTCTCCTTTATTAAAAGCTCTTATTTTATCATCATCGTCGCCGTCATCACCACTCCAAGGACTAGGCCTTAGACCTGTTCCGAAACCCATCTCCTCCTCGGTCTACCGACATCTCTCTTCCTAGTAGGGTGGGGACCCAAGGCAGCCACAGGTAGACGGATATCAGGCATGCGGTTCAAGTGTTCACACCATCTCCTTCTGGTGGCATCATACAATGTTTAAATCGCGTCTAATATCCTCGTTCCTCCTCCGATTTAAGAGACATCAACCTTGCGTCCCTCTTAGAAATTTTATTTCGGCTGCCTGAATCCTCTGCACGTCTCTTTTACCAAGATACCATGTCTTACTAGCATACAGGAATGTGGGGATAGCCACAGTTTTATAAAATTTCATTCGGAAAACTTTCACGCAAAAAATGTTACGGTAAACATCCGTGAAAAATAAAAGACGGAAGGATACCCGAATGAAGCTGTCATTTAGTTTATTTATTTTTTAGAATTTGCTTTCCTATTATGTTTAGTTTTTATAGTCACTTGACCTTCCCTATACTAACTCCTCTACTCCCTCCAATATACACACACCACACATATACCCATATATACACCCTTAACACACGTTCACCACCCTACAGACTCTTTGTATTTAGTTGTTCTTAGCAGCTCTTTGAGAGTAGTGTTATGTTTTTTGTTTACAACACAATCACTTCATAGACACAAAAAACATAACAATACTCCACAACATACAAAAAGGTAAAAAAATGGATTTGTTAGAAATTTTAGAAATTAAAAAAGCAATAAAAAATAACAAAAATTTAACCAATGAACAGACTGAATTTTGTGTATCCCCTTTATTAAAATCTGTTATTTAGTTTAGTTTATTTTATATTATTTTGAATGTTCATCATTATTTTAAATTTTGCATTCAGTTTATATTTAGTTCAGTTAATTTTATATTTTGCATTCATGATTGTATTTAGTTTTTAAAGACACGTGACCTCTTGTCTCTTGCACCACTCCTCGCCATCACAACACAGATGTTCACCGCCTACACTCCACTAACATCCTGTGTTCAGTAATTTCATTCACTCGCCTCTTTGACAATGGCTTAGTTAGTCGAAACAGCTGTCAGAGTTAATTAAAAAATTTGTGAAACTTACCAAGTGTTTTTATATATTTTACAAAATCTTTGTATTAATATGTTTCACCAAGTGCCCAAAGAGTCATCAATTAATACATTTCTATTCTCTACATAGTTGTGTTTCCTAACACGTTATAATATATTTAACTTTCCATTCTTGGATTTCGCTGTCCATGACGTGTCCGTTACTTAAATAAATATAATTACTTCACTACCGACGCGGAACACAAAGTTTTTTATAGGTAAAAACGTAAAAGTTTTACCTTATAGCCTTAAACGGTTTTCGCTTTTAAAAAGCTTCTTTAGAAATACACCATATCCTCTTTTATAGAGTCTCTGAAGATGCTTTTTAAAAGCGAAAACCGGTTATATGTTAAAACGTTTACGTTTTTACCTATAAAAACTCTGTGTTCCGAGTCGGTAGTGATGGAATTATATTTAGTTAACTTTCCATATTTGACTATTCACTTTTCATTGGTTTACCTCCTTCGTCAGGCTTGTTTATCATTTATCGCGCCACGCTGTATTTATTTACTTATACATTTATATGACTACTAACAGTTGATCATACTTTACTGAAATAAATAATTCCCTGACGTACATCCATGACTTATTGCTGTCGTGTATCCCTGTATATCCTCTTTTGTACATTCAGCTTTAACTACCTGTAGTCGCTGGCAGTGCTGATTGACCACAAAAGCAGAATTAGTATCTCCTGCTTTCTGATTTGAACAACCAAAATAAATCCCCATGATGGATGAAGCGAGATGAGAGAGAGAGAGAGAGAGAGAGAGAGAGAGAGAGAGAGAGAGAGAGAGAGAGAAGGAAGACGAGGGAAGAAAGACGATATCAAACAGCTACTGGGCGGACCGCTTGAAGAACGTAATCTCATTCGTTTAGAGGCAGTAATTACAAAACATTTATGCGTGGAGCGAGAGACGAGAAGAATGGGTTATAGAGGGGTGAGAAGGAAAGAGAAAGAGAGAGAGGGATCGAAAGAGAGATAGAGAATGGTAAGCTTTAAAACGTTCTGTTTGAAGTACTGGTTTTGTTCAGTTGCTCCTATTAGTGCGTGCGTGTGTGTGTGTGTGTGTGTGTGCGTGTGTGTGTGCGAGGGAGAGAGTGAGTGATTAAGAGAGAGGGTTAAGGAATTAGTTAGGTATGAAGCAACCGCAAATGTTAAACCACCACGTTTTCCATTACAGTAGCTCAGTAGTAATTCTACTGTGGAAATGTCAAGGGAGCCAGACCGATGTCTACAGTTTCTTTAGCTATTTTTTTTAGACGTACTGTTGTAACGGTCTCAGCTTCTAATTATAATTCAGTATCATCATGGTATTGTGCTGAGACGACTGGAAACATATGCGGCCTACGTGACGCTGTGCACGATTGCACAACTCTCTCGCCTATTCTCGCTCTTCTGCGCCTTCTAAGAGACGGCCTCATTATTCTCCATGTAGCTACGAGGTTTGGTCAGAAAGTTCATGCAATTTTTGGATTTTGTGCGCTATCAATGTGCTATAAGAAAATTGTTTTTATATGACGTTTGAAACCACCTTAGTGAAAAAAGTCTAAAATTTTAACGCTATTGGACGAATAGTTTAGATTTGACAACTAATTGAGTAAGTTATGTTTAGGAGTATTTTTTTAACGTTCTACAACGCAAGATTGAAAAATATGGGGTAAATGTTGTAACTGTTCTGTAATGGAGCAAGTGTTGCAGACGATTTCTGCGTAGACTGCTATGCATGAACAAGCTACTGAACAAACTGAAGATTTTGATTATCATATGAAGAGTGTAGTTTTGTATTCCATCAAGGTTTATCATTAGGTGCAACGATAATTAGAAAACATGCACACACTCTGCCATTTTACGTCACACGTGTCTGAAGCTATTCGCAGGTAACCGCGAAATTGAAGGATAATCACGCCGATAATACACCAGTCATTGGTCCTTTAAGAATTTTAGGCAGACAAAACATTTTCCTGACGTTGCAACCGCCGTATTCGCCTCAACGCGATCTTTCATCTTCCGAATAATGAAAAGCACTAGGAAAGGACAACGTTTCGCGACTTTTAAAGGTGTAAGAATAATCCCTAAGCGAGTTGAAGGCTATACGGAAAAGTGCGTTCGAGAACTGTTTTTAAGACTAAAAAAAAAGCGTTGGCACAATCATGTTATAACGATTGATGCTATGTTGAAGGAAGCACTGTAAGTTTAGATGAACCAATGCTTAATTTTTCAAAATAATAAAAATTGGAAACACGAATTGTCACGAAAATATTACGCCCACGAAAAAACTTCAGAAGGTGGAAAATTAAGAAATGATGAGTAAATATATCAAAGTATAGGAAATATAACACAAACAGTGAGAAAAAGAAGACTAGTATTTTTGGGGCATTTATATAGAATGGACGACGACGACAATAGGTTAACAAAACAGATCTTCAAATATCTGTGGGAAAAGAAGTCAACATAAAGTTGGATTGAAGAAATAAAAAATAATTAAGAAAAAATAATATAAACGCAGAAGAAGCAATTGAAAGAGAATTTTTTCTGGCAAAAGTGTTAAAAATAGAAGGACTCCACGGTAGAAGAGAGAAAAACGTAGGATCAAAGTGGAATGGAGACAGGAAGAAGAGACATAGTGAAAATATGAAAGAATATTGGAGAAACGAAAAGAACAAGGAACAAGGAATTGAAATTAGCATGTGGTCTTCAGATGGCCAATACAATAAAAAATTGTGAAAACTTTTTGATCATATCTCGTACATCATTAAATTCTCTAATAACGTTATAGTCCATTGTGTAATTATAATACATCAACCCACATGTCAGGTCAGCATGTCTAAGGCTGCGAAGTTGAGCGATAAAGAGTTACAGGTTTGTTATTGTGACTTCCGATTCGTTGCGTGTCTTGACAGCGCTTCACTGTAAAGTGATAATTGGGAATTACTGGCCGTATGTAATTTTATTTACTCTGGCTTATATTTTTATTGCACTAGATCTAATTAAATTATATTTTTGTTCGTAACTTTAATGCTATTTATAATTTTTGTGCTATCGTCGTAACAAGTAAACTGAGAACGCTTAGCAGCGTTGTCCTCCTACCTTCTTTAAAAGAACTCAATAAATGGGGTATTAACGCATGGAACAGTATTTCTAAGTCTGTTCGTCATTTATGGTTTTATAAAACTGAAGAAACGTGTATGGGTTTTTTACTCTATCCCAGTTTAATAATCACAGTCCGGTCCTTGTATTGTCATACAGCAGTACTAATTTACAGTGATGCGTTTGATGTAATTTTATTTTTCCCAAAGACAATTCCTGGCAGATTTTAAACCAAAACGTTGCTTCGGTTTTATAAAGCTATCAATATTGGATGGTTTTCGAAATATGGTTCAACGTTGCCCTATGGCTATCTTTTATTAAGGTATGTCAAAACTTTAGCATAGTTTCTGCTTTAACACTTTAGTATCAGAAGCATTAGTTTGTCCTGTAGTTTTCCAAACTTTATGCGTCTCGTGCAATCTTTTCATCTTGTTTTCTATCTTCTTCTTTTACTCCTGTATGCCGTCGTCTGTTCTACTACTTGATTGCGAAATATTTTGTTCCCAACCCTTTATGCACAAAATTTTTTGATTTACCTGGCGTGTACGATGGTACCAAAGATTTCCATTGTTTATGTAGCCTATACTGTCATGCCATTTCCGTAAATTTCTCGTACTTCTCAGAATATAGATTTTGTTGTTATTTTAAAACATCCAATGGGTTTAGTTTACTGATTTTGTTAGTTTCAATGTTTCTGAAAATTTGTACTTTTCATTTTTAATCAAAAATTTTGATGTCTCCAAAAAATAATAATACGTAAAATCATAAATAAGTTTTACTAACGCAGTGTTATGATTTATATTATTTAACACTTTTTATTACAGCAAAAATAAGGGGTAAACTTTCTAAAAATACGTACAAAAACATTTATATAAACAAATAAATCATATATAAACAACTAACCCCATTCGCTTAGCTACTATCGAACATTATTTAAATTGATATCAAACACAAACTTTTAGCCAGTCACTTCCACGAAAATTAATTACGATATGTGCATATTAAATGTTGCAATTAATACAATTGTTTTTCTAATTAACTTTCAATTTGCCTTTGTGGATATTATTACGTATTAATTAACCACAGAAATACGACTGCTCTTATACGCGCGCGCGCGACTTCGCAAATTGATTGTAACAAATAATGTACGCAATTTTATTGTTCCGATCACCTTTTATTATGTACACACTTTTATTGTTCATTGACACACTCATTGTTGTCGCCATCATGCATAACTATAGTTCTAGTTATTCCACGAAACTAGTATTTTGTTTTATTGGTTTTGCAAATTGGGAATTTCACTTTTGCTTAATTAAACTGAATATTTGCACTCAACTGTAGCTCTTATCTACAAGCACGTAAGAAGTATTAGTCCAGATACGAATTGCTACGACAATCACGTAACAGTCTCGAAAAGCCGAGAGCGTCGTTGTACGCGTTTCTCGGCTAACCGAGCAGTTGCAGTATCTCGGTCTATGCTGCACTTAAGTAGCTTCCAGACCGTTCAAGTACTTGCAACTACGCAAATTATGCCGGTACGCCGCCAAAAGAATGGAAACATTATACTGGAACTTCCGCGGGCTATATATAAGCAACAAAGGCCGGCTTAGAAGTTAGTACACTTGGAGATATTGTAGAGTGCGGATCAAGTGATTGTTGCGGATTCGTGGAAAATGATTATTGTGTTATAATTAGTGCGAAACTCTAATAGTTGACATTACTATTGAGTATGGACAAATTTAACTTGAATTATTGTAAGAGAGTACCTTGTTGACTTCAAATTGTTATTTGTGACTATTTAAAGCTAGTAATTAGTGACTTCATTGGTGCATGTACGCGTATTTTGTTCCACTGTACAATACGACGATCCGTGAGACCGTCGAAACCGTATGTTCTGGGAACAAAAATTGGAAGAAATGGACCAGGATCCTGATAACTCAATTACAGTACGAAAAAAGACTCAACATCTTCAGGATCCAAACATCACTTTGTACGTTGTGGACGTAACAAGAACTGCACGAACCGTGTTTGCGCTCGCAGTACAACTTAAAACACAAAACACGAAGTCATAACGTTCCCCTTGTAGTAACAAGTGGTTACTAAATGCGTTCGTATCAACGAAATTATAATCAGTTTATATCAGTAGTGTATTATTGAAAATCGTCTTAGTCATAAAAAAGATCTTCAGTGGGGTATTAGTTGCTTTTGCAATAAGCAAAAATACTTTATCTTCCAAGTATATTGTAAATTTTGCTTAATATTTATTATTTCATGGTGAATGTGCACTCTGAAATTGTTCTGCATTAAAATATTTTACAACTTGCTAATTTTAGTTTATTCCATACACTTATGAAAGTTTGTGAAACATAAAGAGCAGATTACAGACCTAAAAATATAAATCCATTGTTCTGAAATAAAATGTAAAAAAAATAGTGCAAAACATGCTTAACACTTGTGTGTAGTAACTATTTCTCTGTTAACAAGTTCTGAGCACAAGTGAAATGCGCACTTTGCAAAACAAGTAGAATAAAGTACTCGCACCGCGCAGTAGCTGTTTCGAGTTGCATATGCTGAAAAACAACGTTTCACTTTGACTAGTGTGTAAATCAAAATTTACACAGATAATCAACAGATTTACCAGTGTTGCCAACTACTTTAATCAAAATATCTCTTTTCGAAAAAAAATATGTGCAAGTACAGTTACCACTTGATTGACCCTTGTACATACACAGGGGCGCACATCCCCCAAAACCAATAGCGCAATTCCTCCCAAAAACTTTCCTTATTGCCTTAAAGCTTCTTCTTTGACCTCCACTCATTAAATTAATTTTAGATATTATTATATTAATAAATTTATACGCAGTTAGGATTGTGATGATTTTTCATTGTAAACCCAAAATTGTTATTTCATTTTAAACAGTTTTTAATTGTTATATATATAATAGGAATATTTTTATGTTTTTAAGTTCTACTTTAAACTAACTAAATATGTGAAATGGTCTAATTAAACTGATGAATATGCTCAATTTTTGAGTTCTTAACTTTCTGACAATGAATGAAATTTGATTTTGCAAAGCTTTTCTATTTACCAAAGCTATTACGAAACGTTGAAAAGGTGATTTAAAACTAGCCTAATATTCCCCTCTAAAAAATTCTGAAAGCACAACTTGCCATTCTCCATCCATCATGTGATACTTCTGTATATACAAAGTGCAACTTATTTTAAGAAACTACAAAGAAGGCGATCGTTTATAAATCTGATAACACTAGAATATTGTTGTAGTACTGTCCACATCATTCTTCAGAGGCAAATAAATTATTATCTTATTTGCTTAACAATTCCTGTCGTTGCATGTATGACTTTCGTTACTATTTATTCTATGCATTTCATATTCTCTGTAAAAACATTTGCCGTCATATTCCATCTCCTCAGTTTGTAAAGCTTCATGAAACATTAACCATATTTGTTTTTTCGCTATTTATTCGTAGTACAAACTTTGCATTTTCCTTGCTCGGCTCATTAATCATGTTATCCGTCTCTTCTGCATTTTCACGAAACAACATGCAGTCTGAAACTCTCAGATTTATGAGACACGTTTGATGCATTTTTATAGTTTTGTTTCTCCATTTTAATCCTCTGAACAAGTCCTCCAGCAATGTTCAGGTATGTTTTGACCAAAACCACTTTTCCGTCTCTTTTCTATTGATATTTTGTTTTTTCGTTTGTCTGCATTTGATATGAGTCATTATACTTAATTGTGTACATTTTAGAAAAAAATTTTCAACATCCGATTCCGATACAGATTATGTCATCGGCCCATTTTATCGATGCATGAAGCAGACCAACCAGTGGCCCCTATGACCTTGAAAGCTGCAAGAAACTTAATTAGCCGCTCCATAAGCAATCACACCAGAGAGATGATGAAGGAGCTGAGTCCAAACAAGAGATGGGAACGCCTGGCATCTCAAGTTCCAATCTCCAGAAATCTAGAAAGATCGGAAGCGGTTGCAAGATTCCGACTAACAACTGGCCATGACTACCTACAAAGCCATCTGCACCGCATCGGGGTAGCAGAAGACAACAACTGCCCCCTATGCCACTCAGGCATGACGGATAGTGAACACCTGATGACGTGCATTGATCTCTCTGATACACCCCTGGATCCTGTTCATCGCTACTGGGAGGCTCGACGTCGCATGGCTGAGAGGCCAAGGACAGGCGTTGGATAAAGTAAAGTAAAGTAAGTATTTTATCGATGCTTGCGCAACCAATATTTAGGCGCTAAAGCGTATATTCCAGAATAAAATTTACCTCATTTATCCGTCTAGTAGCTTTCCCTTTTTTTTATATTGCACAACGCGTTTCTAGACATCAGATAATTAAAAGAAATAACGTATAATTTACACAAATGCCGTAAATAAATATAAAACACATGAACACGGAACACAAGCGGTTTTGTTGGTGGGCACCACGCTAACACTATTTTGTATGTTCCAGACAAAATCTGCAAGTACCCTTTCCAAAGAAAATTATGTCGTATACTTAATATTTAAAACTCGCGTACGACAAAACCCACAAGTGCACGGCAATTTTTGCTACTGACAAAGGGAAGCGAACTACCGCATAGCTGGTTCTTTTAGCGTGTTTATCACTATAGTTGAATGAGATTTTTTTTAATGGCAAAAACCAATAACTCGCTAATTGCTGGCAGCAGCATAGAGCGCCCTTATCCGTTAATTAATTTGATACTTTACTGATCGACATCATGATACGCTTTAACGACTGGCTTTAGACACACTCACGGCAAACACGTACTAAAGCATCGGATACAACAGTGCCAGAGCACTAACAGTTTGAAGCCGTGTCGCTTTATATTTATAACGCTTTACTTAGTCGTCACAGTGAGTAATTGGGTAGTAAATATATCAATACGATGGTATGCGTACGTGTTATTTAAACTCGTTATTAGACATTCGATTTAAAAAGATAAAATTTACTAACTGGCTTCGTTCCATTAGAAAAATAGTTTATGCGTTGGGTAGGTTAGGTTTTCGGGCAGATTAGCGTGAATTACTGTTGTTTGGGTGATAGTTTGTGGGTGGGGAGGAGCGTCTTCCGATCGACTATTCAAAGGGGTGTGACTTATTTCCGCGTGTCGCAGTTTGCGGTTAACCTTGAGGCGTGCGGGTTCATGTGACTTTGCGAGCCTTGTGTTGTGTATTCGCCTTGTGCGAGCCGTTTTATAGATTTCATGGTTGTTAAGTTTTATTTATTTATTTTTGTTTTTTGACCTATACATTATGCAAATACTTTCGTGGGTTTTAACTTTCTGCCGGTTGTGGGACAGAGTATTGTTTATCTTTTCTTTGTGATGATTTAGTTTTGTTTTGCCTGAAGACGGCTACTGAATTCTTGTGTAGCCGAAATTTTACTTTTAATATTCATGTTTAATATGGTAACCAAATCACTTGTACAAATTAATAAATTATTTACCTTAAATTATCCGCCGTGTGATTTCTTGTAACTTCGTCTATGACGCGTTTCAGAGCTTATGCTCTATCATCAGATATTAAAAAGGTAAAACTATCACTCTTGCGAGATCGTTAAGTAGTAAAGTGATAGTTTCGCCTTTTTAATATCTGATGATGGAGCATAAGCTCTGAAACGCGTCATAGACGAAGTTACAAGAAATCACACGGCGGATAATTTAAGGTAAATAATTTATTAATAGTTACTTTTAAGTAAAAAAGCAGTATGGAAAAAGGCCGTCTCACTAGTAGTACTCACAGAAGAAGCATAAGTACCTGATGCCAGTGACTATTCATGTTATGGTTGCAAAAGTGCACAACCATCAATTCACATTAATTAAATTTTAAACCAAAATACGTAAATATATCTAAAAATTAAGCAGTTAAAACTACCATCAATTTTAATGTATCTCCACAGACTATATTACCTACCTTAAAAATCATACTTATTACATATAGATTTTAGAAAAATTAAAAACGGCAAAAGGTAAGGGTGATTTCTACCCTATCAAATCTGCTGTTGCCGAGATTAGTGTCCTGGGAGTCAATCTTGTATTGAATACGCACGTCTGATCACCTAATAGAATATGCTGACAATGAGGGCCCGCATAATCAAATCTCCAGATTCACCTCTTTTAATTAGAAAAGAAGCTGGAGAAATGCAATATAAAATTCATCATCATCATCTTCAGAACACGCCTTGTTCAAGGTACTGCTTGTTGCACCTTCAAAGATCCTCCAGGCATCTCTTCCTGGGTTTACCCACTCACCTGTGTCCTACAGGTTTGTATTTCCAGACTTGTTTGGCTAGTCTGGAATCTGATATTCTTTCTAAGAGTTCTTTTCATCGAACTACGGAGTGACGAAAAAATGCGGGACAGAAAATACACAAACTGTAGGTTTTTCAGAGTTTAAAAAAAATACATCTTTAATAATATGTTTCCTTTGAATAGATCTCTTCTTCAGCACTACAGCCTAACGTGAGCCCTGGCTTCCGACACAAATCTTCTCCAAGTTTCCTGTCCATTGTCATCTCAATGTAACCCCTCACATCCATTCTTCTTAGATCTTCTATCACATCTTCCAACCATCTTATCCTACGTCAGCTCCTCTTTCTGCTTTTATAGACTTGAGCCATCACGATTTACATTGCAATACGTGATCATCCATTCGCTGTCGGTGTGTAGCCATTGTATTCTTTCAGCCTTTATGAATCTTACAATGTCCTCATGATTCAATAGCTCATCTATCTCCGGATCTTTCTTTTAAACCTTCTTAGTGTTACTTGTTCATGTTTTGTAAGTGTCCGTGTCTCGCCTCCATAAGTAACAACTGGTCTGATAAGTGTCTTTATATATTTTTATTTTTGTGTTACGACTATTGAGTTTGCTTTTCAATGGTATACTGTTGGCATACTATGTCCTGTTCCCTATTTGTGTTCTGGCATGTTTTGTAGTGTCTATAGACTCTTCATGATCTATTATGTTACCCAGGTCTTCAGTTATGATAATAATTAATATTTGTTGTTGTTGAAGGGGGGGGAAGATGCAGAGATTATCGTATCACCCCATCGTCCTTATCATACCCTGACCTTTGTTTTCTCTGTACGTAATACAGATTACTTTATTCTATTTGTACTTGCAAAACCAGTAAAGGCAACACAACTGTTCAAAATTTGAATCAATATGATTATACATCTTAGTAACTTGTTGTTAACATGAAACGCATATACAAAATTCTATGCATTGTTTGCTTTTCCGCCAGCTTTCTCAAGAACTGGATTACTTTATTTAATTTAACTCTAAGCTATGACAACATAATAAAGCTTACTACTGTAGTTTAAAACAAAATTATTCCTAAATTATTGAATTCTCTTTCTTTTCAACTTACTAGTTTTCTTCTGTATAAAGCTCCCTTTATAGTTTTCTTTATATTCCCATTAAATAAAATTAGTTTCCCTTTGAAGACAACAATGGCTGTTTTGTATCATGCTGTCCTCCCCCAACACAGACACACACACACACACACACACACCCTTTCTTCTCATCGATTACCATGCCTTACTTCCCCACTACGTACGTGACACTCAGTTAGTTGTCTCAATTTATGCCCGCCATAAAACTCAAAACCAGACAAAGCACTTGTGTCAAGAAGGCGCTCCTTTTCTTTAGAGCTTTACTCAATAACGTACGTAAAATTAACAAAGACTGGCAAACAGCAGCATATATTTAATTGAATAACTAAGTTTGTTATTATTTTTCTGCATTGTTTCATTCACGTATGATAATTTTACATTGGTTAATATTTTGCTTCGATCATACTGCAAGTAATATAACTTTTATTTGTAAGTAAAGTTTTATTACTAATTTATCCTTTTGCCTTTAAAGATAAATAATACAGCCTTTAAAAAACGTTGAGTACTTTATACGATTCGTTTTCCATATTTCGTTCTCGATTCCTTCCGTCTTGTGCTGTTTCGTGTATGCCGACTGGATTTTCTCATTTTCCTATGACTGTTTTTTTTTTTTTTTTTTTTTTTTTTTTTTTTTTAATATTCCATGTTTTCTCCAAATTATCAGTTCATTACTGATCCTGTTGATATTATTGTACCATTTATGTTCATTTTTTCATATTTACTTTATGGATTTTATTTCCAAACATTCTTAAATGTGTAGTATTATATTTTGTTATTTATAATTACCTTATTGTATACTCGTCATAATAATCTCATTTTAAGCCAATGTTACTCATCATTATGATAGAAGTGATGGCACAAGTTAACAAAACGTTTCGACGTACGACATCGCGAGCTATCCACAGAAAGGACTGGGAAACACACATAGCTTGAATTTTAGAAACACATAGGCCAAGTTAAGTCTGTTATTTAGTTGTGAAAGTTGGGCTTTCTCAGAAAGTAGATCAGATAAATTGAAACCTCAAAGATACCATTTTAGCTTAAACTTAAAAGCGATACGTCACTGAATTCATACAGAAATTTGAAAAGTCTGGAACTCTTGACAGTCAGAAATACCATGGATGACGTAGCATCCTGCCGGTTGAAAAACAGGAAACATGTAGACAGAACACTTAATAGAAGATTTAAGTATTGGAATCATCTTACTGACGCTTATACGTAAGAAAAAGTGATGGAAGACCTCAGAAACCTTTTAAGTCGGAACAGACAAAGTACCTAATCAATGACAGTGCGGAAGAAGAAGAAGAAGAATTTAATTTCCGTTGCTTCTGTTGCTGATAATTCTGACCCAGACTTAATTGTGAGAACAATTATTTTCCTGAATATTTTAGCTCTTGTTTTTTTTTATTCCACTACTACATACGAACGTATTTTCCTTACCGCTGCATGTCCTACCATCCTCTGTTCTCCTTCTGCTGTAATATAATTTTCCACTCTATGTTATCACCGTGCCGAAAATATTTCAGCTTTTCCACTTGTCTTAAATATTCCTCCAGCTCTTTTATGCACAGTATATCCTCTAAATAATTTGTTACGTGGGCAATTTATGAAACTGGTCTAGAAATTGTTCTTGTGGATCTGAGTGCAATTAAAACATTTTATAACTTCATACTGCATAATCTAATTTAGTGTGTAATTTTAAATAATGGTTCAGAACAAGTACTTAAGTTAGACGCTGGACAATACTGGGCATTACTCTAAGACATTACTGAGCATGAGCGTTATAGCCGTAGCCGTAATGTTAATGCGTCGTATACCGTGGATAAATTAAACGTGATTGGTCTGTTTTTATTTTCGGTACGCACATAAAAGTCGATAACTGTCACAATATGCTTACCCTGTTTGCCTTATTACCAATCATTGATGACAATGTAATATCCAAACACAAGATGTTCCCGTACACTTTGTCAGACTTGTTAGAGTGATTCTCCATGTTTACAGAAATGGGTTGGGGGGATTGGAAAAAAGCTATATGCCTCTACGCTCTTCGTCCTTAAAGGAGTTTATTTTTGAGGTTTTGTAAAGACAAAAATAGAAGCTAAAGTTGTTTAGTCTTGAAAGTCCATATTTGTAGGATATCTCAAGAAATATCTGTCAATCAAGGTGTTAGCCTACTAGGGTGCAGTATAACACCTAGTCTACTCTTTTTAACATTGACATTGACGATCTGGTAAGGAAGTGGAAACATATAGTAAACCGTAGATGGTATTATTATGAGACAGATATTTAAATGTGCTGTTGTTTGCTGACGACTTGCTTGTACTTCAAAATACAGAATCTGATTTGCAAAAATCTGTTTTTAAGCATCATCAGATTTGAAAGCAATACAATATGAAAATCTCCACTATAAAAAACAAAGGTAATGGCATTTCAAGGCAAGGAATCAATAACACAAATATAATGATATATTAAATTTTAGAACAGGTGAACCATATAATTATTTGGGAAATGACATTGGTTATGATAGGAATTATGATATTGCTGTTATCTTAGATAAGTTCCAGACGATCGGTAGGACAATCAACCGTACTTTCAGAAACAAGGTTCGTCGAGTTACAAAAGGTATGGTACTCCCTGTACGGTCCTATGGGTGTAAATTATGGACAACGACCGAGAAACAAGAAGGAAAATACAAGCCTCGGAAATGGCGTTCTTAAGATGATTTAAAAGCCGTTCCAAACTTGACCGTATAAAGACTGAGGCCACTAGAGAAGAGTTACAAGTTTTTAACTTGAATGAAAAATTAAAAGATTACAAACAACGGTGAAAATAATGTCAGATTCTAGACTGGCCAAACAAGTCTGGAAATACAAACTTGTAGGACGCAGGTGTGTGGGTAGATCCAGGAAGAGACGGCTGGAGGCTCTTTGAAGGCGGAACAGGCAGCACCCTGCCTATGCCGTGCTGTGAAGATCATGATGAAGTTCATATCAGAACGAATAAAGGAATAGTTAACTATATCAATTCTGATAATCTTTTGTTGTTCGAGATATGGCAGCAAATTGTTAACTGAATTTACCTTTTTATTCTTTATTGTTTTGGTTTAACAGGTGTACCAAGTTGTAACCATAACATAACTTTTCAGACAGTGTTGTTCATTAATATTGTTCACAGCTCTGGCGCAATTATATTCTCAAGTTTTCTTTTGTAACTTACTCTCGTTATAACACTTCTTGTTGAAAAAAATCAGAACAATTCGACAATACTAACAAATCTTAGTCTTTATTGGTTCAAATTATGCACTGTTTACAAAGAGAATAGACAATTACACATTTAGATATTTATAAAAACATAAACAACGAACGTTTAGAAAGTTTCATTTAATATTAAGTAATGTGAAGTAGATTCTTTAAAAAGCAATAGTGGTGAACGTTGCGACATCACATTCAACACGTTCAATAAAGTAGTAAGTCCAGTACTTTGGCACTGCCTGATCGTAGAAGCGTTATTTAGTGGTTCCATTATTCATTGTCCCGTGTTTGATTAGAAAATAAATCCCTATAAAGAGTAAAAAGAATTAGGTGATGTGGACACGAGAGAGAGAGAGAGAGAGAGAGAGAGAGAGAGAGAGAGAGAGAGAGAGAGAGAGAGAGAGAGAGAGAGAGTAAGCAAGTATCTTTACAGCCATCACATAAAGAACGTTGTATCGTTTATTTAGCTATAGTAATTAAAAACCCCTTTTTAAGTGAATTGAAGCATAACGAAAAAGAGAAAACGTTATGCAGAAAAGAGATAAAAGGAAACGCTCTGTTTGCGGTTCTACTTTTGTTTAGCAGTAACCGTTAGTAAAAGAGAGAGTTGGGAAGGTAGGAAGCGGCCGCAAATGCTAAACCGCACTTTCCATTACAATAACTCAAAGCGGGTCTGCTGAGGAAATGTGAGTGCAGCAGCCCTTGCTTGAAGGTTACGATTTTGGTTTGTGGTTTTTTGTAAAACGCAGTAGTTTAAAGATTAGGAATACATTAGTGATAAAAGTGAAAGAAATATTAGATTTATTGAATAAAGTAAAACCAATCCTATAATATTTAGCGTCGTTACAAAATACTGTGAGAAATACTAACTGTTAAGATAAAAATTATTTCGTTTTATATGTCGAACAACCCAAACTTACTTCACACGACTTTTTGTATACGTAAAATTGTTGAAGACAGATTGTGTTGAGAGTTAAGTTTTTACAAGTATACTGAACACAAGTAACATTCTTACTGAACTAGTTATTATTAATACCAGTAATAGTTTTGTTAAGTGTATGGTGAGTTAACTTTTAAATTTTAGAGGCGAAATTACTTGACTTGTGGGAATACACACACCGGACGAGAAAAACCGAGTCAGATAGCATGGCGTGTGAGGGAAGTGCTTCGGAGCAACGGATAGCATGAGACGGAAATTAGTAAAGGAGGGAGATTGCTGCAGACTTTGCGTACTCGAAGTGGAGGAGAAATTCAGCCCGTTTATCTGCCACACGTTTGCGGGGTCACATACAAAATCAGCCGGATTTTGGAAACATTTTGCGAACATACATAGCGAGATCTAAAAGAACGTGAGTTAGATACTACTTTTGGTGGGAGTTAAAATGCTACTATCATCTCCTGGTGTTAGCAAAATTCCGTGTAGTTCTGATAAACTTTACATGGGTAAAATACGCGGACGTATTCAAGAGAGCCATACAAAAAAAGAAAGTCGACGCGCAGAAAGTCGGAGCACATTTGCTAAATTATATTTTAAAATTAACCATTTTGACAGAAACTACTAAATATTCTTCTTCTTCTTCTTCTTCTTCTTCTTCTTCTTCTTCTTCTTCTTCTTCTTCTTCTTCTTCTTCTTCTTCTTCTTCTTCTTCTTCTTCTTCTTTTTCTTTTTCTTTTTCTTTTTCTTTTTCTTTTTCTTCTTCTTCTTCTTCTTCTTCTTCTTCTTCTTCTTCTTCTTTTTCTTTTTCTTCTTCCTCTCTTACAGCCTGTTCCGCCTTCACTGAAGCCATCTCTTCTTTGGTCTACCTACGTCTCGTCTTCCTTGATTTGTGTATCTTACTACTTGTTTACGTAGTCTCGTACATCTTCCATTCTTCCGATACGCTGCCTCCATTTTATTTAGCCACACAATTTTGTTACCACATTACAGAACGTTCCACGTGTTTCTCGGCTATTCCTGTGGAATCCGGCTGTAATGTTGTGTGCGTACGTGATTCTCAACGCGTTAGCCAGACTGTTCCAGATTCGCCGGCCGCGCGCAGTGTGTCAAGGCCGCAAGCAATCACGCTTTACTGTAGCACTGACGCGTAGTACGGATGATTCTGAAATTTCAGCGGAGTATAAATACAGGCATTCAGCGGCGCTTAGTTCAGTTTTTAGTGCCGATTTATTTCAGTGCGGTGCGAAGTATTGTGGCGAAGTGTTATGGGTTTTATAATTGTGCGAGACTCGTTGACATTATTATTGCGTGTGAACAATTTTTATTTGATTTGTTGTAAGAGACGATATTGTTGATTACAAACTGGTTAATTGTGATAATTAAAGCTGGTGATTAGTGACTTAATTGGTGTCTTGTATTTTGTTTTCCACTGTACCATACGACGATCACTAGACCGTCGTAACAATACACATTTAACTCAGTTCTTATATCTTTATTTCGTATGCTATCTCTAAGGGTGCAACCTTTTGTTTTTCTCCAGAACTCGATTTCACTTGTTTGTATTCTTCGCTCGTCATCGTCCAACTTTCATTTCCATAAATTAAAACAGGTGTTGCTATTAATTTATAGAATTTTATCTTAGTGTCTTTACTTGACTTATTTCCAAGTGTTTTGTGTATAGTCCCGCATATCATTTGAAATCTATTTATTTTTGTATCGATGGCGTTGTCATACTCATTAAGTTACATTGCATCCTAGAAAACTGACATTTACGATTACATAAACAATTATTGATCTGAGTTCTCTCGCACTCTAAGTGTACTTGTGGATGTCTTTTTTCTGAGAAAACTGTTTGTAATTCTCAGTTCATTATATGCAGCAAATTGTCTTAATGCATGGCCATTATTATTTTAAGTACTTTCCCCGAATATTCCTACTACTTCTTGTATCTGTCCTATTCCCCCATTTAGATCTCCACTTATGATTAGTTGGTCACTTTTTGTCACTCTACATGTTTAGAATTCTTCATAAAATAATTCGCTTCTGCTTTTCCTACTTCGGGTGCATAAACTCCCATGACTGTCAGATATCCTCCGTCTATTTTGATTCGTACTGTTATTATTCGCTAACATATGTATGTGTTTGTGTGGTTAATTAGATCGTTACACCAACGACACCTAAAGTTTCAACTGATTGAACGCTTTAAAATCAGCATCTTTTGGTTTCTTTTCCAGAGTCTACGAAAACTCCGATCGGCATCTTTTTCACGTACACGTGGAAATTCTAATCCGTAGGAGTAGGCCCCCAGACTGTTATTGAAAATCGATAATAGCCTATGAGTGCTCCACAGTACACAGACTTTATTGTACTTGTCTAAACAATACAGGTACTTGTCCAAAGACGTTAAAGTACTTGTCAAACTTGTAAACTTTATTCATGTGTGGAATATTTTTATATATATTTTTACGAGGGTCTCACTGATAGTTATACGGTACAGTGGAAAACAAAATACATGACACCAATTAAGTCACTAAAAACCAGCTTCAATTATCACAATTAACAGTTTGAAATCAACAACTTATTCGACACGATAATATTCGTACAATAATTCAAGCAAATCTGTCCACACAAATAATAATGTCAACTATAAAGAATTCCGCACTTTAATCACTTTTCACTAATACACCACTTGAGATGCACCGTGTAAATCGCCCGACAATAACTTCGAACCTTGCTGGAATAAATCGCCACTAAAACTGAAACTAAGAGGCTGCTGTCGTTGTTTAAATAGATAGCACAAGTGTTCCAGAATAATCCATAATATGCGTCAACATTATTAGAAAATACTAGAGCGTAGTTACTTGCCGCCTTGAACACAGTGGGCGCGGACCGGTAGTCTGGAACAGTCTCCTCTACGGACGCGTGATAAGCGTCACGTAATTGTCTTTCATCTCAAAGTAGCAACAATATGTACGCACGCACACCTTACAGCCGGGCTCTGCTGGGATAGCCGAGAATGTTGTGTAATACAACACGTAGAATGTTGTATAATTGCTTAACAATATTTTCTGGAAGAATAAATTTGTTCCGTCATACATAATACTAAGTTGTGTTAGATAATACACTCGTCTCTTATATAGGCCTAAGTGTAAATAAACAGCGATTCGTTAGCGTTTTACAAATATTTTTTGAATAAACTACTAAATCTGAAATTAGTCAAACAAAATAATTTCCGTTAGTGTCAATTTGACTACACACTGCTTTAATTTATGTAAGTTTAGCTGTTTCGTAATGTTGACATGGGTTAATTTTTTATACTATATTACACTACCCGGACACTACACTAAAGTGTAGTGTGACTGAAAAGCAATATTATTTTTCTGTAGCTAACTTGTCTACTTGATTTTTGTCATAGTTGCCATCTTTGGACCACATAACAGTTTTTAATTTTTTTTCATCACATTTTCAACTTAAATTTACCATTCAATATACAGATAGTCTCTCTATTACTTTCTGATTAACCGTGAGTATTTCCTTTGTTTATAGATTTTTCAAATATGGTAGTAGGAACAAAAAACAAAATTTTAACAAAATTGATGGCAACTGGTTGCTATGAATGGACCATCGAGTTTCCAACGATGGACCGATTACGAAAGTAAAGAAAAACTGTCTCTACATAGGTCTAATACGTTTTATTATACGTATCTACTAGTCATGGTAAAACAAAACTAAAACATATAAAGTATGAAAAATTATCTCAAGAAGCCTGAGACTTAATTCGGGATGTCGCCGCATAAAATTGTAGTACCATTTTTTCCCAGCCGATCTCTTCTCTTTGCTGAATCTGTGAATATTATTTTGTTCAGCGACTTGAAACACGAGTTCTCGTAAGTCTTTTGCTGTAATTCCAAAAAACATCTCCTCTAAGTTTAAAATGTTGTCTACTAATTCCTTCTCTACCTCAGGAGGCAGATCTCCTAAACTACCAATAATTTTCTTTCCCTCCACAGCAAATTTGTTTTTGCCATCTAAATGTCTCTTTAAAGTTGCTCTGGGCACTCCATACTCTCGGCAGACTTCATTCAAACCCATGTCTCCGTTACGAAAGGCTACGATAGCACGTTCCATTGTCTCGGTACTCCATTGTACATATTTCAAACCTTTTGGCATTTTTCTGAAAAACGAAAATTAGTATGTTAATTTATAGACAAGCTACTACAATATTTTGTGTATTTAGGGTTTTATGCAGTGATTACTATTTAAAATCAATAAATTTCATTTCAGCTTTTAAATACAATCAAATGTCTATCTACTCTTCACCTGAGTGCCATACAACGACCATGTTAACAGTAGGAACCTAACGCCCTTATGATTTTATTAGTGTTATCATAGTACAGGGAGACTCAATATGTTTGTATTGAAATGTTTTTATTTTCAATTTGCTCCCAATTGTTGCTATAAACTTATTTTCTAATGACTACAATATTCGGGCTAGAATATAATGATGTAAATTTTTCAAAGTAGTATACAGAGTTTAAATGTTTATATGTAGTTGTAGGTTATATTTTAGGCTAATAGTTAGGCTATTTGTAAAAAACAATAGCACTTACATTGAACACAGTGTATATTTGAGTATTATAACACGTTTTTCTAGACACTAACGGAGCTACCAAATCACACACAATAATACGATATTTCCTCGCATCTCCTACATTCTTAGCGTTATAAAAATTAATATTTGCAATTTAACAGGTTGTTAATTGTACTGTAAACCGTAGATTATAGGTTAATAAAATGTACTAACAGGCCTATCACAAAATATCAATAAATGAAAAAGTACCAAGCAAACAAGGTTTCTGTGTCCCATGTAAGAGGTAAAACTTAAAATGATAAAATTTAGTCTTACTTGTAGTCAAAATATAAAAGAAAAGATACTTAACGTAAAGTGTGTCAAGGAAAATAATAATTTTTCAAAAATGTGTTCACGTTTCCATGAATGGACCACCTGATAAACTGGTCCATTCATGGAAACGCCAAGTGGTCCAATGATAGCAACTCGCCATATTGGATTCCTTAGATAAACACAGCCGAAATGACGATTCAAATTGGAACAACCAATATAAAATTTAGAACTTTAAAAACTGCTTTTGATGTCAACAAATTGTGAAATTGTTCAGTAATATATAATGCGTGATAACTGATATTAAAAAAGACTAATAGTTATAGCACAGAGTACAGAAATCTTACCTGAATTTTTATCACGCAGCGACGCAACTCCAACTCGTTTACAGCACTGCACACAGCTGGCGTGAAGGAAAGAAAGATACTACAACTACTACCGCTCATGCGCACGCTTTGATAGGGGAAATACGTAAGAGGTCCATCCATGGAACCGGTCCATTGATGGCAACCTTCCCCTAATCGCAACTATGATTATCTTCAGCATAACCATCTTCATCATCAACATCATCATTAATTATGTTGTCTCCTATTGAGTAGAAATTTTCCCTAGTCTATCATCAGTGGTTTCTATACTGTGCGCAGTTTCGCTAGCAGTTGCGTGGCGTCCATATAACTGCTGTTGCCTGCGGCAACAGTACTCGAAATAAGAGAAAATAAAAATTAGTTTACAGATTAAACAGTTTAGTTATTGAATAATTTGAAATCCGAACAATATTAGTAGGGAAACTTGAAGAAAATCGTAGCATTGCTTTCAAACTGCTGGACACTTGCACCGTCTTGTGTTGCCCGCTCAGACATCGGCAATGTTTTACTGCGTATTTGTCCATCCAATGTGTTGCCGCTGTATAAACCGGCAAAACGCTCAGTAACAGCTATGTTCGTTTTCGGAACTGACGTGCAGCAGACACTACATATCTATTTGTGTGTTGTTCGTTTAGTCATGTGTTCCTCTGTTTGACCATTTGTTTAAAACCATTTAAAAATAATCATCCTAAGGTTTATTCATTAATAGAAAAATATTCCAATATTAAACATTCAAACATTAGATAGATCAAATATCCACTTTTATAAGTTTCACACACATTAGGCTGTTCATAACGTCTAAAAACTAAACAATCATATACTCTTATTCATTAAACAGACATATTAAATAAGTCATCTAAATTCTTTCATTTTTTTGTGTGTCTGACTTTGTTTCAGTCTTCAAATGCTAATAGCAACTCATTTAAAAACAAAACAAAAATAATATTAAACTTAGGCATAAAATTATTAGTTGCTATAGACAAAATAAACTAATTACATTTACTTTTAAACTATTATTTAACTCTATTGACACACCCAAATTTTTAACATATAACAAAAAATTTAGTAACTTTCAAATTTTCTTAAAAAATTTAATTATTGACTTTAACTATTATTTTACATTTAAAATTTTTAATTCTTACTGTTCATGTAAAATTGTCTTTCTGAAAATTCTTTTCACAACAAAATTATAAATATTTAGTCATCACCTGCATACTGCTGCTGTTACAGTTGTGTGTGTGTGTGTGTGCGCGCGCGCGCGCGCGTCATGAATCCTGAGAATTTTATGATGATGATGATGAGGATGATGATGATGATGCTGTGTTCTCTGTCTCTATGGGTTGTTGTTGCTCCTGAGTTCCTCCACACGTCTTGTGTGAGTGTGGTAGTGTGTTCAGTCGATCTGCAGACCAGCAGCGTGACGTCCTTTGGAAATAGCTTATCAAACGGGCATAGTGTTCTCGTGTAAGAGATTCCTTGAGTCTGAGAATGCCCCAAAATTGTCGGTCGTATTTATACTGGACTCAATCTGACATGTCCAGGATTGCTCTTGAAATGTTAGAAATTGTAACTTTCATGCAAAGCGTCCACTGTTAACTACGAATCACTTTTTGTTCATTTTAGCGATTTCGTAAACACACTTGTAGCATGCGCGATATCATTGTTTTTGTAATTTCTTTTCTGTTCACGGACATATAACACTCATGTTAATTACTCTTTAATTACACCCGTAATTAACATTAATTACTTAGCGTCTTTAATATTGCAAATTTCGGCAATATTTTTATATCACTGCATTAGTTAAAAATTCCTTAATGCAACGGTGTTTTTATAATTGGCGTAAGTCTTTGCTTACAGGTTTAACACAAGTAATTAGTTTATTATAATCCTGTTAAGACATGATTACAGACAAAACAATAAGTCGTTCGCATCACCCCATATTTTCATGTCGTATTGTGCTCACACACACGCTGTAACTTACGCTACCACAGCAGGTGTCCCTCTCGACAGGTTAGATATTGTCAATTCCTACACACAATTGTATAAAACTGTTCCTTATTCTATTTATACTAATTACAATATAAAACATAGCGCCCTGGGCAAATATGCAAATATATGTATTGTTGCAATATATTGTAACGTTTAGTTTAGATAAACGTTATTTTACTTATAGTGGTGAAGTTATTTTATAGTTAAATTATCTTTATTGCCTCTTGTTTGAGTGCCAATTGTAATTTAATGAATACAAAATATTATAGTGGTGTTAAATGGTTCGTTAGAGATGAGTGAGTTGCTCGGTTACCTCACGTTGTTTGCGCCAAATTGGTTAATAAAATAAACAATTAAAAATAAATTAAAAAATATATTTCTTCCAGCTAATTTAATTAATTCTCAATTCTTCAATTAATTGATGGATTCCTTTTTTACTTTGTTACTGTTGTGTAAACTCAGTAAAGTTACCATTGAATTTATACTTATACCTGTATTATTCTTAATTCTGTTTAAAATTTATTAATAAAATATTTAAGGTCTTGATGTTTTAAAATTCTTAACATTCCTTTAATTTTTTCTTCTTTTATTTTATTTAAATTAACTTACCTCTGTAAATTATTCAAATCAAACTTGGTACCCAAAATAGGTATTGACAACTTCTCTTCTATGGTTCATAAAAAACTAACATTCGAATATACAAAAAAATATGTTAATTACCAAAAAATAATTATACATACAAATTAAATTCTTCAATACTCTTTTATTTTTTCTCTAAATTTCTTATATTTTTTCTTTAAATCAAATTAAATAACTTTCATCTTAAGTATATTTGTCCAGGCCACTAAAATGTTTTCGCTCAGTGGTTGCCATTCCTTCTAGAATTCAGGCATAGGTCTGACAGTAAAATTATTTAATTTTATAATCTCGTGGATCCTTTTGACTACAAACATATCAACGAAAATACCCTTTGTGAAGTACAAAACATCACAAAAAACAAAGTAAAGTATAAGACAACAGTAAATTAAATCTAATATTACAAATAGTTCGTAGTATGAACAGTGTCTGTTTATAGGTTATCTATTTTTTAGGAGGTTATTCTCCTTTAATAATTCTAAAACACAAAGAAATAATAGTTCAAAATTGAAATAATTGTAAAAATATGTGTCTCAGTTCAGTGATAGTGTAACTAATAATTCTTAACTGTGTGGAAAGTGTAACAGTGGATGATTGGTAATCGTTATTAAGTCGTTTTTATAATTTAATATCTTATCACTATACTTTCCTTTTTATTTGTTTTTTACACTTATTTAATCACTCTAACACTTTTCTTATCTTTTAAAATCATTCAACACAATTTTTCTTCTTCATTTATTCTTCCTGTTAGGTCTTCCTTCACCTAACCTAATCTTCGGTTCGATTCTGGATTCACTTCTTTACTTAGAGTATTACAGATATTTCGAAGTGTACTGTCTGAAATCCAAAAAAGAACTAACTCTTCTCGTTTTAATTTTGGGTCGTCAAAATACAAAAAGTGTAAAATTCCCATTGGTGGAAATTTATAACTATTGATGTCGTCACTTTTTAGGATCAGAATTTACTAAATTATTTAAATTGACATAATTTTCTTATACTAAGTACTATCTTGAAGATATTACTACCAATAAACAGCTTTTTCCTTATTGATTAATTTAAGATCTCACACGACCAGTTTCTATTCAGTAATTGAAAAGTTATATTTTAAAAATTTTGCCTACTTAAATAAATTAGGTTTACAGTACTCTTTTTTAGTACATTGCTTATTTCTGTTGTTGTACAAGTAGAGCTATGTTCACAAAATACATTTTGACAATAGTGATTACTTATTTAAGCATTAACTTTTACAAAATCTCTTGATTTCCCTATTGGCATTATAAGCCTAATGTCCTTTATGCTAAAACTCATTTTATTTAACAAAATTTCTTAATCCTATTACAATTCAGAATTTGGTGAATAATCATAATGAACAATACTATCTATTACTGTACATTTGATAGTTTATAACATGCTTAATACATTGTAATGACCCTTTCCTACCATTCTAGGTAGATGTAAGTCTTTTGGTCATAGCAAATATATTCCTAGTTACATAATTGATTAATCATTATGTAATCTTACAATTACTTATAATATACTAAAACAAAATATACAACTATTACACTAAATAATAGGTTCATACACCAATTTATACACATACAATGTTTTTTTTTATCTATTAATCATGTGTAGGTTTTTTATTCTAATAGTCCTTGATTGAGCACATCATTATTTTGTCTATAACTAATAATTGTTATTGCTTATACAGTGGGGGGATTAGCAACTCTTGGGCCCCTGGGCCCTATTTTCTCAGCGGCCCCCTTCCCCCCACTCCACCCGCTCTCTATAAATTATAAACTACAACCATTACAAAACAGGCCTCATTCAAGGAAATTGAGATATCTGTGATAAGATTGAAATTTTCTATGGGCTAATATCCCAATCCTAAATAATCATTATTCGTTAGTATTTGCTTTGAGGCATTTTTACAACTTAAAAACTTTTTTACAGCAATTTTTGGGACAGAAAAGATAACCGCTATTTTTTTAAGAATATTTGTTTCCCAATAAAACAAAACACAACTCAATTTCATTCATATATAAACGATCACATAGAAAATCAAAAACACATTGCAAAAGTTAATATAAATATAAACAAACAAAAATATTAAATTAGTAACCTTCTGAAGTTTTATATACTGACTGAACACAATCTATTTATTAAACAAACTACAAATCAACTTTGCGAGCTTTCATTGCAGAAAAATCATTTATAATGTCACTGAAATCAATTTCGTTGAGCAGTTCAGCATTTGCCACAAAACTTGTTAAACTTGACAATCTTAAGTCAGCAGATAAATTACGCAGGTAGTTTTTAACTCTTTTTAGAATGCTAAAGGACCGTTCACCATATGCATTTGTGGTCATCATGCACAACAAAATTTTCAACGATGTTTCAACGTTAGGGAAAAGAGTTGTCAATTGCTTTTCTCGTATAAATCTTAAAAACTCAGCAGGAAGATGATAGTCCTTTACATTTAAGTCGAGAGCCTCAACAAACGCCTTAAAATGTACAAATCCTTCAATAAGTTCTGAAGGAAGGTATGTAGGATATTTCTGAACAAAGAGAGAAGATTTTTCCCGAATTTCGTCATCTTTCAAGGTAAGCAATTTATAAATGAATCCAAAAACTTTGTTCTGATTCAAGTAAATTCTTGATCTGTTTTCTAGTTCACTGAAAATTCTGTTGATTATAACATAAAATGTATTAATAATCATGTCTTGTCTGCCATCCACGTCATCCAAGTCCATTTTGGAGGTATCTTCATCATTGTTCTCATCATCAGAAAATTGTTTTTTCTTTCTTCTCCTCTTGAAATCTAAAACATAGTCAGCAGTCTCTGACTTACACAGTTTCATACCTTTCATCTCATAATAATTGAATCGTTCACGTAAGCCCTGCACATAATCTTTGAGAGATTTGTAAATATTGCAAATGACTCCTAAGTCGGTGTTAGTGCTTTGCAATGTTTTACTTGCAGCATTAAAGTGTTCAAGAACATCATTCCATAAAACAAGTAATATTGCTGTTTCTATCCTAGTAAATACTGCACATAATCCCTCAGATGTAGCTCTGTTTTCTGGGTTTTCTTGGGGGTTTCCAGAGATGACTTGAAGTGCTTTATGAAACTCCCAATAATGAAGGAGTAAAGCCCTTGAAGCATGCCATTTAGCTGATCACCTGGTTAGAATACATCAGCTATTTCTCTTTTCTTCAACTGTCCATTTTGCAAACGAGCAAACAACATACTCTTGTTAGCATAACTTGTCTTATCAGGATAAATACGCCTAGATTTTGAAAAATGACAATCTCAATCAGTTATTTTTGACAAGTGTTCTGGAAGATTTTTAATTATACGATCTTCAAGCTCGTTCGTCAATGGTTCCCAACAATTTGGGTCCATTAAATCAAATTTAATAATTTATTTTTGCAAGTTACAGTTATCTTTTGAATTATCTGAATCTAAGCATTGAATTTCGAGAACAGTATCTGCTACTTCCGGATCATTAACTTCACCACTTTCATATAAAACAGTATTTACACTATTAAAGTCAATATTTACTTTGATACAACATGGGCGTTGTTACAGGCCTACGTTAAAATCTGCTGTATTTACAAGTTCATTATTTACTTCACAATAATTTGGATTTTATTTTTTATCAGAATCCGAATCTATTGTTAAATTAGTTGGGGCAGGATCCGTAAACTTATCAGAATCGGTAGAATTTGAACCAGTACTTTGTGAAACTGTTGAAGCTTTCAAAAACTTGTCCAACTTAGCAGTTTTGTGTAATAATTTTGAGTGAGCGTCATCTTTAGCTTTTTTCAACTTGCGTTTATAAGCTCCACTTACAGTGTGCAAATTCTGACTCATTTTCAATGAAGACATGAAGATGTTCAGACAAAACAACACACACACACACACACACACACACACACACACACACACACACACACTGACACACAGAAAACAAACTAGGCTAAACAATACAAATATCTGAACATAAATAAATATTTTCAAATGACTCCACTAAATAATTAAAACAGTTAACACAAAGTGTATCATCTACAGAGCTTTTACGACGTATTCAGACCTTTCCAACTTAAAATAACCTCTAAACTGACAGGTGCATTGTTGTTTACTGTTCCGCCGCCGGTCTACTGGCTGTAAGTTAGAAGGGGGAAGGGGAGAGTGTGATTCGTCACCGCCACGACCGACGCGACGACGCGCCAGTGTTGACTGTCGACTGACTGATATGACGGGCTGTCTACCCAGGGACATATCCTGATCTAAGGACTATCAACCTGATATTAGTCACTGCCTTGCACTGTTAATTAATTATTGGTGATAGTAAACTGCGTGTTTGACTTACAGTTTTACTCATTAAAAAAAAAATTGGCCCTGCGGCCCCCTTAAGCCTGCGGCCCATGGGCCCGGGCCCGTCGGGCCCAATTGGTAACCCGCCATTGTGATTATACCATAATATATTAGTTAATATAATGGTCACACCCTCTATCACTATATAGTTCATGCAACATTATTTCTTACATTTCTATTATTCTATAATATACCCTAGCAAACCTGACTACATTTCTTACAAAAATATAACAGTATTTACACCTTTATATAGTAACAGTCACTATCTGAAAATGTTTAGGTGCTTTCTAGTCACAATCAAATATTATTTTTAAAACCTAGGTCACAGTTTTACATTTAAGTTAGGCTCATTATTGTAACTGTTTTGTACTTCAGTGTTTTTTACAAAACCATCTTTATGTAGAGGGAAACATCACGTCACATATGTAATATATGCAGGGCTTGATTTCAGGGGCAACGCGCCGGACCGGCGTTCCGGAACCTCTTGGATCCAAAAATAAATTACCAAATAATATATGAAAAGAAAACCTAATTATTACAACAATTTGCTTCTACTTTTTAGATTGTGCCCCTCATCAGCCCCACTACAAAACTAAATATTTGTCTTTGTAATAAGGCTAGTATGATTGTATACATTCGATTTTGTATATCTAAAACTGTATGGATGGCCCAATTAATCTGTCTTAGATTTGGTTGAACTTGACACTGTTACCGCTTGGGGTATATTTGACTGTATGATTGACTGCCTTCACTCTTATGAGATGACAGACTCATTTTTAAGTAATAATTTAATAAACTTGATATGCGATTGTGCTGCTGTGATGATTGGAAAAAAGAAGAGTGTTGGAGCATTATTCAGAGAAAAATTTCCGTCTCTTATTTTATATCACTGTGCTAGTCATAGACTTGAACTTCCAGTATCTGATGCAGTAAAGTCAGTTTCAGGAATTAACAGCTTTAAATTATTTATCGATAAGTCATATTTTTTATATCATGCTTCGCCCAAAAAAAGCAGAGAACTACAAGTGTGTAGGGATTTGCTGGAAACTGAATTGCTAATAATTGGAAGAATTTTGAGCATACGTTGGGTTGCATCTAGTGTATGTATATCTACATAAGTATATGTTATACTTAAATATAAAATATAAGTATATTTGTGTCTGTACAACTTTTGAATTGATGCGTTCCGGCAATAATAATTTTATAAACCAACCAATGTATGTATATGTATGTATGTGTGTACACACTTGACTTTGGTTGGGTTTTATTTTCCACGTGACAATCTAGAAGTTGATATTCACAGCTTCTTGTAGTCTACACTAGTCTACACACGACACCCACACCTGTGTTAGTGTGTTCGTGCTTTTCTACCTTGTAGAACGTATTTTGTCACAAGATGTGCACGAATCTCTGTCACTTGTGTACATTAAGAGAAACGACGAAGTCTCAAAGCCTTTACATCAGTATTACCTTTCTCAATTACAGCTTGGCTTCTTTACTAAGCCAGTTTACATTTCTGCCTGTTTCAACTCCACAAAGCTCATTGCTCGCCAGCTGTTTTCCATTTCTCATGTCATTAAACGATTTACTTAAATAACGATGATTTTATAACCAGAAAACCTACATTCGCTTTGTACCACCACCCGCCTACCCACCCATAAAACAGACGTATAATAGCTCAGTCGAGAACAAAATTATCTACAGTCTAAAACTCTCTTTCTTACCCGCTGCTGTCTCTCTTCTCTCTTTCTCTAGCCATGTCGTTCTCTTTCTTTCCCGGCGTTCTCCTCCTTTGTGTATAATGTTCCCTCTTTATTGCCATTAAGTGAAATGAATTTGTCTTTACAAAATAAAGACGCTCGTTTGTATCAATCCTTTGCACACACACACACACACACACATAGCGTCGACTTATATGTTCCAGTTCCCTCAGTTCCCTCGTCTGTATCTGATACACGCTATGTTATCTCAATTTATGCCCGCTATAAAACTCGAAAGCAGACAAAACTATTCTGTCGAGAATACATTCCTTTTCTTTGCAGTATCACTACATCTAACCGGCATTTTAAAAGGCGGTTAAAACGTTGTTGCTATTAATGGATAAGTTAAGTAATTCCTTGTTGAATAATTTATCATTAAAAATGTTTACAACTTATGATAGAGCTTTTAATTAAGTATACCAATGTGTATAAACCGTGGCAGATACTTTATCTGCAAGTCGCGGTTGGTTTGATGTCCGTCTCTAACCATACAATCTTGTTAGGATCTCCTCTTACTAGATACATTCTATACTAATACTTTCTCGAGACTCACATTACCTAATATTATATTTGTCTTTACAATGCTGTTCTGGTGCTCTACAGCAGTGGTTCCCAACCTTTCAGGGCCTGCATACCACTTTGGTCTTCCGCGTTCATTTCGAGTATCACCGGAGCTTAAGGAAAGGTTATTGGGGTTTTCTCAATAAAACACTTGACACAACATAAATAGTATATGTTATTATTCTTAGTTATGTACAATTATTTAAATCTAATACATAAAATTTACAAAATAGGAACTACACTAAAATAGAGGTTGGTTCTATGCTAAAATAAAGTATGTAGTACCTCAAAGTAGTTGTGTTTTTATAACGTTAATCGTTTTAAATCTGCCCGATAAAAATGTATTATTGTTCTGAACATAAATTTTTATTTATTTATGAATTTTAAGGAAATACTTATTTCCTACCTAGGTTTTCTTGCGTACCACCTTGGATCCCTCCGCGTACCACTAGAGGTTCGCACCACCGGTTGGGAACCACTGCTCTGCAGAGCATCCCATGAGGAATGGGACATACTTCCAACAATTAATTCTACAAGCTGAAATAAAGAAGAAATTTCATATAAACATAGGTCACAAAACGCTTCGTTTCCTATTTACGGCTTGCGAAACGTTTCAGCTTGATTTCTCCTTCAATGCTACAATTAAACCTACTGAAATCCTAGAAATTTGAATTGAAGAGTAGACTCGATGGTTTCATATAGTTTTTGCCCTGAAAAATTGTAAAAAGGGGGTCGCAAAACTGTATCTTGGGCAGTATTATCGAAACGTTTCTTAAGTCTCAAAAATTTTGAATCAAAAACCACAGTTTTTAAGTTAGATGTGAATGTACTTCTTTATGTTGCCAAGAAATACAGTAAATCTATATTTGAAATAAAATTTAAAAAAAATTTAATTATAAAAAATTTGGAATTTTGTGTAAAGAGCCAATAAAAACAAATTAGCGTTAGCAGATCAAAAACCATATAAAATCATCAAATTTATCATTTAATTTAAATTTTAAGGATTTTAGTAGGGATTATTTGTGGTCTTGAGCAGATGTCAAGGTGAAATTTTTTACAAGCCATAAATTGAAAAGGAAGCGTTTGCGGGCCTACGTTTTTACGATATTTCTTCCGGCCTGTAGACTTCATTGCTGAAGCATGTTCTATTTCTCACTGAACACTCTGTATAACGATGGGTTTTGTTTTCTGTAAGCTGACTTCGAGTTTAAATTTGTAAACTGTTTTTCTACCAACTCCCAGCAGCCTTTCAAATTCCCAAAACCGGATTTGCTAGTATTACTGTTACACCTACAAAGCGGACACTGTGAAGCTCCTTACCATTAATTTAGATATACTTTTCCTTCATAACCATACACACACACACACACACACACACACACACACACACACACACACACACACACACACGCGCGCATATGTTACAGCCGTTGTATGAGTTGTTTGTTGTGTTACATTTGTTGTAAGGTGTTGAGTGAAATTCAATTGAAGACTATCAAATAGGTTTCAAAAGCAGAGAAGACAGCACACAATATGTATGCTTCAGTCACAAAACAACCCTTATCTCTAACTGGGTGTTTCCATTTTTACAATTAATGAAATAAATTTCAAAGAAACGAATCGTAACCAGAACGCTTCTTCTCGCGCTAAATTTTCTATCTACCCCTATAACAGACTCCTAAAAACAAAGGAAAGTTTTACGTTTACCGAATTTTCAAACCCTTTACTTTCATCCCACTTTTTCTTTTGCAGTTTCACATTCCACTTTTGTCTTTGTATATAATGTGCCTGTTTTATTGCCGTCTAACAAAATAAATGTCTCTACAGAGAAACTCTTGTATCGAATATATTCTCTCTCTCTCCTCCTTATACCTATACTTTACTTCTTTACATGTGTTATCCTCACTTGAAAAGGTTCGACCCCAAAACACCAGTACAGTGCGAATACCAATTGACGGCTCCAACAAAATTTAAAAAAAATATCTGTCTAAAACATTTTTTCCGCTGCTTTCAGGTTCAGAGTTATGATATTTACATGCTAAAAAATAATATTTTATATATCAAAACGAGAAACGTTTTGAAGTTTGTTTCCTAATGGCTTTAATATTTTCTTCCTCTTAGTCATCCTCTTCTACCCATCGGGTGTCGAGGTTTTCGAGAGGATTCTCCATTTCGTCCTGCCCAGTGCCAAAACCCTGGCACGGACCCAAACTGCTCCCCTGCCTTCTACACTCTTCTTGATGTTATCCTCCCATTTCGTTCTGGGCCGTCCTCTTCCTCTTCTGCCTTCTGGTTTTGCCTCTCATGCTCGTCTCGGATACCTTTCCTCATTCACTCTACAGACGTGGCCAAACCAACGCAGTTGTGAGCTTAAAATTTTATCATTTAAAGAGAATATTCAAAATTCTTCCGGATGTTAACGTTTCTCACCTATTTCAACTCTTTCTATGAGTTTTCTTCTCAGTTCTCCTCAGGAATCTCATTTCCATTGCTTGTATTCTCTTTTTATGTCTGTCACTCAGAGTCCATGCCTTGCAACTGTAACTCAATGTTGGAACATATACAGATTTGTATACTGTCAGTTTGGTTTTCTGTGACACTTCGCTTTTTCCTAGAAACTTCCTGTTGATAGCACCGTAAAGCTTACTTGCAGCTGAGATCCTCGTATCTAACTCTAGCTTAGTTATGCCACCCTTACTGAAAACGGCACTCAAATATTTGAATGTCGATACTAGTTCAATTTCCTTATTGTTAATTACTATGGTTTTAATATCATGGTCAAAAATTATGCGTACTACTAACAGGAAAACTTTCACTTCTGTTTGTTTTTTAGTATCATACAGTGGTATGAGAATTAAGAAAGAATTAAGGGTATTAAGGTGGTACTTATGAGATATTAAAGGTATGGGCATTGAGAAACATGCAAATGTTTAATTATAAACTATAAACATTAAACTGAATTTCACTTCTCGGCAACCAATTTCCTGTATAACAAAAAAGCACACTAGAAAAAACAAAATTTGGTACTTCCTTTTATTTTAAAATAGTCTATTAAAAAGTGTTTTAAATTACTCTTCTTTTTCTAAATTGCTTGTAACAGCTTACCAAGGCTATTCCAAAGTTAACCTCCAACTAACTAATATATAATGAAACCTGCTTGCCTTAGCAACGCGACAGAGTTATGATCAATAAGCATTTACATCGTTAGACGTCAGTTCACGTACCAATTAATTTATTATTGTTTGAGTAATGACTGACGACCATGGAGAGTGTACCGGTACATGAAGAGTGACGGTCGTTCCCTGACAAACATAAGTGTACAAATTATCTCTCTCCTTCCCAGAAATTAAAAAAATAAAATAAAATAAGCATGATATACTTTACCATCGTTTCCTTCCCTCTCCGTCCGTTTCAATCCATGACAAAAAAAAAGTTGCGGATTGCTCTGCTGTCCAAACCATTAATAACAGCCTCCATCCCTAATTTGGATGACTCATTACTGAAACACGTTCATGCCTACTCAGATTAACACAGCAGAATCAAGCCGTCATCGGGTTTGCCAGGACACTGCAACCACTGGGGCACGTCCAGCTTAGCTGCCCCACGATTCGATTGGATTTATAGACGAACACGGAACCTGCTATGCCCTCTTCTACCAGCTATGAGGTGCGTTACGTTTTTCGTTTTCGGCAACCGTCGATTCAATACTGCCTAGATCCGTCGCCGGTGATAGTGTTCGGAGAGATACCACTGTGAGAGATTAGTGTGAAAGCCAGAATGAGCTGTAAAAATACTTAAGGCGGTGCGGGGAAAGATTGAAACCAAGTCCCGCGGTGTCTGACTAAGGAAATTCCTGCCGGCACCTGGCGGCTATCTGGTCGGGTCAATTCGCATCTGCTTATAGCCAGACACTGTTTTACGACATTGGATGAGGAGGAGGTTCGCAACCAGTTGAAAGGCAGAAGCGAGACCGTCCATCTGCTGACGCGCCCGCGCCAATCTCTGACCCGAACGGCTGTTGTCCTGACCAAATAAAAGATAGTGTGACGTGATGAGTCACTGATGTGACAGAATCCCCGGTTCGCTGCTGCCGCACTGTCACTAGCAACAGACCGGCCACACACTGGAGCGACATTTTTGATCGCGACAGAACCGTTTGGCGCATCATGTCGCAAAGCGTCGCTTCGGTGGAGACAGGCTTGTTACATTGGAACACGACAAAACAATTTCTCGTCAGTAGTGTTTGAGCTGAAAATGTGTGGTTCGTGAGTTCGTGACAGGCATTATTTTGCTTCTATTTCAGTTTTAACTACACTTACACTTGTTTTCACTTTACACTCAATAGCAGTTAATAGTAATAATAAATACACAACAATATGCGAGAATCAGAACTAAAGAACAATGCACGCACTTTTCACGCAGGACTAAGAAAGTGTAATATGAACTCCGCGCCTTGTGTGTTAGAATCCAGCGCATGCGCAGTTGAAAATATCGCAAACTGTTTTGTTGCGAGACATAAATTGAAGAAGCTTCTTTGGTCGCGAGGGGCCTTGGGACACCTCTAGACAATATCGCAGCCAGTGTGTGGCGCTTTATAGATGCTAATGGCAGTAGAATCATCTGTGACGCTTTGCGACACAATGCGCCAAAACGGTTCTGTAGCGAAACAAAATGTCGCTCCAGTGTGCGGTCGGCCTTAGGGTTTTAGAGGGCAGACATCGCGTAGTCGAAGAGGTGTCGTTCTTTGTGATACGTGGGACTGTGATACGTGGGACTTGGCATTAGCAGACAATCGTCCTTTTGTCGGTAGTAGTGCCGAGGCGAGGCTTGCATCGCCGAATCGAATGCGGGCGTGGGCGCTGTCTTGTCATCAAGATAGTTGTCTAACTACCTACTCACTACTTTGAAATCAATAACAAATGAATGGAGCCGATTACAGCCTGAATACCTTAACGGGGTGTTTTACGATTACTGCAAACGCTTGTGCCACAATGCTCGCCATGTGAACGACGAAAAATAATTAATATACATGTACATATAATCTCGATGTATAATAAAATATTTTAATGTATATTTGCTTTATGAAAGCAAAGACATGGCCTGAACTTGCAACAGATATGTCAACTAAATTAGATATTATATACTCTTGGCTCTATTACAATAATCTAGTACTCAACATAAGCAAGTCTGATTTTTATCACCTTTGGAAATTATAGAGACTCTGTTCCGCATGATTTTGAAATTAAGATAAATGGTCAAAAATTGAAAAGAGTTAAAACTAGTAAATATCTAGGAATAACATATGACTTTAACATGAAGTGGGATGTACATGTGGCTAACATTGTAAAAAAAACCAAATACTTAGTCTACGTTTTTTACAGACTTAAACAAATTTTATCAAAAAAGCAACTACTACAAATATACTATGGACTATTCCATAGTGTGGCAGGGTATGCTATCATAGGCTGGGGGGGTCTATATAAATCATCTCTAGACGCATTGGATCGGCTGCAAAAGTGTATTCTTAAAATTATAGGAGTCAATGAACAAGATTCGAATAAACCATTAAATATTAAACAGGTGTTTGTAGTGAATTCTATAGTTTATCAATACAATGATCTAAAAAGTGAGTTTTTACAAAATCGAATCAACACACGGTATAAAAATATTATATTGCCGCGACACCTATTAAGTATTGGGCAAAGAAGCTATGTGTATTATGCAATAAAATATTTTAATGAATTACCTAATGAACTGAAAAATCTAAGTGTAAATATAAAAGTGCTTAAAAAAAAAATCAAAGAAAAAATTAGGAACATTGTTATTGAATAATCAAAAAAACAGTCTATTATGATATGGACCTTTTTTTCTCTTTTTTTTCATTTATTTATTGAATTGTATTATAGTACAAACTAAAATTTTGTTAAAATTGAAAAATAATTTACTTTTAATATATTACTATGATCGGTGAGGTAAAACTTACAATTAGTATTAAGTATATAAATATTAATTCTAAGGACCAACCTATGTACGGGCATTTATGCCCCCCTATAGGTCCTTTATTGTATAATTTTTATTATATGTAAAGGAAAATCGGTAATAAATATTATTATTATTATTTATTATTATTATTATTATTATTATTATTATTATGTATACGTTTTACATATAAAATGATGTATATTATTAAAAATAATTTCTTCTGCAAGTAAGTTATATTATAATTTTATCGTCTCAATTCACCTGAGGCACGTCTCACTGAATATGTCAGTATCATCAGATGTTTCTAAATTAATTTAAAAAATAATCAAAATAATTTGATAATTATACAGAAACTAACAAATACTGTAATCGAATTTGTTTCAATTTCAGTGTAAAATAAAAAATTATAAATGTAATTTTATTTAAATATTAGGCCTAGTTGTTTTAATGTTTACTTACTTAAGCAGCTGTTTTGACGATTATATTGGAAATATTTAATGTTTATATTTTATTTGTTTTAATAAGCTTATAATTTTAAGTAGATCATCTTCTTCTGTTTTTCTATGAGTTTGTTCTTTAATTAATAAATTATTTTATTGTGTTTGTGAAAATTAAGATTTCCATAAATTTTCATTGTTTTGACCTTATTTACGTATTTTAATTAACTTTATAATGTACATATATACTCTCTTTTTTTTTGGGGGGGGGGGAATCTTCATCTTACTACTATTTCCGAATGCAATGAAATAAATTGAAGAAACAAAGCTGAATCACCTCAAAAATTGAATAGCTTCATTTTTTTTTAGTTTAAAAAATAAAGGACTTTTTTAGTAAATCTAAAAGAGCGTAGATATTACTGTTACTCAGTTACTCGTCTTAATTAAAGTAACATTACTAAATGCTTTGTGTCGTAACCTTTAAATTACCTTTCGCCATTACTCGTGTATTTCGATAGCTACGTTTATATATTTTCACGATTCAGTCACCTTTTCGCCTGCTGTTTCTTTGGTTTCTCAAATCATTAGGCCTACAGTGATCCCTAAAACCGCTTTGTTTTATAATCAGAAAGCTCTATATTACTTTGTCGAACTCATCCTACCGTAAAATAACTACACAATACCAAAACTGTGTTTTAAATCGTCTGCACATTCTAAACCCTCCCTGTCCCCTTTCGCTTTTTCTCTTTCTCGTTGCAGCGTATTCCCTTTGCGTATAATGTTTCTTCTTTATTGCCACTAGGCGAAATGAGTTTCTCTGCACAAGGCAACAACAGTAGTCGATTTCTATCAATTCTCTCTCTTTAGCGCGCATGCACACACATACACTCTTCCTCATTACTTCTCTCTCATTCTCCGACGATTTGAATCACCCGTTTCCTCCATCTGTGGTTGCCACATTGCATGTTATCTCAATTTCCGTTCGCTTTACGGTTCAAAGGAGACAAAGCGTTTCTGGCAAGTACACTCCACTCTTGTTTCCAGTTTAATTTGAAAATTAGGCCACTGAATAAACTGGTGAAATGTTGTGTTCCGCTTACAATGGACACATAATTGTTATTTTAATAAACGTTAATGAACGTGTAGAATGAATTGTTAATTACGTTTTTATGGGTACGTTTTTGTTTGTGTAAAAGTCTGATTCAATGTACTTTTACACGGTCTCAAAGCTAAAGAAATGAAAGTCCTATCTAACACTTCCGAGCACCGCGGCAAACAATTTATGTTTGTTAAACGAATAATTGGGGATACAATGAAGGCCAGGATACACCTTGCCTCTGACGTCCCGTAAGATATAGTGCGACGCTACTCTTGACTACAAATACCCCCTAATTGCGGAGAGACTGAGAATTAGGCAACGGCATTGGGGCAAAGCATTGAAGTGCAAACTACCTGGGTATTATAAGATCTTGAAATCTAATCTTTGGTAGTAAATTAACCTAGCGTACTGTAGTACGTTAGACGAAAACCATCGCTCAAATTCTAACGATTGCGTTCGTTTTGATAACTGTCGGGTAATTTGGGCAGCGCAAAAGTAGCTAGCGGTAAATGAGTTGTATAGCTATAAATTAAAGGAACAAACAAAACCGGTTTCACGGGCATCCGATGAAACTAAAATAAGATGTTTTAGTCTTATAACACTAAATAGAAGAAAATGTTTTAATCAATCACGAAACTGGTGGGATTGTAAATTATCAATACCACTGTTAATTCTGCCGTTGGTTCATTCAGTGATCTTCATGTACCCACCTTGATTCCTCCCAATGGTGCTGACACTATTTGTGCTTTCAATTGTCCGATCTTTGACTTGACTCGATTCTCATTGTAGAGCTATTCTCTTTTTCTTTTTGTTGGCATTTATAATTCAATTTTTTTTTTTTAGAATTCGAGTATTACGAAACATTTGGATATTCAATCTTATTGTTGAAATCATTATTGTCAGGTGGACAATTAGGCCGTGGTTGTTACTGACAAACCTTTCGGCCCAACCATCGGAGCCATCATCAGTGTCTAGATTCCACGGTCTACTCCAATTCACCTCAAAGATTATGTAGAGACTGCGTATTGCTTCAGGAGGCCCACTTTTATAAACTTTTTTACCAGCACGATCTAAACTGGAAAGTAGCATCAAGTGCTATCTGATTGGCTTGGGAGAACAGAATGCCAGATCCTATTCAATAGGAGGTTTTCACCCACTCGATTCATCGCGATGATGAAAACCATGTTTGAAGATTTCCACGGACCGGACTCCATGTGGAAATGGAGCAGGGTAGAAGGCGCTCTTCGAGGACAAGACCTTGGCCTTCTCAAAGAGAACGCGATAGTCATCGTTGGAAAGTGCATTCTCGCCCACCACAGACTTCTTCTTCCCCAAGCGACAACAGCGGCGGTGTTCACCGACGCGTGTGCGAACGCTGGTCTTTTTGATCTGAGATGCTGTGCTCCCAAGCGTTCAGAGAGCACTCGATGCTGATTAGGTGATGCTGTTTTCCAGCTTAAATCGTGCTGGTAAAAAAGTAAAATGGGCCTTCTCAGGGAAAACACAGTGTCTACCTCATTTCTGAGGTAAACTAGCGGACGCCGTGCCAACCTAGATACTGATGATGGTCTCCGACGGTGGGGCTAAAACGTTTGTCAATAACGGCAACTGTGGACCACGGTTTAACAGCCCGGCTGATAATAATAATTTTAACAGTTTTGAAACCGGCCTTGAAAACTTAAGAACTCGAATTTAATATTAATTTAGGCGTTTTTTGATAAACTTTCGTAGAAGCGCGAGTGTCTGGATTGATATCATCAACACAAAGGCAGATTGTTCAGCAACCTCGAATCTTACAGTAATCAACGATAGTAATTTTAGTAAATAAAGGCCGTTTTGCCAATCGCCATTGGAACGGGTCTGACATGAATGTCTACATATACAGTATATATTCTAATCTTGACAGCAAAAGAATTTTCCAGATAGAGCGCAGCAGGTTGTAAGAACATTAAGATAGAGTAGCTCTCAATGTAAAATAATGAGGTTTACATTAATAAGATATGGAAATGATGTATGTTAATTGTACATAAAAGAATTCAACTGTACTGCGTTCAAAATATTAAAAGGCTTTTTGGTATGTACCATGTTAATTTGAAAGTATGTGTGCAGAACACATATATAATCTTTATATATACTATTTATATACTCTTTAAATACAATTAAATTAACAAAAATCAACTAAATTTTGTTAAGATTAAAAATACACGATTGTAAAAAGAAATTATTAAAATTCTGTTTTTCAGAATTATGAAGAAGGTTGGATCCAACAGTGTAGAACATTTCACAATTCATTTCGTTAGTATGAAGATGTCATGATTTACCGAAATATAATCTTAAATAATGGCTGTATTCACTTAATGTGATTCGTCGGATAATAGTGTACTTAATGTGATTTACCATTTTGAAATTACTGTGTGATATGCTGTTACATAATAAAATGTTTTTGCGATACGGTTCATTATGACAGATCATTAGGGTCATTAGATCCCTTCTAGGATAGATCACTCACTGTTACAGCTGTCAGAGACGACAACGCCGTGGTTGCTTCTCGTGCAGACACCCGCGAGTCCCCTTGACCGTCGGCCCAAGATCAGCCGAAGCGCCGAATTATCGCGTTGAAATGATGATGACAGGCGGGCATCGTACGGGAGGAGTCAGCATTTTAGTCCTCAACCCACGTGCGACAAACTGATAGGAACCATGTTGGATTAGTGAGATCCTGGTGTGACAGAAAGATGTTATATTTACAGCTTAATGTTTAAGGAAAGCTGACTGTTTGGCCATATTTTTTTTTTACTGTAGTAGTTGCATGTTTTATGGCGACTAAGAAATAACCGGGAGACAGATAAGCTATTTAATCGTGAGGACTTTTTAAGATTCATAAAGTCCGAGAAATAGAATGGCAAGGTCACTAAGAGCGGATGGATGATCAGCCTATGCTAAAGAAAATCTTGACCATTATGGGCAACATGATATACAATAAAGGGTCCATAAACACGACAATAGATGACAGAATACAAATATGAACTAGGGCATATAATGACAACAGGAGAATATTCAAAAGCAAACTCATTAGTCGTAACACAAAAATAATAGTATATAAAACAGTTATCAAAACGGCTCTTACTTATGGGAGCGAGACATGGACATTGACAAAACAGGAACAAGTAAACCAAGAAGGCTTGAAAGAAAGATCGCAAGGCGTGTTTATGGCCCGGTTATATGAGATGATGAATAGAGAATAAGAAATAAACAGGAGACAGATGAGTTATTAAATCATGAGGACATTTTAAGATTCATAAAATTCAACGAATACAATGGCTAGGTCACTAAGACCGAATAGATGATCAGCGTATGCCAAAATTCTTGAAGGCACAAATCTATAAAAGCTGAAAGGGGGGACGACCTAGGATAAGATGGTAGAATGATGCGCTGGAACACAATGGTGTTGGAAGAAGAAGAAGAAGAAGAAGAAGAAGAAGAAGAAGAAGAAGAAGAAGAAGAAGAAGAAGAAGAAGAAGAAGAAGAAGAAGAAGAAGAAGAAGAAGAAGAAGAAGAAGTTGCATTCTTTCAAACTTTTATAGTTTCTGTCCACTAAACAATATCTTCGTAGCGAAGGAGTAGTTTGTCAGTTTAGTGCAGCATCAAAGTTGCACAGTGCCTACACAACAACAGTGGCGGTTAAACTCCACGGTGTGTTATCAGATTGACATCCGGCGTTACTCTGTTATCGTTACTATGTTACGTTTATAACAGCAGTTACCTCGGTTTTACTGACGACTCTGTACGCCAGTCTGTGAATCAGTTTAATTGCTATTACGGAAATGTTCTCCTATGACGTATTTAGCTCATCTCTAGTGTCGGGAAATATGACAAAATGTAACAAAAGTAGTACAATTGAGTAAAATGAAAAGGAATACGTTTTATCATAGATCATTTTATAATTAAAGAAACCATGAAAAACAAAAACCAAACAAAGCACCTAAAACTCTGGAAAGTTCTCTCAATTACAAGTAATTAGTCACTGTAGGAAAATTTGTAAGTAAACGGGTTGGTCCCAACATTTTCAAAACGAAGGATCTTTATCAAGAGGTATTTTTCTCTCAAACCATTGTACGACAAAGCTGAATTAAGGCAATGACACTGGTCTAGACAGAGAGAAGACTATAGTGGGAAGGGACTCAATCAAAAGAAGAAGAAGAAGAAGAAGAAGATTACAATTAATCTTTACGCGAATTTACAAAATCGAAACAAAATTACAAATAAGTTGTTATAACTAAAGTCTGCTGAGAAAAGTAAACGTTGTTCTAATAATCGTATATATAAGTAAATTTATTTAATCACAGTGATATAGTTTAAAACTGTAGACCGTAAACCTATTCAAAGCCGCGACGAGAAACGTAAAGATTACTTTAAAGCAATTAATTTGCTTCTCTTTATTCCTTTATGACCTAACAGTCGCTGAATTACATTTGCCAAGAATCTGTCTTCATTTTAATGCTAAGTAAGTAAGTGACAGCTTTAATTTATTAATTTAAAACTCGCCAAGTTTTTCTTGTCTCCGTTAAAAATTTATTTAAAAGCGTGTTTCTTCTATATTATGGAAGATAAACTGTGTTTGAATAAATTTACAGTAAGTTTAGTTTTCTTTACACAGGATTTAGACAAACTGTCAATTATGTAATTATGCATTTCAAAAGAAAGTATACAACAGAATTACTGCTAGAAAGTTGATTTTACTTCATGAATTTTTTTTTTATCGGCCAACTAAGGACCACATGCCAACTTCAATTCTTTATTCTCTGTTCTTTTCTTGTTCTCCAATATTCTTTCAGCTTTTCACTGTGAGTCTTCTTCCTGTCTCTAGTCCACTTTAAACTTACGTTTTTCTCTCTCCTACCCTGGACTCCTTCTATTTTTAACACTTTTGCCAGAAAAATTTCTCTTTTAATTGCTTCTTCTGAGTGTATATTACATTTTTTTCTAAGTCCTTTTGGACTTCTTTAATCGAACTTGATGTTGACTTCTCCCCCCACAGATATTTGAAGATTCACTTTGTCAACCTATTGTCGTCCATTCTATATAAATGTCAAAAAACTAATAGTCTTCTTTTTCTCATTGTTTCTGTTATATTTTCTATACTTTGATACATTTCATCATTACTTCTTAATTTTCAACCTTCTGAAGTTTTTCGTGGGCCTAATATTTTCCTAATAACACGTCTTTTCAATATTTATAGTTTGTCTAAATTATAATTCAATGTTAGACATTCTCTTGCATATAGGCATTCTGGCTTCACTACTGTACTGTAATGCCTTATTTTCGAATTTGTAAATATGCACTTTTGTTGTAAATATCTTTAGTTATACCCTTTCCATCTTATGAATCCTTTCTTCTATAGCAGATTTTCTAAGCCATTCTCTTGAATTATTCCTCCTAGATACTTAATGTCTTTCGAACCCTCTCTATTCAACCAATATGTGTTAGCAGGAATTTTGGCGCATTTGTAATGTTCGTGTGAAATTTGTTTTTTCTGCAGAAATTCTTAAGCCTGTTCTACTGGCTATGTCCTGTAAAAAATTAACTTGTGTTACTGCAGACGTAAGATGTTCAGAATGTATAGCAAAGTCATCTGCGAATGCCAAACGTGTTCCTTCTTCGCAACACGATTGGTGATATTTTGCATTCCTTTAATTTTTCAATCGAAATTCTCACTACTTTCTCCAAGACACAGTTGAAAAGAATTGGGGATAAACCATCACCCTGTCTTACACCTGTATTTATTTTGAACGGCTTAACGGTATTTATTTCTCCCATGAATTTTATTTTTGAGACTGTGTCCGTAGGGGTTTCACGTATGATTTGTGCGTTTTTATTTTATACGTTCTACTGTATTCACAAAGTTTGCATGTACTTTACTTTGTATATTATTTTGGCGATACAAACGGAATTCTTTGTTTCTATCTTCAGCTCTTGCTTCTTATAGATATCCTACAGGTAATACAGAATTGTTTATAGTAAGTAAAACCAGTGTAACCTGAGTAAGTATTGTTATTACGGTCTCACGGATCGTTGTATTGTACAGTGGAAACACAATACAGACACCAATGAAGTCACTAATTACCAGCTTTCATTAGTCACAAATAACAATTTGTAATCAACAAGGAACTCCCATACAATAATTGAAGTGTAATTTGACCATACGCAATAATAATCTCAATTATTAGAGTTAAGCACTATTCTAACACATTAATCACTTTCCACTAACCCGCAACAACTATTTCATCCGCACTCTACAATAACGCCAGATGTAACTAACCGGCCGCTGTTGCTTATATATAGCCAACAGATGTTCCAGAATAATTTGCCATTCTTTTGGAGACATGCCAGCATATCTTGTGTATTTACAAGTACTAGAACAGTCTGGAGTGCTACTTGACTTCATGGACTGGACAGAAACTATGCATCTGCTCGGCTAGCCGAGAATCGTGTAGAACGACTCTCGTCTCTTCGGGAGCGTTAAGTTAACACTATTCTGTGAAAGGTGTGTGTCATTGGATATCCGTTGGATATCCAGCATGCAAGTCAATAAAGGCTTCGCTGGCCACTGAACACCTTACGACTGTTATGCTTTAAATCCTTCCTTACAGGCGCCACCCCGAGAGCTTCGCCCTAACAGGGGCCACGTTGCAGATGTCAGAATAACCCCGTTCATAATTAACATTATCAACGAGGGGATCAAATTGATAATGGCTCCTTTTTAAAATTGAAAATTGTAAAGAAAGTATTGCGAAATGTTATGAAAAATGACAGTTTGAATAGGTAAATCCTTATCACTACTGAAAACGATTTGTTAAAAGATTTTAACTCCACCGATGCAATTCACTTTTCTTGCAAACAATGTAGAAAAGATTGTATTTGAACTATCTACCGGGCTGTTTGGCCGTGGTCTAAGGTTTACATTCAAACTAAACGTTTCAGCAGCACCACTGGCTGTCATTGTCAGTGGATATTCGAGTCTATCTAACGCGGGGTGTCGTAGGTTTGGTTTGAATGTAAACCTTGGACCACAGCCAAACAGCCCGGTAGATAGTTTAAATACAACTGACACCGACCGTGAAACGTTAGAACAATATAGTGTAAAAAAGATTTCTTTTTAACTTATTTCTTTAACTGTCCCACTGTAGGCTACGTAATTTTTGAGTATACTGATTAAATATAAATTATTTTTTAAATCTTGCTTCTTTATTCTTTGTTACAACCATGTTAAAATATGCAAATGCACTACCATAATCTTAATCGTTTTCACTATTTCTATTTAGATAATATACGCATAAAGTATGATGTAATGTAGATTATAACGTTTATTACATATAAACTATTGTAAATTAAAATTAATTTTCAACAGTGTGTCTAAATGTATAGTAACTAATATACAACATATCGTTATTAAAATAATGAACGTATAACAAAAATTATTATTGGTTAGAACGGATAAAATATTAAGATATAATGCTAAATATTTTGAATGGGGACCCCCGCCGGGGCTCTAAAAGCTCTTAAAAACGACCTGACATTCCATTTTCTTAAAAACCTTTCGCTCTAACTCGCTTGCAATTTGCAACAATTCTGCTGAGAACTTAAAAGTGACGATTTCTTTATATTAACATGTTACTAAATTAACTATTATACGTGGCCTAAAAACCTGTACAGTCGGTAGTTTATAAAACAGATATTTTAAACGAGTAATATTGGCGGGGTCGGGAGCGGTGTTAATTTTTAATTAACTTTTATCTTTCTATTTGCTAGCCTGCATCGCTTCCCATCACATGAACTGAATCCTCCTGCTTCCTTCCTCAACATGAACACAGACACACACACAGCATACCACACACACACACACACACACACACACACACACACACACACACACATTCACACACATCACCTCACACAAACGCTTAGCCAGACGCAACTTTGATCACTTTTAAAAAATTAATTTTAAAGTGGCAGTGATTTATGTTTTATCAAACTTTTATTAGATACCATACTCTAGTGCTCCGTCTGTTTATATATACGTCGTTTTTTATTTTATTTTTCTTCACTTCATGGATATATTCTTTCCCGTCTTGACGATATACTGTATATCCCTTGCTCTTAGTCTGCCTACGTTCATTATTCCAAATAGTCTCTACCTATATGCTACTTTAGGTAGCCGTGTAGTCTCCATTTTGTCAAGATATCTAGACAACATTTTGTCAAGACCATTCCAGCCAATATTTCTGGATTTCATATTTTATAGACAATACCTGTACGTTATTCCTAATGTCCTCTATACCCAATGACATCGCCTTGTACAACCTTTTGATCGTCTCAAAAACTCATTTCTGAACTTTGAACTTTGCTTATAATCTTCCTTGCAGGCACCCACGATTCACACCCATACATTAACACAGATATTGCCATTGATTTATGAAATTTAATCCTTGTTACTTTTTTTGTTTTATTCTTTTGTGTCTTTAGTGTTTTATTCTTTAGTTTCGATAATTTTCTCGTGACATCTCGTCCCAATACGGATAACACAACCTAGACAATTGAACTCAGAGACTTGTTCCAAAACTGTTCCTGCAAGAACAATTATTGATCTAACTGAGTACTTTCCTCAGAAAGCCATGATCCTTGTTTTCTCCTTTGCTAGTTTGAAATCGTACTGATTGGAGACATACTTGAAACGATGTAAAGAATTCTAGAACTCGTCCTTTATTCTTTTGTATTAAGACAACATCGTCAACGTGTAATAACATATCCAAACTAGTGTTTTGGTTGAGTTTAATTCCTGAGCTAATAATATCTTGTCTCCATGCTTGGATGATGTTGTCAATGTAGATAGTAAAAAGCCGCGACGAAATACTGCACCCATTTATTTACCAAAATTTATTCAGTCCCTGTCTTTACTGTATTAACTATAATTTCAGTGTTACAACATTGTTACGTAATAAGGAACGTTCTTGTGCGTTCGATGGTGTCGCTCTACGTGCTTCTCGACTAGCCCTGCCGGCGTGTGTTTCCGTCAAGGCCGCACTAAAGTATCCTCTAGAATTTTCGAGTGCTTGTTAAGGACGTTATTAGTTGACACTACTGTTGCGTGTGAACAAATATAATTTGAATTATTGTACGAATATAATCTTGTTGGACAACTTGTTGATTGCAAACTGTTATTTGTGATAATTAAAGCTGGTTATTAGTGATTTCATTGGTGTCTTGTATTTTCTTTTCCACTGTACCATACGACGATCAGTAGACCGTCGTAACAATATAAATGTCTGACCACATTTATTAAATTCTGTGTATAAGAAAAACGCTTCATAATAAACCACAATTTATTCCTGTTCACTCAAACAAACGCTTTTTTAAAATCAACAAATGCAACGTGAGACTTAAAGTTAAATTCTCTCCATTTTTCAAAAATCTGTTAGAAAATAAATACATTAAAGTGTCCACTATCAAGCGGCCTGACCTAAATCTATTTTTCTCTTCTCCTATTAAAGCTTCAGCTATTACCTTAAGCGGTTTATTTAATTAAATTTAAGCCGTTTTATTATAATTACATTTATTATCACACACGAGTGCACAAAACAAATTAGTCACTCTTATAGGTTTCGTCCGCTGGTAACAGTGTAATAAAGCTAGAATCCTTCGGTTCGTAATGCAATAAACGTCATATGATACAAGTCTTGTGTTTTCAATATTGAAATCCAGGCTATTTTGTGGAAAGATAGACTCAGCGATACAAAATTTTCTTAATGAAGTGTGACGAAAAATGTGAAGAAAAGTCACATTAGAACATATTGAAAGATAATCTCAGTTCTAAACACAATTAATATTTTACAACAGCTATGTGCAGAAACGGAGGCAAATTTCCCTTTTAAATGAGAAGTTAAAGAGAAAAATGTTAAATAAAGCCAAGGGAAATATCCTCTTTTGATGAGGTAATACAGAAACGTACAGTTAACACAGTAATACAGAAAAGTCACACAGAAGTCACAGTTACCCATTCTCTAGACTACGCCTCTTACAAGAAGAAAAGGGTTTAAATTACATAGATCCGTAATTTTTTTCAATTTACTAAGAGACTCTATTGCAGAATACAACCAAAAAGTGATTTTTTTGCCTTAGTTTGGTTTACACGTTTAGTTAACAGCAGGACGTCGAAGATGCAGGAGGAGATGACGCGATGCTTGAAGACAAAATGAACTAATAGGCAACGTCGTTGAATAGTGGCGATGATGTTGATGTTGATGTAAGGTAGTAAGATAAAAAGCATAACTCCAAAATATTGGAATAACGCTATAATAAATACTTCGGTAATGCGGAAAACCCACAAGAATGCGTGTAGTACATAATAATTTTCCGTGTGCGGACGTAAAATCGCAAGTACACGAAAGACCCGATTTCGATAAATTAATTTTACATAACCTATATCTAAAGCTTGTGACGATTTAATATGCCTAAATCCCACAATAAAATTAAATAAAAAATTATAATACTAAAATAATTTAATAAGGTACATAAGAACCCTTTCTCTATGCCCCAAACCGGTAGTAACACGCCGATTTGCCGATGTATCAGTTAATAAAATTAGATTTAAGAATCTCAATAAATCCATAACGACCTCGCGTTAAATAAAAGAATAATAAAAGTATAGAGTGATGTAATTAAATTGTAAGCAAATTAAAGGAAAATAATTAATAATAATTAAGAACTACTTTTCGCGCTGAGAAACTAGCCGCGCGCGGACAGCCCCATTACCCCTATAGTTAGTTAGTCCAGTTGAATCAGAGACTCCCCTGGTGATACAGCGTACAGCACATTATGTAGACCGCTAGAAAATATTAAACATGTAGACTAAGTAAAACTTACGTAATTACCGGATGATGTGAATGTTGTGAATGACTTGAGTGTGCGGCGATGACATCTCTATAAATAAATAACATCACCTAAATGTTAAACTTCTAGAATGTAACTGTTAACCATAAGCAATATGTGCGGTACAACAATGTGAACACTAGTGAAAGTTACCACGAAGAAACAGACCACAAGAATCTACAGAAGAGACAGACTACTCATCTTTAAGAATGACACCAAACTTCACCAACACACGATAGACAGAAGATTTCCCAGACACCCTGCACGACAGATAGAAGCCCCGATTCGCCGAGGATATGTTACACACAGGTGACACGGAAGTTCTACTTCTGTGGTTCAGAACTTAACTTTAACTAATATATGAAAGACACTTAAATAACAACATAAGAGTAAAGTAAAACACAAAAGACTGACCTAATTAGCATAAAATTGTAATTTCATGATAAGTAAAAAGATGTGTTAAGTTTAATGACTTTAATGAGTATAACACGCTAACGTTAAATAAGCCCATTCTTCAGATGGTACAAAGTAAAGATTATTATTTTTAATATCATATACAGGAACACACAATTCGGATCCGAGGACAGTACAAGCTATGTTCACCCATGACTTAGTCTACACAATTATACAAAATGCGCAAATATTTTTATCATTAGTTTCCACATTACTAATTTTCTTCTATGATGCTGAAACAGTATGTAATAAAGAGATGTCATGGTCCAAAAAGGTGAGTGAATAAATCTACAAACCCCAGTCAAAAATTCCTCAATTCACGGGATCCTATTTAGTGTTTGTTTATATTTCAGATAGTTATGAGTTTGTGAATATTATGGCAGCCTGTTTAATCGACCTGAGCCAATTAACCAGGTTCCCGATATTATAATGTCGTTCCGACGTTATAAGCTTTCACGGCCGGCGTCATAATTGGTGAAATTAAGACACGGACCATTGTGCCGTGGTCTACTGTAGTTATCATTCCGAAAGGTGTTGTTCTCAGACGTTTCGACCCCACGTCTGGAGTCCAGTGAACAACGGTTTTAATTCAACTGACACGGTGTTCGCCAGTAACCACAGTGATGTGGCAAAGAAACAGTACTCTTTGTAAAAGTCAAATAATTAAGTAAAACAATTAATTTTACTTAGTTTTTGTCTACATGTTAGACATCTAGAGAACTGAAGACACTAGCTCAAGACAGGAACGTATGGCTGCAGCAACAAGGCCTGGCCATTAGAACGTGACGATGATGACATTTTGGTTTGTTGGAACTATATTTACTTGTTCATTTGTGTGCGGACTATTCTAGTTTCATTACAACTGTGTGACTTTTATTATTTCTTCTAATCTTGCATACTGAATAATACTAAGCGAAATAACTAGCATAACTGTTATTAAAGAGTATTGCTTTAAAAGAACTGTTAAAAATATATGTGATTATCGATTTGTCTGGTATGGACTTACTTCATTGTTGTAATATAACGATCCACGATATAGTAATAACATACGTCTCATATTTTTCTTAAAAATAATTTTTGATTTAAAACGAACTAAATTATTGTCAACTATAAATGCTCGATATAATTATAATATAATCTGGGAAATTATTATACGTCGCGTTACGAAAATGAGGACATAACATATTTCGTCCAATGAGCGAGCGATTATCGAAACCCGCATGGCTATGAAAAACATGACGCCAAACTGTCCTGTAATTCTGAACACGTCGCTTTACTAATGGCAGCGGACGGTCCCATGAATTATCAAATAAGTGCAGACTACATGGCTGGCAGCAGGAATCAGCGAGTTATTGGATTATCATGAACAAATGGCGCCTTCCATCATGACGATAAACAGACACAGATTATCTACCGTATTGCAGTATCCTATCCATTGATATTCGCAAAAATAGCGACTCTTCATGCGCTTGTGTAAGATTTCGGTGTGTGTCAGAGATGTCGAGCTTGTTACAATATCGTCCGTGCAGAAATAGATAAGTGTTAAAAATAGTTTAAAATTAACACGTTTCTCTTGCAATATGCCCAATGCGAGGCTTAAACAAAACTTTCGTGCTGTTTTTGTTTATTTTAAAAATTATGCCTTCATTCGTAGACATTTATACTGCCCCCTTCAAAGTAGTATTAGTTGAATGTAACACGATTAAACCAGCTGTTTTGCAGTCTTCAAAACATTGCAAGCATGCACTTTTTGGTACAGCCTTCAGCTCGCTTAGCAATTTTAGTTCTACGTCTTCAACAGTCGTGAAACACTTTCCTTTCGTAGATATTATCACTACTGGGAGGAGGAAAGATCGCATCTGGACACACCTGGTGAATCGGGAAGTTACCGTGTCATCATTATGACTTTTCATTTTACCTAGCCTGGCAAAATTCTTAACAAGCAATGACATGCGCCCAGGCGCATTATCGGGTTGCAATTTTCATAAATTATTCTTCTGTAAATTTGATCGTTTTCTACAAATGCCGTAAAATGTCAGAATAGTACTCTTTATTGACCACTGCCCTTAGCAATGAAATTTTTTGGAACACAAAAACATAATCTTCATCTGACAACCACGATCTTTAACTCATTTACGGCAGTCTTTGAAATTTGTAAACCGCTTCTTCACGCACAGCAATCTCGCCAGATTGTTCTTCTAAACAAGTTTGCCAGGACAGAGGAGTTTATTTTATACTGATGCAATCAAAACTTGATGCATGTTCTTTAATCTTGAATTGCACTATGATAAAAAGTTGGCTAATACACCTAAGGATGACTTTCTTAATTAGCTGTAAAATCTAAACTGTGCATCAAATAGGGCTACACGTTTAGACGATTGTCAATAACATGTGTACCAATATCAGAGATAAACAGTTTCTTAATCGGACACTTGTAGCGGTGGAAATTGCAAAATTGCAATTTTTTGATCAAACCTCTTACTTTGGTGTTGAAAATTTGGTTAACCCAATCCGAGCCAAATGTTTTAATGTCTATTGTTGACATTCACTAAGACGTTTTCCAAAAGTAAAAAATTATTTCTTGAATAATATGAATACTTCTAACAAAATTTGTGACTTTTTTGTTACAAAATAATGTCGCGACGAGATGTAAAGGTCACGATTATACATGGATCGTACTCCTGAGTGTGTCTAATGATTACTCACACAGTGCAACAACTAAAGCAGAAAAGCTTGGTAGACCTTTTTACAACGTACTAGAGTTAATAGTAAGCATAATGTGTAATATCAATACGAATAAAATGTAATTTGTCCGCGGCCCAACTCGGAAAGCGGTACGCAGAAGGCTGTACACTCATTGGATTGAATCTACTTCGATTAGATTTTGGATTACAGATCTCCACATTGAAGACTAAAGTGATGGCTTTCCATGAGCCGATCCACCACGAGAAAAAGTTTTGTAGATGGTTCTGTTTTGTAGCAGATCAGTAATTTTCAATATCTGGGCTAAAATTACAGACAATGACATGGCGAAAAAGTTACGTAAGTTCAAATATACTTGAGGGACTATTAGGAGAACTCTAAAATTAATGAGGAAAGAAACACGCCTTAAGTTCTACAAGGTGAGCGCCCTCCCCACAGTTCTCTATGGGTCTGAGAATTGGACTTTAACGAAAACCAAGGCCAGTCGGAAGATTTGTTAGGGATATGGCAGGATACATTCATCAAGAATGAGAAAAGAAAGATAAAGAAAAAAATATTTTAATTCCTATCATAGCCAATAACACGTCCTAAATAATTAAAGTGGCTCCCCCTTATCTAAAATTTGATTAGTAATCATTATTTTATTCTTATTGGTTCCGTGCCTCTAAATCACATTACCTTTGTTTTTATAGTAGAGATTTTCATATTGTATTGTTTTCAAATCTGATGAAGCTTAAAAACAGATTTTTGCAAATCAGATTCTGTAGTTTTAAATAAAAGCACGTCGTCAGCGAATAACATCACATTCAAATATCTGTCTCGTGAGAACTTAATACCAGGGTTCACTAGATGTTTCCATTTCAATTTTTCTTTTTGTTTAAATTTTTCTAAATGTCTAGGCGCCTTGGTCTATTTTTAAAATTTATTCGTAAATATTTTTATATTTCGCCAATTTTTTTAAATAATCTTTACAACGTATAGAAGTTATAAACATATGAATGTGAAATGTTTATTTAATATTGGGTTACAGTTAGAAATTACAGGTATTCATTTAAAATTTAAGGCTGTAAGTTAAAATAATTCAAAGCTCTGCTTTATATTTAATTGTTGTTTACCATATTTTTCTATTTTATTGGAGTAAAAAATTTGTTAAACAAATATAACTGTTATAAAATTATTTTTATGTCCAATTAAATGGTAGAATTAAATTAAATTTTTCAGTTATTGAGATAAATGTAAACTGCATTTGTCGGTGAAATTAAATATTAAAAATTCGTGTAGTGTCACGATCCAGACAGATGGTGGAAAGGATATTTAATATACAATAGCGTATGGTAGATAAATACTACATGTGTTGGCCAAGCTAATTACGTTAGTTTGCATATTTAATTTGAATTTATTGTAATAAATGTTTCGAATGCAAATATATTCTCCTTTATAAAAATAAACAGTTGAAAGTTGATTACAAATGTAAAACCACCGCATAATGAATCATAAATATTAGAATTCACAAACATGCGTGTATTTTCTATTTTACATGTAACAGTTTACATGGGAGGGCAATTCCAAAATACTCCTGATTGGCTGATAGATAACAAAAACCGATTGCCATGGTAACGCGACTTGGTTACGACCAATAAGCTTTAAGTCCTCACACGTTAATCACGGTCTTTATTTCCTTTTTATTTCAGTTTGAGTAATTGGTGTCTTACATTTGTTTTACTAACATGGAGCCTTCTGTGACGTTTCCGTCAGTTGAGAGATATGTGACATTGTTGATTTTCTGTTGGTGTACTGACAAAACTCGTCGGCGATTGTGGTAAATGTTTCAAACTACAGCGAGGGATTAGTGCAATAATAAAGTCGGGAGGTGTAAAAATATAAACGACTTGGTGGGAAAAGGGTGAAACGAAGTCCTCAAGTAACAAGGCAAGAAAACTTGTGTCTAATTAAACTCATTCCTATCCTACCTGGTCGAGTGCGTTGTACCGCATCTGCTGAGACGTAGAAGTCTGCTTGATAAAGAAGCTCACGGCCATTTGAAAGGCGGGAACGAGACAATCGCGCGCAGGTGACAGGGTCCGTGCAAGGCTGTGTCCCGATCGGCTTGGTAAGAACGGCTGTTGTCCTGACCAATCAAAGCTGGTATGGAATTCTTAGACATCGGTATGATTGTATCGCAATTTGCTGCGAGCATGACGCCACTGGCCTAAGTTGACACCCGGGACTCGGCATTAGCAGACCATCGTCCCGTATCCTGCCGGGAGCCTGCAGACCCTCGAACCGAGACCGGACGAGGGCACTCCCTTGTCGTCAAGACGAACATCCAGTAAGTTACCTACCCGTTCCTTTGAAACCAGTGGTAAATCAAATGGTTCCCCACCTTGATAGCGAGTTTTCTGATGAGCAACTGCAAACAGTAGTGCCACGAAGCAAGGAGGTATTTTTAGGGGGACGGACGGGACCGGACCCTCCCCCCGAGGATCAAAAAATTTACGAATTTTGTTAATCTCTTAATGTTTAGGCTGTTTTACCTTTTCCGGCTGTGTACGTTAATAGTAGTAGTAGCTCTTTTTTAAATATGCAAACAGGTTTATTACACAACATTAGATTATGTTTGAAATATGAAATATAGGAAAATCAATTCAGTCAATAGTTATCAGGACTTAAATCTGTATTTACGAAAGAATACACGTAGGAATCGAGAATCATGTTCATTCGTCCCGATTGAAGATGTTCAATAAAGCGTATTTTTATTGTGTTGTTACTGTTTACTTTAATGGGACTGATTTCAAGATGATATCATGCTTTTTCATCCACATTAATGATAGTATTGTTGATTATTCTTAACTTGTTTTTTCTTTTGTATGATGCCGACCCAACCACGGAACCCGCCGAAGCCAAATTCTAGATACGCCACTGTCACAAAGTGATATGCACCTGAAAGTGAACCGTTGACAATGTGGAAAAATAAAACATAAGTGTATAAATTTTCATAAAATAATTATAAATATATATTTTTTTTAATCCAGTAAAAGGTTTATTTTTGAACAGCATTTGTACTATTGACTCTGAGTGCAATGAAATAAACTTTAAAACACAAAGCTGAATTCACACAAAATCGTTCTCTAAACTGAAAAACAAAGGTATTTCCTTTCTCTCCGCTGTACCCAGTTGGATTATACGTTACAATCATTTACCCGAATAAGACCTATAGGCCTATACATTTTATTATCATTCATTTATTCGTATTAAACAAGTAATATTATTAAATGCTTTGTATTTTTACCTTTATACTACCTTTCTCTAATATTTCTGTATTTGAAAACCTACGTTTATAGACTTTTACGATTGAGTCGCTCAATAACTGACCTCTCTGCCTGCTGTTCCTTCAGTTTCTCAAAACATTAACATTAAAGCTTTTAATGTGAGTCTCAAATCGCTTTAATGAGATCCCAAAAACAACTGTTATATTATAACTAGAAAGCTCGGTTTCACTTTATCAACTGTATTCTCCATTAAAACAAACGCACTATTCCAAAACCGAGTTCAAAATTGTCTGCACATTCTAAACCCTCCCTGTCCTCTCTCACTTTTTCTCTTTACCGTTTTGCGACTTGTTCCCTTTGTGTACATTGTTCCCTCTTCATTGCCATTAGGCGAAATGAGTTTCTCTGCACAAGGCAACAACAGTAGTCGATTTCTATCAATTCTCTCTCTTTGGCGCGCACGCACGCACGTACACGCTTCCTCATTATTTCTCTCTCATTCTCCGACAATTTGAATCGCCCATTTCCTCCGTCTATGTCTGTCACACCGTATGTTATCTCAATTTCTGTCCGTTACAACGCTCAAAGGAGACAAAGCGTTTCTGACGAGTACTTCACTCCACTTATGTTTCTAGTTTAAAAGCAAATTAGACCACTAAATAAATGTTGGATTCCGCTTCTGATGTACGAATGTTTTATTTTAATTACTGTAAATGAATCTGTATTGTTGTACGAGTTTTTATGAATACGGATGTGTCTCTATGTAAGCGTTGATTGTATGTAAGTTTTACATGGTCTCAAACCCAAATAAGTGAAAGTCCCAGTTTACTTTAGTGATATTAGTGAGACCATGTCACATATGAAAGTGTAACATGAAGGACTAGTATACTAGATGAAAGTAAACCTGTCTAATCAGATGAGCCAACTCCTTAAATTATAAATTTTAGAACGTCAACTCAGTTAAGTGTGGTGATGATTATTCTAATTTAAATGATATTTCAGCTGGTCTACCACAAGGGAGTGTCCATGGACATATTATTTTTTATGTATACAGGAGATATTCCTAAATGTGATGGGGTGACAACATTCACATTCGCTGATGACACTGCTTTACTAGCTACTGGTGTTAGTATTGAAGCAGCAATAGTCGCTCTACAATCAGCAGTAGAGTACGTCACTAGATGGACAAAAATATGGCGCACCAAGCTTAACGAAACCAAGTCTCCTCATATCAATTTCACCAACCGGAAAATAGATTATTTATCAATCGTAATTGATCAGCAAAGAATTCCACACGCAAGTAAAGTACTTGGGCATGATTCTGGATGCTAAACGTATGTGGAAAGAGCATGTTAAGAAGAAACGGGAAGAACTTGGATTACAGTTGAAGAAAATGTGTTTGCTGCTCAGAAAACGCTCTGAGTTTTCGCTACATAACAAGCTGTTGTTATACAAACAAGTCTTGCAACCAGTTTGGGTGTATGGTGTACAGCTTTGGAGTTGTACTAAGAAATCTAATAATAACATAATTCAGACTTTTCAAAATAAGATTCTTCGCAGTATTGTTGATGCACCATGGTACGTAAGAAATGATGGCATCCATCGGGACTTGAAAATACCTGCGGTTGCTGACGAGATTAAACGGGTTGCGGATAAACATGAAGGAAGACTTCATGAACACGTAAACGTTGAAGTACTACAACTGCTTGATAATGCTGGACTCGTTCGCCGATTGCAGAGACAGAAAACATTTGAACTAGTGAAGTAAATATGCACAGTAATTCTCAGCATATGAACAAAGTAACTGTACCGAGGAATACTCCAGTGGGAGCTTATCCTACACGTTGTTAATCTTTGTATTAGGATAAAATTGCTAGATAGTTTGTAACTAGTTGCAATGACGTTAAGTACAACAACAAAATGTCACATACGCGGCTTGATATCTAAGGAGAACGGTATGTTCAAACGAATTTTTCTTTGGCCTTGCCTGTATTAAGTGTATGTAGTCAACACTTACAGGTTCTGCGCTCTAACGAACATGTTTGAGTAGAAGGTCTAGTTTGTCCCTTTAGTGCAGCATCAAAGTTGCGCAGTGCCTACACAACAACAGTGGCAATTAAACGCTGCGGTCTGTTATCGGACTGACGTCCGGCGTTATTCTATTATCGTCACTACGTCACGTTTATGACTCTGTACGCCAGTCTGTCAATCAGTTTCATTGCTATTACGGAAGTGTACTACCGTAAAGTATTAACTAATTTTAGCATTCTGTTTGTTTTGTGTTTGAAACATCGTTGCAAAATTTTACAAAAGCACAATTTTTACACAAAAATGAATCTATTTCATTTCATTTACACATTTCACCTACAAATGTTAGAGTATGTGGTACAGTGGTGTATCTAGAATTTGGCTTGGTGGGGGGTTCGGGGTCGGGTCGGCTGCATACCAAAGGAAGAACAAGTTGAGACTTCTTCAGATAGTTCCTATCCGTTTCGGATGTTGGATATCATACAGACTATTTTAACTTTCTGTACTGCTGCACGAAGAAAGACAGTTGTATTCACGCCAAACCAGGTCCTTAAAAAATGTCTCAGCCATGAGATTCTCGGTCGCCAAACTTCTCTCTTTCCAAGTACTTTTTCTCGTAGTATGGACTGCAATACGTAAAATCTTTGTTCATTTCTCATGAGATGTCGCAGGTACCAAAACTTTCTTATTTTCTCTATGTTAATAACTTCCCTTTCTTTCTTCATCTTTCCAAGAACTTCAAGATTAGTTATATGTGTTATCCATGAAATGCTCAGTATTCTACGGTACAGCCACATTTCGACAGATTCCAATTTATTAGTTGTGGCTTCAGTCAAAGTCCAAGATTCTACACCGTAGAAGAGGACCAAGAATACGTAGCAGTGTAAAAGAAGTTGAAGTTAATCAACATTAATGTTTTTAAATTGGCGTAACAACGGGTGATAACATCCTTAAATCAGTCCCAAGTAAACGGTAAAATACAAAAAAAAAATACGCGCTAATGAAACATTCTTCAAAGATAATTATTGACTGAATTGATTTTCATATATTTCAAATGTATAACCTAAGTGTGTGTAATAAACCTGTTCGTATATTTATAAAAGAGCTACTATTATGTTAGCATACACAGCTGAAAAAGAAATAAAATAATCAGCCTAAAATTACAGAGATTAACAATATTTGTCAACTTTTCCGATCCACTGGAGTCCGGTCACGTTCTTCCCCCACCATAAATACGCTTCTGATATATATACGGATATATATATATATTGTAACATAACAAAATTATTACACTAAACATTTGAATTAATGTTACATAAATAAAAGAAAAAGTTCCATAGTGAGTGAGAAGAATAAATTGTTTAAGTATTACACTAGAAACTGTATAATTAAGTCTATAAAATGTGAATAAAAATGGAAGATAATAAAGAAAACCATTAATTAAAATAACCTACTATAAAAAAACCAGTTAAACCAGCAGTATACCCAGTAGATTGGGGAAGCAGTACAAAAAGGGAATGACCATAAAAAAGGAAATAATCTGTCATGAAACCATTTTAATAAGGAAACTACTAATGTGATATTTGAAGAAGGGACAAAACATATCAAGATTCCCACAAAGAGACCAGAAACAGGAAGAGATATGCCAAAACAAAATGTTAGTCATATAATAAATACCATGAGACAAAATTGAAACCGATATAGGTAAACCCCAAACAAGTTACAAGATACAATACTATAAAACACAAATTGTATATTAGTTGTAAGTGTAATATGTTAAAAAATATGTCAAAAGAGACTACCATAGTGTAGAACTCACTAAAAAGACTACCAGAGTGTAGAATCCAATAAAGTGAAGTGAGATAACAAAATTAAGAAACTACAGAGTGTATAGTGAGAAACATAGTTAAAAAATCTATGAAAAAATCTTCAATGAAGTTTAAGTATTATAAAAAGACTACCATGAGTGTAGAATAATAATAATAAAACCATTGGAATGAAAGACAGTCTAAGGACTGACAACATTACCAGTAATAAGAGTTTTTAAATTAGATATAAGAAAAACTATTACATATAAAATGTTTTCTTTAATTATAGCTAAGTAAATGGTGAGAAGGACAAAAATACCAAAGGACAGTTCATAACTGAAGGTATGACTAATATTAAGATGTTTGTTATTTATTATTAATTAGATGATATTTTAGATGTAAGGTGTAAATAGATACACGATGTTTTTTGATCACAGTTAAAGTGTTTTCAAAAGAATCATAATACACAAGACAGTTAGTGACTGACAGTGTTACTAGTAATAGGAGTTTTTTTTTATTTTTTTTTATTAAATTATGTCTAGGATAAGCTATTTGTTATCATTTGATGATACAGTAAAAAATAATAGGAATAAGATGTTTTTGTTAAAATTAGGCATAAGATGTTCATGTTATGGTTCAATGATGTTATTAGTATAAAGAAAGTTTAGTAGATACAAGATATTCTATTGTATTTAAAATCATGTCATTTAATTTTCCATTGTGTAAGTCAGAGAGGCAAGTAGGGCATAAAAATGTAATAATTTTATTCAAATCAGTAAACCATGTATAATTGTACAAACAGACCAGCCAAGACACCATTTTTGTAAACACAGAATGGCCTATAAACAAAAAATTATCTATCAAAGAATTAATCTATGTAATAGGAATAGAATTCAATACATACAATACAGAAATTGAAAATATAATTAATACAGATACAGTTAATAGCAAATAGAATGACAAAAGAAAGAAAATTAACTTCTTTTGGAAACAGTCAAAAATAGGCTTATGATAGTAATCAAATCAGACTAAACAGCAAATTAATCAATATTGAAATGTTTTAATAACCAAATTATTAACAACAAAGTAATTACGGAGTTATTAGGTGTATTCCAGGGAAATATTATACCGAAAAAACAAATAAAAACCTTTAAAACACTGAATTTGTACAAAATATGGGGCATACAATCATTATGTAAAATTGTAATTTTTGGGCTTAAATGAGTTTGAAACAAACCCAGCTATATATCAAAAGATGTAAAATTAAATAATCAATATTACTGAATAGTTAGATTCATGTAAAATTAAGAAATATTTGAAATACAGTAAAAAATAAGAAAACTTGTTATGTATAGTTAGATAGTGAAACAAGTCTTAGACAGATATTTTATAATTAAACAATATGAAGAGGAAAAAGACATACCACAAATTGCCCTAAAACGACGACGTTGCGTCTATTAGTCTATTGTTAATCGCAAAGCTGAACAGTTGAAAAATGTGTTAGTGGAGTATTGAAAACCAAATAATTTGTATTAAAACCAAGTGTGGTTATGCGGCGTGTAACGGAGATGAACTAACAAGTGAAATAACCTTATCTATCAATGTCTAACACTTCACAAGTTTCCAAAAACACAGTATAACACCATAAAACTCAACACCAGAAATCGACAGCCATTTTGAACAAATTTTGGAACGAATTCACAGAAAACCAACACACATAGTTGAACACCACACTACACAAGAGATCCATCCAGAATTCGACATCGCAGACGACGAGGGGACATTCAACACTATATTCTGGACCAACACCACTTCGCAGAAAAAGGGAACATCGTTTTATTTCTGTGGGAGAAGATCTTCAATTCCAACAGCATTGTAGCAGTCAAAATCGAGCAGACGGCGGCCATTGCTGAATTTCCTATAAAGACGATCAGCCAGTGCTTCCTGGAGAGGAGTGACGTCATTTCTTCGACTTGGTTCGAAATTTAAATAATTTCTTTCTAATTGACAATTGTCATAATAATTCTGTTCTATTTCAGATATTAACATTTAGTTTAAGAATACCTGTTAAATGTATCTTGTTCCTTGCCCTCTGACCATTTCGACTCGTTAAAAGAACCATAAATTTAAACTTGTAAAAAATATATTTGTTGATTTTTCTCACTGCCGACTGTGGCAAATATTAGCCAGTGCCTGGGACATGCGCAGTTTGACTGGCGCACAATTTTGAATGAATAAACGTAAATCATTATTCAGTTACCAGCATTGTTTTTATTTCTACCATTAATGTTATTATTATTTTTTATTAAGCAAAAACATAATTCACATTGAGAGAATAGATATAGAAGGAAATTACAAATTCAACTAATTAATTAATTATTAATTAATTAAATTAAATCATTCAATCAAATTCGATACAAGAACAAGAAAAAATATTTGCAAAATTTTTAAAGTTTGATGTATTTGTTAGTTATCAATCAAACACACCTAGTTATAACATATTCTTATCATCAATATTTCTATATTTTATTTATTATTACATTTGAAATTATATTACAATTTGACTAGCCTAACAGTGGGGCTTTAAGGAGTCAGACTGATCCAGTGATAAAGAACAATACAACAACGATACTTCTACAATTATACATATCAACACACCAAATATCAATTTTATTTTATTTTTATTATATTTGTAATAATTTTATATTACAAATTGGCGTCCAACTTAAGGGGCTTTAAATAGGAGGTAATAGTGTTATAAAATAAGGACGATTGTCCAATTTCCTATTTTTAGCTTGGCAACGGTCAACAGGTCTGAAGAGGGAGCGAGATGCACAGGAGAGCTACATCAAGGAAAAGGGCTATGGAGGCCGAGCAGGAGACAGACATGGAAGATAAAGAGGCGACACCAGTGGAAGATGTGGAGTCGATGTTACCGCCAGCAGAACCAAACAAACCTGCACCACCGGAGGAACAGCCGGAGAAATCCACTACAAAGGAAGATACAAAATTGGATAGAATGATGGAGATGTTACTCAGAGAATTTAAAACGACAAAAGAAGAGTTGGGTAATAAAATCGGAGATACCAACAAGAAAATTGAAGAAAATAGTAAGGAAATGAAGAACGATAACCAACGATTGAAGGAGGAATTAAGAGAAAGCAGCAAGAAGATGGAGGAGAATAGTAAGAAGATGGAGGGGAAGATGGAGGAGAATAGTAAGAAGATGGAGGAGAATAGTAGGAAGATGGAGGGGGAAATGAAGAATGATAACCAACGATTGAAGGAAGAGTTGGGCAATAAAATTGGAGATACTAGCAAGAAGATAGAAGAGAAGATGGAAGAAAATATTCAGAAAATTGAGGAGAAAATGGAGGAAATAAAGACTGACAATAAACAGTCGAAAGAGGAATTAACCCAGATAAGCCAAAAACTGGAAGAAACTAACAAGAGGATGGAAGAAACAAATCAGAAAATGGAAAGTAATAGTCAGCAATTGAGAGAAGAATTGAAGGAGACGAACCAAGAAAACATGAACCGGTTAGACGGAAGGATGGAAATATTGAAGGAAGAATTGAGCCAGAAGATAGCTGAAAACAATGAGACAATCAGCAAGAAGGTAGAAGAGGAAATAACGGTAATCGAACAAAGGGTTACCAGAGCTGACGAAAAATGGAGTCAAACCGAACAAGAAGTACGGAGTATCAGGACAGAAATAAATACGAATGTTAACACCATTGAAGAAACGACTAGGAAGACGTTGGAGGAAAAACTAAAGGAAACACGGGAAGACTGGGAGCGAGTGCAGGACCGATTCACAGAAAAATGCGACGGCATTGAAGCTGCTGTGACCAGTATCAACAGTCAGGTGCGACAGAACCAGACAGATATAGACCTATTCCATAGTCGACCGACAACCATTACCAGTTGCCCCAACAGTGAGAATCGTGAAGGGATTAACTTCAGGTTTTATAAAAATAAACCCATGGAGTTCCTAGCAAGAATCGAGGAATACTTTGCCAAACACAGAGGTAATCGCTGGAGGGAGAATAAAGAGGTGCTTGACGAATCGTTCAAGGAAATAGCAGACAATTGGTTGATGGCGATAAGAGACGAGGTGACCGACTATCAACAATTCAGAAGGCTATTCAAAGCCAAATATTGGTCTGAATCAACGCAAAATATCGCCAGAGACGGGATATGTCGTGGGAAGTACAACCCGTATGGAAACCAAACTTTAACGGCGTACTTTTTGGGAAAGGTGTGCGTGGCCAAACACCTAGAGCCCCGAATACCGGAAGAATGCCTGGTCAGCAAACTCTCATACCACTACGAGGAGGATATTATCAGAGCCAGACGAAACAGTCAAATAAAGACGGTGCAAGCCATGACCGAGCTTTTAGAAATGTACGAGCACGAAGACTATTACCGTCAAAGTCGCAGGAGGTATGAAAAGCCGGAACCAAGGAATAACAACAATAATTTGAATAATAATAATAATAATCGGCAGAATGTGGGTAATAATAATAATTATAATTCCGCAAATCGGAATAATGCCGAGTACAATTATAACCCCAGAAATAACAATAATTTGCCCCGTTTTAACAACAATAATAATAATAGTAATATTCCTCGAATAAATAATAATAACAACAACCACAACAATAATAATCATAATAATAATAGCCGTCCACAAAATAACAACGGTTATTATAATCATAATAGTAACTATGTTCCAAATGGTCAGAGGAACCCCAACCTTTCTAATAATAATAATTATCATGGTAATTATAACCGAAATTACCCAAATGGAGGTAATAACCACAATTACAGGACATATCGACCCAATGTTAACTACATCCGAGCAGAAGGCAGTGGACACAGGAGGTACCAGCCTCAAAGAAGGAGCCGATACTACGAGTACGAGACCTTCCAAGGGAGCCAGGGAAGTAATCGGTACAGAGAGTACGAGCCCAGACGTAGTTCCAGCTTGGATAATCAGCGAAGACTACCTGTAACAGAAGCCCAACCAGACGATCGAGCAGAACCAAACGAAACAGCCTCAGGACTTCAAGCTGACGCTTCCCACGGCCTAATCCGTAATGAAGCGGAACATTTAAACGAACGGAGGCAGTAATAAAATCCAATAACCCTTTACTGCTCCAATCTGCTGGGTTTAACCAAGTAGGTATGAATTTGATAAAAATAAAATTACCAAATTCCAAAAATTAGTAAGTACAACTTACACCAAATATCAGAAAGAATATTGTGAACGAAATAAGAATTTTGATAAGTAGATAATTACAAAATTCAAAAATTAGTAAGTACAACTTACACCAAATATCTGAAAGAATATTAGGAACAAAAAAAAAGAATTTTGAGAAATAAAAATAATTACCAAATTCCACAAATTAGTAAGTACAACTTACACCAAATATCAGAAAGAATATTGTGAACGAAATAAGAATTTTGATAAGTAGATAATTACAAAATTCAAAAAGTCCGTAAGTACAACTTACACAAATATTCAAAGACTCTCATGAACGAGAAAAATAAGAATTTTGATGGAAGAATAAAAAATTACAAAATTCAAAAATTAGTAAGTACAACTTACACCAAATATCTGAAAGAATATTGTGAACAAAAAAAAGAATTTTGAGAAATAAAAATAATTACCAAATTCCACAAATTAATAAGTACAACTTACACCAAATATCAGAAAGAATATTGTGAACAAAATAAGAATTTTGATAAGAATAAAATTACAAAATTCAAAAATCAGTAAGTACAACTTACAACAAAACATTTGAAGGATTATTGTGAATAAATAAAAAGAATTTTGAACATAATAAGCTTCAAAATTCAAAAGCAACAGTAGGTACAAGCTACACAAATATTCAAAGACTATTATGCAAGTAAAAAGAATTTGGAGGGAGATAATAATTGTCCAAATTCAAAATAATTAGTAAGTACCACTTACACAAACATTCAAAGACTATTATGAATGAAAAAAGAATTTTGAGGAATAATAATTTCAAAATTCAAAACAATAATAAGTACAACTTATACCAAAATATTTGAAAAACAACTATGAATAAGAAAGAATGTAGTTGAATAAAAATGTCTAAAATTAAAAAACATTAAACTCATATCATTACTCATACAAATGGTGAGAAATAACTCTGAAATATGAAAAAAGATTTTGTAAGAAAGAGATACAAAATTCTAAGAGAGAAAGGAAACCAGAATGTCATATGACTTAATCGAACAAATTAACCAAACTCACAAAGAAAATAATTTAATAAAAATGGAACAATGAAGAAGGACCAGCTCACTAAAGACCAAATAGTGAGACCAAAAAACAAAAAACCTGATACTAATAATGATAATGCTGTTACAACAACCACTGTTATAGTGAAAGTGATAAAGAATTAATTCATGTTATACCATGAGCAATAAAAGTAACTCAATGGATACCAGATGGTAGAAAGAGTAAATATAAATACTACTTACTATGTAAACATGATGAAATGTATATGATACCACATACCTAAACCACCTAATATGGAATAAGCTTTAAGAGAGAAGAAGAGTCAAGTGTATAAAAGTATTAATTAATATAACGTATTATGAAGTGAAGAATCTAAAGATGTTTATTTTAGTCAAAAATGACTACTTTTACTGTTTATTTATTTTTATGACTGGATGTAGAAAATGCCATCAGTCTTATGTGTTGAGCAGAGATGATAATACCTCTGGACTCAATTGAAGTATTGGACAGCAGGGATTGAAGCCAAAAGTGCCACTCTGAACTGTTCCAATTAATTTGTTAGGGAATGTTAGGGAGTAAACATACTGGTGAGGAAGCACCAAATAAGAAGGAATATAAAATGATAATGTTATACACAAGATTGAAGACCACTTATCAATGAAAACAAAAAAAAAAAAACTAATGAAGGAGATACACGTCATCTGAGAGGAAGCAATGGTGGAAAAGGAAGGTATATAAAGTGAAAACATGTAATCACGGAGAAAATGTAAATACAAAAGAATTAGTAGTAATTATTTCATCCATACAGAGTATGATCTGAACTAATCACTTTTACAGGAGAGCATATGTAACATAACAAAATTATCACACTAAACATTTGAATTAATGTTACATAAATAAAAGAAAAAGTTCCATAGTGAGTGAGAAGAATAAATTGTTTAAGTATTACACTAGAAACTGTATAATTAAGTCTATAAAATGTGAATAAAAATGGAAGATAATAAAGAAAACCATTAATTAAAATAACCTACTATAAAAAAACCAGTTAAACCAGCAGTATACCCAGTAGATTGGGGAAGCAGTACAAAAAGGGAATGACCATAAAAAAGGAAATAATCTGTCATGAAACCATTTTAATAAGGAAACTACTAATGTGATATTTGAAGAAGGGACAAAACATATCAAGATTCCCACAAAGAGACCAGAAACAGGAAGAGATATGCCAAAACAAAATGTTAGTCATATAATAAATACCATGAGACAAAATTGAAACCGATATAGGTAAACCCCAAACAAGTTACAAGATACAATACTATAAAACACAAATTGTATATTAGTTGTAAGTGTAATATGTTAAAAAATATGTCAAAAGAGACTACCATAGTGTAGAACTCACTAAAAAGACTACCAGAGTGTAGAATCCAATAAAGTGAAGTGAGATAACAAAATTAAGAAACTACAGAGTGTATAGTGAGAAACATAGTTAAAAAATCTATGAAAAAATCTTCAATGAAGTTTAAGTATTATAAAAAGACTACCATGAGTGTAGAATAATAATAATAAAACCATTGGAATGAAAGACAGTCTAAGGACTGACAACATTACCAGTAATAAGAGTTTTTAAATTAGATATAAGAAAAACTATTACATATAAAATGTTTTCTTTAATTATAGCTAAGTAAATGGTGAGAAGGACAAAAATACCAAAGGACAGTTCATAACTGAAGGTATGACTAATATTAAGATGTTTGTTATTTATTATTAATTAGATGATATTTTAGATGTAAGGTGTAAATAGATACACGATGTTTTTTGATCACAGTTAAAGTGTTTTCAAAAGAATCATAATACACAAGACAGTTAGTGACTGACAGTGTTACTAGTAATAGGAGTTTTTTTTATTTTTTTTTATTAAATTATGTCTAGGATAAGCTATTTTGTTATCATTTGATGATACAGTAAAAAATAATAGGAATAAGATGTTTTTGTTAAAATTAGGCATAAGATGTTCATGTTATGGTTCAATGATGTTATTAGTATAAAGAAAGTTTAGTAGATACAAGATATTCTATTGTATTTAAAATCATGTCATTTAATTTTCCATTGTGTAAGTCAGAGAGGCAAGTAGGGCATAAAAATGTAATAATTTTATTCAAATCAGTAAACCATGTATAATTGTACAAACAGACCAGCCAAGACACCATTTTTGTAAACACAGAATGGCCTATAAACAAAAAATTATCTATCAAAGAATTAATCTATGTAATAGGAATAGAATTCAATACATACAATACAGAAATTGAAAATATAATTAATACAGATACAGTTAATAGCAAATAGAATGACAAAAGAAAGAAAATTAACTTCTTTTGGAAACAGTCAAAAATAGGCTTATGATAGTAATCAAATCAGACTAAACAGCAAATTAATCAATATTGAAATGTTTTAATAACCAAATTATTAACAACAAAGTAATTACGGAGTTATTAGGTGTATTCCAGGGAAATATTATACCGAAAAAACAAATAAAAACCTTTAAAACACTGAATTTGTACAAAATATGGGGCATACAATCATTATGTAAAATTGTAATTTTTGGGCTTAAATGAGTTTGAAACAAACCCAGCTATATATCAAAAGATGTAAAATTAAATAATCAATATTACTGAATAGTTAGATTCATGTAAAATTAAGAAATATTTGAAATACAGTAAAAAATAAGAAAACTTGTTATGTATAGTTAGATAGTGAAACAAGTCTTAGACAGATATTTTATAATTAAACAATATGAAGAGGAAAAAGACATACCACAAATTGCCCTAAAACGACGACGTTGCGTCTATTAGTCTATTGTTAATCGCAAAGCTGAACAGTTGAAAAATGTGTTAGTGGAGTATTGAAAACCAAATAATTTGTATTAAAACCAAGTGTGGTTATGCGGCGTGTAACGGAGATGAACTAACAAGTGAAATAACCTTATCTATCAATGTCTAACACTTCACAAGTTTCCAAAAACACAGTATAACACCATAAAACTCAACACCAGAAATCGACAGCCATTTTGAACAAATTTTGGAACGAATTCACAGAAAACCAACACACATAGTTGAACACCACACTACACAAGAGATCCATCCAGAATTCGACATCGCAGACGACGAGGGGACATTCAACACTATATTCTGGACCAACACCACTTCGCAGAAAAAGGGAACATCGTTTTATTTCTGTGGGAGAAGATCTTCAATTCCAACAGCATTGTAGCAGTCAAAATCGAGCAGACGGCGGCCATTGCTGAATTTCCTATAAAGACGATCAGCCAGTGCTTCCTGGAGAGGAGTGACGTCATTTCTTCGACTTGGTTCGAAATTTAAATAATTTCTTTCTAATTGACAATTGTAATAATAATTCTGTTCTATTTCAGATATTAACATTTAGTTTAAGAATACCTGTTAAATGTATCTTGTTCCTTGCCCTCTGACCATTTCGACTCGTTAAAAGAACCATAAATTTAAACTTGTAAAAAATATATTTGTTGATTTTTCTCACTGCCGACTGTGGCAAATATTAGCCAGTGCCTGGGACATGCGCAGTTTGACTGGCGCACAATTTTGAATGAATAAACGTAAATCATTATTCAGTTACCAGCATTGTTTTTATTTCTACCATTAATGTTATTATTATTTTTTATTAAGCAAAAACATAATTCACATTGAGAGAATAGATATAGAAGGAAATTACAAATTCAACTAATTAATTAATTATTAATTAATTAAATTAAATCATTCAATCAAATTCGATACAAGAACAAGAAAAAATATTTGCAAAATTTTTAAAGTTTGATGTATTTGTTAGTTATCAATCAAACACACCTAGTTATAACATATTCTTATCATCAATATTTCTATATTTTATTTATTATTACATTTGAAATTATATTACAATTTGACTAGCCTAACAGTGGGGCTTTAAGGAGTCAGACTGATCCAGTGATAAAGAACAATACAACAACGATACTTCTACAATTATACATATCAACACACCAAATATCAATTTTATTTTATTTTTATTATATTTGTAATAATTTTATATTACAATATATATATATATATACGGATCATTACAGCTGTCGCCGTTTCTCCGTCCCCAACTTCCATTGTAACCTATCGTAGCATGTAAGTTCTTTTAAATTTCTTGCAACCATTGCTTCCGCTACGTCATCTCGCCAACTCCTCCGTGGACGTCCTCTTTTCCTCCTCACCGGTGGTATCCATTCCAATATTTTGCGGGGCCATCTGTCATCTTCCAATCTCTTCACATGCCCAAACCAAGTCAATTGTCTCCTTTCTATTTCGTCTATTATTGTCCTGTCAATATTCATCTCGGCTCTTATAGTCTCATTCCTAACCCTGTCTAATTTTGATCTTCTACAACTCCTCCTGAAGAAGTCCATTTCCGCTGCCATCAGTTTTTTCTTATTTATGTTTGAAACGATCCAAACTTCTGCTCCATAAAGGATTACACTTCGCACCATGCCATTATATATATTGTAATGTAACAGAAATGCGGTCCTCGACGTTACATTAATAAAATAATAAAATAAGAATAGGGAAGAGAATATTTTAATTTTCCACAATTATAAAAAGGTCAGAAAATAAACCCATAATTGTTTAAAAGTAATAAGAATGCAAGGTAATAATAATAATAATAATAATAATAATAATAATAATAATAATAAAAGATAAGCATGTAATAATGATAATGGTGATAAACCTCAAGGTTCAGTGAGAGGTAAATAAAAAACATTGACAAATATTGTAAAAAAAAAACTAATGTTGACTATTTCAGAGTAGTTGATGTTTTTAAAATAGATAAGAATAAGTATATAGTGTATGACCTGAGTTACTCAAATAGACTTGTTATGAATTGTATGATGTTATGTTGTTATCATAACTGTGATGTTATATGTGAAAGTTTTCCTGTTGATAGAATATCAGGTAATTAAGTAATATGTATTATCCATTTACTGTTGTAGAACTGTGGTTGAACTCAGTTATTGAGTATTAATTAATTTCATTTTTATGCGTTATCTATAGGTCAAGATATGTTGTTGTTGTTATGTTGTTATGTTGTTGTTAGATATTATAAAGATAATTATTTGTATACATGTACGTAGATAAAAAGTTGATTATAATTGTAAACTTCGATAAAAAGGCTATAATTATTAACAAGTTAAATTCAGAAGTAGATCAAGGTATAATAATATGCCTAACAGCCAATAACATTATATAATAAATCAGATCAGAAAGGTTAGGTAAAGAAATTAGTAATGAGTACTAAATATAATCTAATGAGGTAGTAGAAATTAATAACAATTAATAATAAATAATAAACAAACTCAAACTAAACAAATTATGGTAATGCCATAGTGCAATGATACCGATAGATAATGTTTGGTAACGGAAAAATAATATTTATTAAAAGAAACAGACTAATAGTGAAAAAACCGGCAAAATATATAGGAATTAGTAAACAAGCTATGAATAAGATTATATTCGGATATAATGGAAGTTTAGAAAGGAATTATTTTGATGAGTGGAAGAATATTGTATGAAATGATTATAATTTAACACCATATCGAATAAGAATAAAAAGGAGTGTTGCTATGGACGAACAAAAATAGATAGATTTTGTTGATTTTGATTATTGAATTTTTTGACATGAACGAGAAGAGTTTAACTAAGAGAGATGCTCAATAAAAAACTGAATTAATCTGGAATACTAAATACATCAAAAGTTACAATAAATGAATGACAAATTGCAATAGTTTGGGTCAAATAACCATTAACCAAATTGTATAATTGGATAGTATAAAACGATAATAAGTAACTAAAATTAAAGGAAGAACTTGGATTGCCCAATTTCGGATCATGAACAGAATGTTAAATTAACGAAGTAATAAAACCAGAGAAATAACTACCTGCTTAAAGATTTAATCCTCTAAAACAAATGAAACTAAAATAACCACCAAATTACATTGGAACTTGCAATTTACACCTTCCAATAAAAAAACGTATTTGGATTCGGAGTTCGTCGAAGCACGTAATCACAAGCTTGGACATTGGTGAACAAAAGGAGCGGTATTTCTGCATCACCCAAGGACCAAGAATTCCACTTTATTTACAACTTTGGAGACAAGACGGACGAAGATCATTTCATCTGCTTTCGCTACGGACCAAACACTAATAGAGATTAGACGTGAACAGCCTCCTCGAGCTGCGATGTACAGCGGACGGTAAAGCTTCAATTACTTAAATAATATTTAATAAAATAAAACTTTATATTGTAATACCTTGTATTCCTATTTATGTATTTTCTGATCTTCCCAGCAGTTGAAAGAACCTTCACGCCCTGTATTTAAAAGAATTATAAAAACCATAACTGAATTTAATATAAAACCTTGTACCGATCGATAATCGATTAATTCAGGCTTATAGCCTTTTCGTATCTAAAGTAAGAACAATCTTGTTGGATATTAAACAGTAAAAAACTAATAAAGAATCATTGCAGAATTTCAATATCTTCTCATTTATGTATGATTTAATGGAGAGTGAATAAGAAATAAAATAGATAGAGAGTATAACCAATAATCACCGTACGCGGTGGGTTAACCTACAAAATTCCCTTGTCTGGGAACCACAGCGCTATTCGCGGACTTCTCAGGTATTAAAGAGAGGAGAATTCCATACAAAATTTCTCTCATTCTCTTCAAAGCTGAATAGGCTTGAGCTGAATTTTCGAATAACACCCTACTTACATAAGTTTCACTTACATCAACAACCTTATATTAAATAGAGAGATAAGGTAGATATAATTAACAACATCACGACACCTAATAAATTAAAATTCAATATAAATTGGTACATTAATTAATTAGAATAGAGAAGAGAAACAGAGACGTACGCAACGGGTAAGTAATAAATTGACGAACCCAACAGTGGGGTTTAACCAGAACACGGATCGTATATTATAAATTGGCTTCCATCGCGAGGCTCGAACGAGACGTACCTACTCGGTATATTATAATATATATGTTTCTTTGTATTTCTGGTTATACTTCTTTCCCATAGAAGCGAATTCAACGTTCTTATAACGGTTCGCCCCTTGTTAACACGTTCTTCAATTTCATCTTTGCTGCTTTTCTGTTTGTTGAAAATAACGCCTAAGTATTTACTTTTTTCAACACCTCTTATCCTATCCACATCCAATTTTAAGTCCTTAACTTCTTCAGTACTTACTCACGCTCCTGATGTGGTAGATAAATAAAAGGGTCCAATAAATAGGACAATTTTCCACAATTGATGCAAATAACAAATTAATTTTTGCAGACATCAGTTTCTTTCGTATAATCACCATAATTTTTCTGCACTATTAGTCTTTTTTAAGATAAATTTCTGCTTATATATGTTTCGCTTGTACCATCGTCAATTACCAGTTTCCCTATTAATTCTCATTTCAAACCTATTGCCACGCTTCTTCATTTCGTGGATAATTATAATTCAGATATTTTGTTTTGACTATCTATGCGGTGGTATAGTTTGCAACTTCCATCTGAAGCGTATTTCTAACGAAATACATTAAGACACCAATAATCCTGTTTGACGCCTGTAAGAATGAACCTGATGGACAATTGGATAATTTTAATGCATTATGTTTTAAATGTTTGGTATATGTATTTAATTTTTAATGGGTGTTAATATGCATTAGATATAGAAAACTTTAAAAAATACAAAAATTTTAGTTGCATTAGGAAAACTATGTATTGCAATTCTAAACAACAATTTACTAAAGTTATGTGCAAAAATGTAGTCTCATAAAAATTTATAACCAACTAACTATTAAAATTAACAGAACTAACATTAAAATAACTAGTATATTTAAATAAAATATTTTATCACAGACAGTACATTAGTTGGAACAAATTGTGTCCTAATCACCATAAAGTATATTCTTGTTACTTGTTTCAATCTTTACTTCAGAAATTAACTGTATGAATAGACTACAAGAAATAAATAAACCCAAAAAATAAACTTCAGAAATTAACTATAAGGAATTTATGTCTTATTATGTACACGACTACAAATTTCAAACTATGAAAAAATACGTCAATTGACGACGTACCCCATTGTTATCAATACTGTTACGTGTTTTTTTTTTGACATTTAAAAATTGATTTTCTTTTAAAGCAAATCAATATTATATAGATACTTTATATTTTGTCTAAAACTCTATTTTCCTTAATTGCCTTCTGCAAATCGAGCAATATGTTTATCGAGCACCAGAATGCCGGCGACCTACTGTACTCGTTTTCACTTTTTTTGTGGCAACTGTATGGCTCTTATCTATTTTTGGTCTTACTGTACAAACACTTTCTCAGGTATTGCATTTTTAGTTAGCTGTGTGTGAGCCACACTTACCGTGTATCCCTTTCATGCTCTAAACAATAGTTATCCTAATGATGATGTGATGTATTTATAATATACACACACTTGTCACACTTGTTGCTTACTAATGGCACCTATAAACTCAATCTTCTATTCTGGTGTATTCATTGTTCATAACGTAAAGGTACCATACATATGATTTATAATAAGGTTTTAATTACTCACATTCTTAATTTTGATCAGTTAACAACAAAATCAGTTCTCGAGAAAGTTTGCACACAAACGTACGTTTCACGATCATTAATCAGTGTTTACGAATTCGTTTTTTGTAAATAGTAACTGCTTTACAACATTGTGACCGCGAGTGCACAGTCTATATGTCTTGACGATGGTCTATGAGCGAAATCAATCGAAATTAAGAATGTGAGTAATTACAACTTTTTATCTGACGTCCGCTCAGATTAACATATTTTTGTAACATTGGTATACTTTCAAACGTATCTGTTAATGTTTTAATAGTGTTACGAGAAACCTACCGAACAACTCAGAACATTCTCCACTCTTTTCCCCGCCCAGTGTGGCAGGTGTGCCTAGTCAAGGCCGCGTTCAAGTTTGTTCCAGACCCGTCAAGAGGCTACCTAAGATACGCATTAGCGTTAGCATTAAGTGGCGTGCAACTTAAGGATGGTAAGTTAATTCTAGAACTCTTCGCGGCCTATATAAAGCCATAGCAGCCGTGTTGTCGGTTCAGTTACGTGAGCGAGTTTGGTTAGCGCGGTTCCAGTGTTTGTCGAAGTAAAGAATTATTGTGTTTTATAATTGTGCGAGACTCGTTGACATTATTATTGCGTGTCAACAATTTCTATTTGATTTGTTGTAAGAGACGAACTTGTTGATTACAAACTGCTTTATTGTGATAATTAAAGCTGGATTTTAATGACTTCATTGGTGTCTTGTATTATGTTTTCCACTGTACCATACCACGATCACTAGACCGTCGAAACACTACATTGTTCCTAGTCCCTACTTTTATTTTGTTAACTGTAAATACTTTTATTTGTTCTCAAATTTTGTTTTAATTGCAAAACCCAACAGCAGATTTGTTATATACATGTACAGAAAACTTTTTCATATACAAGCACGTAAACATTTCTACACGAGAAGACAATTGCTCAAGAACTGTGCTCTATAAATCTGCGGTAAAAAAAGGTTATAAAAATGTAATTGTTACCAAATCATAAAGAAACAGCGTTCCAGGAAATTTACTGACAAAACATTTTGACTCATCTTTCAAGCTTAACACCAGTATCTAGTAAGGAGAATTAAGCAGCGTGTGTTTTACTCTCGTATGGCTTCAGTCGGTTCCGCAGTCAGAGATCTTTACTGAATCATCATCAATTCGTCTATTTTCAGCAGTTCCCCTGTAACACATTTAGGAGTTCCTTCTGTAGCATTTTCAACGGTTCTTACTGTAACATTTCGAATAGCATTTCCTGTCAAAATTTTTTTGTTTCACACAGTGTGGACTATGGTGTCATACGATGGGGTCTAAACGTCAACACAAGGATGGTGCATGTTCTTGGTAAGAGATCATTCCTTTTACGAATAAACTGCTTAGCAATAATTATTAGCTACTTTTATTAATCGTCGTTTGTTCAGTTTAATGTGTACTGAACGCAGTACTGAATGCAGTATCGTTGCACCAGAAGATTGAAGACCACAGAAGGAGATGGTGTGAACACTTGAACCGCATGCCTGATATCCGTCTACCCGTGGCTGCCTTAGGTTATCACCCTACTGGAAAGAGAGATATTGGTAGACCGAGGAGGAGATGGGTTCTGAAACAGATGTAGGGGCTAATCCTCGGAGTGATGATGAAGAAGAAGAAGAAGAAGAAGAAGAAGAAGAAGAAGAAGAAGAAGAAGAAGAAGAAGAAGAAGAAGAAGAAGAAGAAGAAGAAGAAGAAGAAGAAGAAGAAGAAGAAGAAGAAGAAGAAGAAGAAGATGATGATGATGACGATGACGATGATGATGATGATGATGATGATGATGATGATGATGATGATGAACGCAGACTGTATTAAAATTAATAAAGATGTTATACGTTGTTTACAAAGCAAAGGAATTTTACATAACCCTCGCCTCTGTAACGATGGACGCGGTAAACGCGATATTTTTTTTGATCGTATAAAATTTGCAAAACCCATTTGTACATATGTAACGGACCTCTGTTCTCACTGAGCTCGCCCTACATAGGCATTGAGACGCGAAACGCCTATCGATTTGTGAGTCACTGAAAACATCACTCATGTGTCACAGACAACGAAGCATTAGATCGCAACACTTGGCCATTTATCGAGCCGTTTCTGATCGTAGCTAAGAGGATACACTGTGTGAGTTGACCGTATAAAAAGACATATAATTACCCATATATCAACCTTACATAAATAAGTGCTTCAGCTAATAACTTTACGTAAATAAGTAACACGAGAGGAAAATTCTGAGAAGAATATATGGACCAGTGTGGGACGGAGAAATGTGGAGGATAAGAAAGAATCGTAAGTTAAGAGACCTTTTTGGAGAAGAGAACATAGTTGCGGCAGTGAAGGCGCAAAGGTTAAGTTGGTTATGGCATGTGGTGAGAATGAGAAGTGATCGAAGTCCAAAATGGTATTGGAAAGGAAGCCGGAGGGAGTGAGGAGGAGAGGACGTCCGAAAAGGAGATGGTGTGAAGATGTAGAAGGGGATTTGACGGATATACGAGTGACAGGTTGGAGGTGTAAGGCTCTGGACAGAGAAGGATAGACGAGCAGGCCAGGGTTCTATAGGAAAAAAATAAGTAACATAAATTATATATTGTGTGCTTGATGGACGGATAACGGATAAGATCCAAAAACCTTGGACGGTATAAGTCGAAGACGGAAGGGGCGTACGAACAAGACAGGACTCCCCCTCAAAGATAAAAAAAAGTTAACGAGGAATTTTTTGAATCTCTTAATTTTTAGGCTGTTTTATTATTTTTTCAGATGTATAATACAGAAGTAACTTCTTTTAAAACATACAAACAGGTTTAGGCCTATCACACAGCATTTGCGTATACGTTAAAAATATGCAATATTGGAAAATTACTTCAGTCACTTAGTATCTTCCAAACAAGTTTCAATAACGCGTATTTTTATTGTCATTACCGTTTACATTAATGAGATTCGTTTCAGGAAGTTATCGCATGATCTTCAGTAACTTTAAAGATAGTAATATTTATTAGTCTTAAGTTACTTTTCTCTTTTTTCATGAAACCGACTCGACCGGACGCCTACCACGGCCAAATTTTAGATACGCCACTGAAAGACGGTATAAAAGAAAATGAGGAAATCCACGTCGAGACGCTGTTCAACAGAAACGTTAACAGTTGTCTAAATGTTGGAGTAAATCTGAAACAGTCGATCAACTTTGGAATAGTGTGTAAAGTATCATAATGAATGCTTTCAAAAATTGTTCAGAAAAACAGGTTTAAGGAAAAATTAACCCTTGACAACAAAAACATTATTTTAATGAAGAAAGTTGTGTTAGTGGTTGAAATCACAAACAGAATGATCACTGTTGCACACCACTATATAAAAATTATCCCGATTAGCGCTTTCAAGCTTCACAGCTCATCGTCAGATCGGAATTGAAAGAAATTATGTGAAAACAAACCCTTCACCCCTCTCACCCCTCCCTGCTCACACACAACAAGCTATAATTCAAATGTCCCTTCCCCACCCCTTAGCCCTGTCCCACCATCTGTACAGTTACATATTATTATTATTATAAAAATATTATTATTTACAAAAATATTATTTTTGAAACCAAAAAGGGAATGATAATATGTAAAATTATAATCGCAATTATATTGGAAACGTGAATATGCGGAAAAATCAATTGAGAGAAAAGAAAAGAATACTAAATCTTTGGGCAAAGGAAAGCAAAGAAATATGTTTATAAAGGAAAAAATAAGGAAAACATATTGCTACGACAATTACAAAGCGCTCTCGAAAAGTCGGCAGGTGCAGTTACGTAAACATTCTACACGTTCCTCGCCCAGCCGAGCAGGTGCAGTGTCTCTGTCAAGGCCGCGCACTAAAATGCCTTCCAGACTGTTCAAGCACTCTGGATGATGGCACTACATACAGAAATGATGGCACGCGGCCAGCATAGTATGGAAAATTATGCTGAAACGTCTGCGGGGAACTACATAAGCAACAGCGGTCGGCTTAGAAATTAGTTAAAGTAGGCGATTTATTTCGTGCGGATCAAGTGATTTTTGCTGATTAGTGGAAAGTGATTATTATGTTATAGTTAGTGTGGAGCTCTAATAAAGTGACATTATTATTGCGTGTTGACTAATTTAAATTGAATTACTGTATGTGAGTATCTTGTTGATTTCAAATTGTCATTTGTGCCGAATTGAAGCTGGTAATTAGTGACTCCATTGGTGTCTGTATTTGTTTCCACTCCGCGAGACCGTCATTACAATATATACGTTAGTTAGGAATCAGCTACGCCAAGTCTTTAAATATGTAAAATGGCAAAAAGGAGGCAAAATATAGTTAATGATATTCGTACTAAAATTACGAATACTAAAATTTATTACTGATTTCAAGTACTGATTTTGTTAGTAAAATTTGGAGCTACCGGGATATTGGCCGTGGTCGATTGCTTGCAACATGACTCATATTTTTCTAAAGGTTTCGGGCACCCACTCAACGCCTTTCATCAGCAGAGACACGTGTCTCAATTATGTAATGTTTACGTTTCCATTTTATTATTATGATTACTGCAATAAAAAGGCAGGGAACACACACACACACACACACACACACACACACAAAATTCGCGTTATTTCTGGCCAAACTCATGTTTATTTTCTTACATTTGCACGCTTTTTAAATGGAAAGTGCTGAAACCGACACCAACATAACGCGTGTAAGCCGAAAAATTGTCCAGCGTGGATAGCGATTTGCTTCCTGTGGATCGCTGGGCAGTGTAACTGCACGTGTGTACAGAGGAACGATTCATAGACAGAATTTTCGTCTTTAGAGAATGAACCCTCTGCAAGATGCTGAGGGTCCATGAGTGACTTCGGAGCTCTCCTTCTTTTCCGCGTGTTTGTTCTGTGAAACGTACACTGTAGATTCGCAGCTTTACTCTAAGCAACGCTCAATAGGAAATATTGAAAATTTTTGTCCACGGTGTACCCTCATACACACTAAACCTACTCTGATGTTTTAATTACGGACATCATAATATTAAAACTTTGGAAACTTGAGCACTACTTAATGGAGATCAAACATTAACTTATACAAGCCATTAATTTTATGCATATTTTTTATATATATGTGTACAACGTTATCGGCAACAAAGAAGTAGTTTCTATGGTAATATTTCATTTCGAAAATGATTTTAAATATAAATCTTAGAACATGGAAGTTATGTATGGTTCTCCATACCGATATTTTTTCTAAAGGTTTGAGGCCTTTCATCAGCAGAGACACGTGTTTAATACAGTATGGCAGGCCGAACGTGCTGAAGACGGTCTCCGGCCGAAACTTTTAGAAAAATATGAGTTACGTTGTAAGCAATGGACCACTACTCAACAGACCGGTAGCTCTCAATTTAAATAATTTTGACCACGGCCGTAACAGGATTCCCAATAGATTGGTATTAAGGCTCGTTTTTCACCCAAACCGTGGTTTACTAGACGATTACAGCATAAAAATTATCGAAACGAATAAAGGGAATGAATGTTTTACTTAGAAGAAGAATAGATGGGATTTAGAAAGGGAAGAAGCACAATAGATGCTGTGTTTACATTGCAACAACTAATCGAGAAACGCCGAGAATACAACCTAACTATGTACATAGCTTTCGTTGATTTTGATAAAGCTTTTGACCGTTTCAGCAGGGAAAAATTATGGGAAATCATGTTCTTAAGAGGATATCCATCACATCTCATCAGAACAATTCAAAGTCTATATCAAAAAACAAAAAATTTTATAAGCCTAGACGGAAAGGTAAGTAATTCAGTAATGACTAATATAGGAGTAAGACAAGGATGCAGTTAATCACCCACGTTATTTAATATTTATATAGATGATATAATCCGAAACTGGAAAGAATCACAAAAAGAGGGAATATATTTAGACTAAGACACAATATTAAATGGAATTTTATATGCTGACGGCCTCACACTAATTGGGAAAAAAGAGGAAGAATTGTAAAAGGGATTATACAAACTGCAGCAAATTAGCGAAGGATACAATTTAAAAATTTCAGTTCCTAAAACAAGAATAATGGCATTCGCATGAAAAGAGCCAATAAGAGTCAAAATCATCTTAAACGATAAAACACTGGATCAAATAAAACATTTTATGTAAACAGGTTGTGATATTTCCTTCGATTACTGTGAAGATATTGACAAAAAAATTAGTACTTTTAACCGTATTTGCGGAACTATCAGTCGATGCCTGAAAAATAAAGCCAGGAAAGAGACAATATTGAAATTTTATACAACAATGGATGTGCCTGCATTTATATATGGCAGTGAAACATGGGTAACGTCAAAGGCACAAGAAAATCGAATTCAAGCACAGGAAATGAGATTCTTAAGACGAGTTAGCTAAGGGCTGTACTCGAATAGACAGAATAAGAAATGAAACGATTAGACAAGAACTTCAGGTATTCAACTTAAATGGAAAGATAAAATTTAATAGAAGCAAGTGGCAAGAACATTTAGAAAGAATGCAACAATACAGGATTACAGTAAAAGCTAGAAAATACCAAGCCAGAGGTAGAAGAAATTTAGGTAGACCAAGGAAAAGGTGGGAACCTTAACAGGCAGAATGCTTAAAACATGAAGTGAAGAAGAATAAGAAGAATTTTTTACTAAACATAATTACTGTCAAATCTCTCAGTTAAAAACCAAGAGACAAAATAAATATAAACTTTTTGAATTCAATATAAACCAAAAAGGAAAATTCCAGATGTTTCTTCTATACAATACTTTTAAAACTGGTATTTTCATAACTGGCATTTTGTTTAAACACTGCGAAAAATTAAAAGTTACTGTAAATCTATTCAAACACAGTTTCATTCATAAAGTAGAGGAAACACGTTTTTAAAAAAAAATTTTAACGCAGACAAGAAAAACATTTGCGTCTTTGATTAGCATTAAAATGAAGACAGATTTCTTGGCAAATGTCATTCAGCGAGTGTTAAGTCAAAAGAGGATAAGAAGAAGCAAATTAATCGTTTCAAAATATTTTTTTATTTTCTCCTCACGGCGTTTAATATATTTACGGCCGTTTACAATTTGAACTAAATATTAGAATGATTAAACTCACTTTGCTTAACAAACCACGCGCATTACTGAAACACAATTTACTTATAACATCAAATGATTTGAACGCACCTAATTCAATTCAATTCAAACCTTCTTCTTCTTCTTCTTCTTCTTCTTCTTCTTCTTCTTCTTCTTCTTCTTCTTCTCCTTCTTCTCCTTCTTCTCCTCCTTCTCCTCCTCCTCCTCCTCCTCCTCCTCCTCCTCCTCCTCCTCCTCCTTCTTATTCTTCTTCTTCTTCTGCAACTACTACTACTACTTCTTATTCTTTTCCTTTTCTTCCTCCTCCTCCTCCTCCTCTCCTCGCCACGCCGCTACTCTCTTCTCCTCTTCCTCCTCGTTCTTCTTCTTATTATTATTATTCTTTTTCTTCTTCTTCCTCCTCACGTTCTTCATAGGAACTCTCACATTCGGTTTGTAAATCATATAATAATTTGATTATTACATTCAGTCAATCATAATGTCATTGATTATATCAATGATGACATACACTCACTGAATGGTTGCTCGGCACTTGGTAGAACATTTTAATGATATTTAAGTTTCATAAATACACACTTCGTTTAGTTAAACAGATGTTTTTTCAGTGCTACATGACAATTGTTTCTCCAGTTTCGGCACCATCAAAGGTTAGATTTGAAGCGAGGGAATTGCGTGTATGGAGCAACAGCGATAAAGAAGGCGAGGGATAAAGTTATATAAATGATAAAGAGAACAATTGAAAAAACTTCAGGTGAACGGTGAGTAGACAAAGGTTAAGACTGTCCTCTAATAGTGTGGAGCAACTAAAATTCAGTTACCTAGATTGTTATTATTCCGGCTGTACAATATTTACACATTTTTTTGGAACCAAATATTACAGAAGTGATCGAATTCTCATTTTCCACCGCTGCTTGGTCATCCAAAGATCTTCTTCAATTTCTCGTTCCCTCAATATTGTCTAAATGTCTTCTATCCAGGTGATAGGTGGTCTTCCTCTTTTCCTTCTTCCTGGTGGGGTTCATCCCATAACTCTCCTTGACAATCTTTCCTGTGCCATTCTTTTCGTGTGTCCATAGTATTGTAATTTTAGTTGTTTTGATTGTTCATCTTCTTTTTCTCTTTTTTCACAGTACTAAATAATATAGAATATAGAACTTTCATTTGTGAAACTTACTTGTTTTTCTTTCCGTACGCGTTTCGGCGTGGTGTTCGCCTTCGTCAGCAGGTTGAGACAGACTGGCCAGTAACACGTAACGGTTTTTGTTTGAAAGGTTTAGTGGGGGTGGTGTGTGGTGGAAGGGGATTGGCGCGGGGATCCAAATTATTGTTAGTTTTATGTATAATTGTGTCAAACAGTGTGTGTGATTTATAGTTTAATTGGTCGTTAAGTATGTTGTTTGGTTGTGTTTTGTAGTGTTTGTATATTTCATATTGTTCTACTGTAACACAGCATATAGAAAACTTAACACGGCTAAGTTCTAATTCCTAATTTTTTTCACGTCTGGATACTCTTGCCGAACGCCTCCAAAAGTTCATCTCTGCTGTCATTAATTTTGATCTTGTGTGTTATTAGGAGTCCAAACTTCTGAGCCGGAAGTCGTGATACTTCTAACAATGGTTTTAAATATTTTGGTTTTAGTTTCTGCTGTAATTTGCTTATCCTACATGATTCTATTTAATGTAGATATAGACATCTTTCCCAAATTAATTCTGGATTGTACTTCTTTGTCTTGCTTCTAACTGACCGTAATTTGCACCCCTAAATATTTGTATTTCTCTGTATATGAAATCTTCCCCATGTCTTCATCCAATGAAGGTCACCTATTACCATGTATTTTGTTTTATTCATATTTACCTTTAGGTCCCTTTAGTCATTTACCTAGATAATTATTAATAATATTGCTATCTAAAAGATAATCGCTGAGACAAAAAATAACAAACGTAGCTGTGTTAGCGTTGTTTCTATAACCCCACCAGCCTTTCCTGAAAAGTAATCTGCGCCAACCCAATGCATGAAATACCCCCACTTTAAAGTATAGATAAGATATCTAGAGAGAAGAGGAGGGAGACAACGCTATAACGTTCACTGTCTCCCTTCCAAATTATTTCCCTCTCTGTCACACACATGCTTCCGTTGTTCTCTCCAGTCTTGTTGCAGCCGATGTTCACGGTATGAAATATTGCACAAAACTGTTCTGCGCATGTGCGAAGTGAATGAAAATTGTGTTAGCCTGGCAACGAGGTGTTTGTCTACTGCGTATCGAGACCTGAGTGTTCAATTTACATCGTCCTGCCTCAGGACGTGTCATTTCGCACGCGTAGTGATTACACAACGCCCGTGATTGTTACAGACACGTATTGCCCCCAGACATTTGCCGATTATTCTACGGCATTCAGTCTGCGCGATGTGTACAAGGTCGAGCATTGACACAGTTTCCAGCCATTTCGTGAGCGGAAATAACTACAGTTTTCCTCTACGCGACTAGTTGAGTTAGCACCTGGCGATATTATAGTGGGTTTCGGAGTTATCGTTGTTGAGACTAGCGCTTTAGTCAATTACATTGATTATTGTTACTCACTGTAAAACTGTAACAAGATGACATTTATTGTTTGTATATTGAACAATCTTTAACTTGAAGAATTCTATAAGAGTCTCTTTGTTTATTTTTAACTGTAATTAAAGTTCTAATTAACGATTCCGTCTGGTGTCAGTTATTCTCTTTCCACTGTACAGCACGACTATCCGTGTAACCGTCGTAACAATATAAATTAATCATTTGTGTCTAAACCAATTTTTGAGTAAGAAATTTACAAATCAAACTATATGTAAATCACAAGATAATATAAAACGTGTATGAACATTATAATATTGTTACGATGGCCTACTGATCGTTGTATGGTACAGTGAAAAATAAAATATATAACACCAATAAAGTCACTAAAAACCAGTTTTAATTTTCACAATTACCAGTTTGTAATCAACAAGTTATTCAACAAGGTTATTCTCGTAGAACAATTCAAGTTAATGTGTCCACGCAAATAATAATGTCAACTATAAAGAATTCCGCAATATAATCACATTTTACTAATACACCACTTGAAACGCACTGTGTAAATCGCCCGAAAATAACTCGAACCTCACTTGAATAAATCACCACTTAAACTGAAACTAAGCGTCGCTGAATGCTTATATTTATACCCCGCTGAGATTCCAGAATAATCCATAATACGCGTCCGCACTACTAGAAAACACTAGAGTGTAATTGCTTGCGGCCTTAAACACAGTGGGCGCGGACAGGTGAGTCTGGAACAGCCTCGTTAATGAATGTTACGAATCACGTACGCACACATTACAGCTGGTTCTGGTGGGATAGCCGAGAAACATGTAGAACGTTCTACAATGGCGTACCGATGTAAAAATATATAAGTAAAATCAGATTTAAATTATTTATTGCACTAATGGAGATATTGCAGAATCTACATGTTCATTGGTAATGTATTTCATTTGTTTTTAATTTTTTTAATTCTCTATTGTCTCTAATAGACGCAGAACTTTACCTTTATTGCTGAGGTGTATCATTTGTTTTACATTGTCTAGGTCTGTACAAATCTAAATTTTTATTCATAATAGATTTCTCATGTGTAATCAGATTTTTTTAGGTATCAAGTATTGGCATCACAGTAATTACATTGGATTTGATATACGACACTAACACCACTGTCTAGGATATTCGGTGCCTCTTTGTTGTTCACCAAAAGTGACTGTAGAGTCCTTTTAATGGGTGAAATTAGGGTTACTCAGTATTTCTTGTTTAGTCTGTGGGTGATGTTCTCTGTGACGTTAGGAACATAACTGAAGACATTATAATATATTGATCCTGTGTATGCTTGTTACCCAATTCAATTGCTTAAGCAAATGTTTATTCTTTTGTTTTATATTAATTAAATTACACCGACGTAATTCACATTGGTGAAACTACTTTTAAAAATTTTAATTATATTCAATGTACTAAAAATGTTATGAAAGAGGAATAAATTAGTATTTTAAGTATTCGGTTTATCAACATAATTAGACTTCAGTGATGTAATTCAGAAATTTTGTTGCAAACAATGTAGAAACAAGTTCATTTAAAAGTTACTTTCTGATTCCCACACTACATATAAATATTTAAATATAAAAACTGGATATAAAATATTGTTAAAACATATTAAGTCCTTTGTTTGTTTTGTTTGAACCTTAATGCACACGCGCTACTAGTATCTCAAATATTTTTACTGTTCGGATTTAGATAAGGTACTATCCACACTATACATATTCATACAACATATACACATATACATTATACACACAAAGAACGTAAAATGTGTAGTATAGTATTCATTACAACATTCAATTAAGAAGAAAATTAATAAAATTGGTCACTTCTTAACAGTTTGAGACTAAACTTATTATATATATGTATATGTATGTATATGTGTGTGGTGCTTGTAACAACACATAAATAATAACAACAATAAAAAATGGGCCACATTCTCATACATAAATAATAAGATGACAAAGCTAACAAAACTATTTAAAAAGACAGACATTAAAATAGCATACAAAACTAATGAAAATAATTTACAAAAACTAAATAACTAACACAACAAAGATAATACAACAACCAATGGTATATACAAAATTGAATGCCAAGTTTGCAATAAATGTTACATAGGACAAACAAAAATACAACTAAAAAAACGTTATTTTGAACATCTAAACGCCTACAAAAACCAGAAATATATAAATCCAAATATTTGGTTACACATGCAATAGACACAGGACATAAATTCCCAGACATTACCAACATGATACTAATAAAGCACATAAAACACAAAGGCACCATAATAAACATTTGGGATAATTTACAAATATGCAAACACAAAACAAACTAATACCTATAAACTAAAACACAAAACAAACTAAAATAAGAAATACAAATCAATACAAAACATGACACAATTTTCAAAGCACTCAACATCGAAAATACTCAAAAAGCTAATGTATACACCACAGTCACACATAATAACACCAGTATAAAATACGAAAAACCAGCAGGATGCCATAACAACAACCAACCAAAACATAAATACTTCACAAGATAATCAAATCAGGAAGACTGAGGATAGGAACAATAAGATTCCCGAAACATGTACATGTACCAAATAAGCGAAAAACATCTTGAGGTAAAGAATTTATAAATATTAAATAAATTTTATATATTGCAATGAAACACAGGATCCTGATAAGCAGTGCAGGCTTGTGTAATACACAGACGATAAACATTCATGTCTAAATTGGTAGTTTGTTAGATTTGGGTTTTTGTGATATAAGTTTTGTATTTTAGAAAGGATAATGAATTAGGCTTAGTCAATGGTGTATTATTTTGTTTGTTATTTATTCATGTACTATGTCTGTGGAAATGTGCGTGCGTGCGCGAGTGATAAACGTTTCTCCAGCTGTGCGTGATATAATTGTCATCGTTGTGACACTTGAACTGAGCATAAACTACTGTATTAGCTACAGTTTCTGTATATTTCCTATCTGTTAAATGACGTTAAAATATGATTTCTTTAAAATATAAAGTTGTTCTAAAACGCATTTCTGCGTGGGATAAAGGTATTCAGAGATTACCATCTATGCATGCTCTTGCAAAGTCGATGCACTTTACGGCATGAAAAATTGGCGAGTCATGTTCAAAGTAACCATGTGACTTCCATCCACCAATAAATTGCTGGAAGGCAGTCGGAATTTTCTTAAGCCTGTTGCTACACAGTTAGTTCGTCTCTTCTAGCTATCACGATCGGATCGTGCAATTCTTGTGCAAGATTTTCCGCTTGCAAGAATTTGTTAAGTCTTTTCGGCGGTAGTAACGAGTGAGAAGGCTCAGAACTGTTGGTGTAATACATCGCTACACACAGTATTGTTATTAGAATATTGCGTGTGTAAATAAGTGAACTTGAACTGTGCTGCTGTGTGAGGTATTCTGCAGTACCAGTAATATTTCATAAATACTTAGTAATAAAATTTTGTCATCATTAGTTTCCGCGTGAGTGGAAGATTTCCGCATAGGGAGGTCTGCTGATCGCGGTAGACCCAGTGGTACGCGTGAACACTTGAAGAGTCCGGATTGGTATAAGCCTAATATACCGTTTCTAAGTAAAACTCACTGTGACCTGAGATACTTATAAATTATAAATTCTGTATGAAGTTTTAGAAGTAGTATCAATAGAACCGTTGTGGTGGGTGAAGCGTCAGTGTCAACGTTGGAACTCCAGGACACCAGCCCAGCTGGGAAGCGTTACCAGGGAGAACCGTCTGTCATCGTACGCCACGCCTGATGACTCAACGACACAGCAAACCCCCCCCTTCCCATCGACATCGCCGTGGGAATAATCATCATCACATATATAATGTACCACATCACGTATTTGAACAATAATTAACACTTTAAAAGACTATATCTGAAACACTACCATTATTATGCTTGTCAAATATATCATATAAACAATTACATATGTCTTGTGTGCAATAAATAATCTTAAACCCTCCAATATAGACTTTTGCATTGAGATACACATACTACCATATCCTATGCGCCAATAGTTAAGTTATTTGTGTTGTCGCAATATATATATATATATATATATATATATATATATATATATATTCAATCACTTTCTGTTACAGTCCGTTTCTTGATGTATATAATACATTTAATATTTATAAATAAATTTACCTCAAGATATACCATTTTTTTCCCTTATAGGAACATGAGGATGGGTACAAGATGGTACCCGAAACATGTTCCTAATAAGAGAAAAAAAAGTATATCTTGAGGTAAATTTATTTATAAATATTAAGTGTAATATATATATTGTGCTGTAATGTATTTATAAGTATTGTAATTAAAATATTTAATTACAGATATTACTTTTTTCTATCTGCACATGAAAAGAAAACTCTGTCTCAGGGTTAACAATTATTAAGCTGATTTATATTATTTAATACTGTGTATGATTTATTCTTTTCTTTAATCCGTACAAAATAACGTTAGTGTATAAATATTTTAATAAATAACAAGGTAAGAGTATCTTCCATATAAATGTAAATAGCTTGAATCTGAACTCTTCACAACTCCAACGGGTTCAATACTAGTTGATGTTTATCATCTTAAAGGTAATGCTAGGCTTCGGGATCTGTTCCTTCTCTGGGGTTTCTTATTAGATTAAATGTTGAATTATATTTTCTTCTATGATTACTAAATTGATACTTCTTCGGAATATCGAATTTTATTGTATTGACACTCAAACTATCTTCCAGTACAGGCTTCTTCTTTTAGTTCGGCGTTCTCTAAATGATATACTCAGACTTCTTGAAATATTGTAGTTTGTTAAGTTGTATACAAATTATGATTCTTTCAATGTTATAGATTTATCCTCTCGTATGTTTATTAAATTCAATATCAATGTTAACTCCCTTCCTTTAAAGGTTTCCTTTATTAAATACAAAATTAAACTCTTTTATAAAATTAGACTCTTTTAATGTGTATCTTCTGAAATATAAAATTAAACTTTTTGATGTGGCTCTTCTTAAATATAAAATTAGACTAAACAAATTCTCTTCCAATACAATTCAAAATTTTGAATACAATTCAAATCTAACAATTTACAATTTGCCATTTAGATACCTAACTACATTCGTCACATCTTTCCATCATATGACTCTTAACAACATATATAATTTTATTAATTATTATTAATTACATTATTTGATTTTTTATATTATCCATATAATTAGTATATTTTGGATTACTATTCTATTAAGCTTTCATTTTATTTGAATGTTTATTTCCAATTTAATATAATAATTGGAAATGAATTCATAACTATAATGAATTCATATTCAAACACTTTTTGCTACAGTCTGTTTCTTGATGTATAAAACATATTTAATATTTATATTGCAACGAATCACAGGATCATGATAGGCGGGGCAAGTTCATATATTACACAGACAATGGACATTCATATTATATTGGTAGATGGTTAAGTTTGGTTGTTATCAATTGTATTTAGTAAGGTTAAGGGTTTAGTTTAGAAAAACTGTGCATTATTATTTATGGTTATTCATGTGCTGTGTTAGTGGAAATGTGCGCGCGTGCGCGAGTGGGAAACGTTTCCCGGGCGGTGCGTGAAGTATTATCGTTGTTTTGACATTAGCTGAACTGAGACATGTGTATCGCTACAATCCCTATACCTGTCGGACTATTGTTTACGTTCATGTATATTATTAGTATGTAGGCAGTCATGCATTAGATACGAGTAGTCTGATTACCGCTATGCATGCTGTTACAAAGTAAATGCACTCTACTGCATGAAAAGTGCATGGTCATTTATACTAACCATGTGACTTCCATCCACCAATAGAATGCGGACTGGTGGTTGGAAATTTTCTTAAGCCTGTCGTTACACAGGCAGTTCTTCTACGCCATCTACCGCGAACGGGTCGTGCACTCCTTGTACAAGAATTCTACCGCTTGCAAGGTGCTGTAAAGACTATTCGTCGATAGTGAAACGAGAAGGCTCAGAACTGTGTATGTAGTACATCTGCACACAGGAGTGTTTAAACGCATTACGCGTATAATTACGGCAGTTCTTCTACGCCATCTACCGCGAACGGAACGTGCACTCCTTGTACAAGAATTCTACCGCTTGCAAGGTGTTGTAAAGACTATTCGTCGTTAGTGAAACGGGAAGACTCAGAACTGTGTGTGTAGTACATTTGCACACATCAGTGTTTTAACGCATTGTGCGAAAAATTACAAGCAGTTCTTCACTGCTGCTACCGCGAACGGTACATACAATCCTTGTACAAGACTCTACCGCTTGCAAGGATCTGTTAAGACTTTTCGGGGATAGTAACGTGTGTGACGCATAACAATTGATTTTATATCTTTACACACGATATTAATATTGTAATATTACGTGTGTAAGAAGTGAGTGTAACAGTATCATTAATTGTTACGCAATAGTTCCATCAAGACGTTTCCGTGCTAGTGCAAGATTTCCTCATAGGGTGGTCTGCTGATCGCGGTAGACCTTCGTATTCGCGAGAACACTTGAAGAAGCCGGAGAGGTATAAGCTCAATATACCGTTATTAGATTAAACTCACTGTCACCTGAGATATTACTTGGTCTTAAACTCTATATAAGTTTTGCGAGAAATAAAATCCGTAGTACCGTTGTATGTGCGAAGTGTCGGATTCATCGTGGGAATTATAGGACATCAGCCCAGCTGTTATAGGACATCAGCCCAGCTGTTATAGGACATCAGCCCAGCTGTTATAGGACACCTGCCCAGCTGTTACAGGACATCAGCCCAGCGGTTATAGGACATCAGCCCAGGTGTTATAGGACACCAGCCCAGCTGTTATAGGACACCAGCCCAGCGGTTATAGGACCAGCCCAGCTGTTACAGGACGCCAGCCCAGCTGTAAACGTTTCTGGTGAAACGTCTGTCATTTGTAAGCCACACCTGACGAACCATCTATACCGCAAAGACCGGCCCTTCTCTTCAACAACATCATCGTGGGAGTCTTCTTATGTAACGTATCACGTCTTGCGTATGAACATTATTTAACATTTTAAAAGAAAGACTCTATATCAAACATTACATTCTGTACATTTCAAATATACCATATAAACTATAACTTGTGTTTGTACAATAAATAATCTTAAACCCTCCAATATAGACTTGTAATTTGAAATACACATACTATCATATCCTATGCGCCAATAGTTTAGTAATTTGTGTTGTCGCAATATATATATATATATATTTATATATATACATATATATATATACACACATACTCTACAATCGTTATTAAAATAATAAAAGTCGAATAAACAATTTTATTGTTTTGAGGGAGAGTAGAATTAGTAATATTTCTGGATGAGTATATTCGTTGAAAAACCTTGATGAGGGCCTCACTTTAAATAACTGTCGGGAGTCTTAAGGTCTTAAACAGCGCGCTGACATTCGTTCTCTTAGAATTTGTTTATTCTAACTTATTTGCAGTTGGCATACAAAAAAAACCGTAATCAAAAGTTCTTTTAAATTAACGTGTTACTAAATTAATGATTCTATGTGGTTTCTAACGTGCACGTTCGGTTAGTTTATGTAACAGTACTAAAAGGGTACCGACTCCAATCGGGGTCAGCAGACGAGTTAATTTTTAATCAACCTTTTATGTTTCTATTTGCTGACCTGAATTGCCTCCCACCACATGACCTGAATCCTCCTGCTGTCTCCCTTTACACGAACACACACACACACACACACACACACACACACACACACACACACACACAAATAACGCTTAGCCGGATACAAAGTTAATCGCTTTTGAAAAATTAATTTTAAAATGTTGACCATTTACACTTTGTACAAAATTACATTTGATCCCTTCCTTCAGTGCATCATCCATTTATGTCCGTTGGGTTTTTACACTAACGAGTGTACAAAAGAGATTTAGTACTCTGGTAGGATTTAGTACTCTCTCGTCGGTTGATAACAGGATAATAAAGTTGGAAAGCAGTAGTCCATATCAGAACGACGTCGTGTGATGTGAGATCGTCAAATAATTGTATGTTTTTAATGTTAAAGTGCAAATGTTTTCATGGACAATGAGTACGAGGAATAATAAAGTTTTCTAAAGGAAGCATAAGAAATACGAAATCAGAGTCTCGTTGGAAGAGTATATCAAAGTCTGGAAGCAATTAACTTAGCACAGTGGCTACGTAAGTACAGGGACAAATAGTATTTGCATGAAAAGCTAACGGGAAAAATGTTAAATAGAGCTAGTAAAAAAGACCTTGTATCAGGTAGATAGGGAGATGCGTTTAAAAAATTACAGTTATTTCGTAAACAGGTTAATTGACAGAATAATCTCACGCCTCAAAAACATCCGCTCTCCAATATGAGATTACGCTTGTAAGAAGAGTTTATGTGACTTGTAATCTATATTGCGTTTAATGCACTGAAAGAAGAAGTTTCAACAACTGATTAAAAAAAGATTCTGTTTGTACATATCCTAACACTACTTCACGAATAGAAGAAAGGTTGAAGACGTATTGAAGACATCTCAAAGAAGAGATGACACGAAACCTATGACATCAGTTTATATCGTTACGACGCGGTCTAACTGATCGTCGTATGGTACAGTGAAAAACAAAATACAAGACACCAACGAAACCACTAATCACCAGCTTGAATTATCACAAATAACAGTTTATAATCAGCTTGCACAATAATCCGAGCAAAATTTGACCAATAATAATGTCAACTAATAGAGTCCCGCACAATTATAACACTTCACCACAATACTTCGAACCTGATTTGAATAAATCGCCATTTAAACTCAAACTAAGCGGCAGCTATCGTCGTTTAAATAGATAGCACAAGTGTTCCAGAATAATCCATAATACGCGCCAACACTACTAGAAAACACTAGAGCGTAATTGATTACGGCCTTGTTTGGACACAGTGCGCCGACCAGTACGATCTGGAATAGCCTCGTTTGTTGACGCATGCCAACTGTCACGTACGCACACAAACATTACAGCTGGGTTCTGCTGGGATAACCGAGAAACATATACTGTAGAACGTTGTGTAATCGCGTAACAATATGAAGGAGAACTGAACAATTGGGCTTTACGTTTCAGGAGTGGCGGTCCTTGCTTCGATAAGATTTCGGCTGCATGATAATGGTGATAATTACGGTATCGTACTGACAGCAGGTAAAAATCAAACTAAATAAGCACCAGTCTCTGTTAATTAATTTATTGTAAAGACTAGTCTGGAAAGATGATAATTCGTCGCTAACGATGGAAAAATTATTCATCTCTTCCCTTTTAATTTAATAACTAATTGTTCGTTTATTCTACAGAAAAGTATTAACTGGAAGACTTCACCCTACGCCAATGAGGTGTAACTGTATTTTTCAAAATTTATACTAACTTGTCATGGCCTTCAGCAAAAACTTTTATCTTCTACTTCTAAAAAATATAAATACGTTTTTTCAATCACGTCCTTTCCTCTAATTATATTAACTACAACTAATTATATATTGTCTAATCCTAGTTGGAGAAATAATTCAGTTAATTCAGTTAATTAAATAAATAACTTGAAAAAAAGGAGATTAGATGAAAAGAAAAGTTTATAAGACTATTAAATGAGAGCTACCGTATTTGTTACTCAATACACAATATTATTACAAAGTTTGCACACATCGTCGTGTTTCAACGGTGAAAAAAATAATCAAGCACTATTAAAATCGTTAATTATAATTTCAATGACAATTTAAATATACAAAATAAATAGTAAACACTCGTATCTACTGTGATAAGGGTCCATAATGACGACAGTGCGTGACACGATACAAATAGGAACTAGGGCATACTATGCTAACAGTAGACTATTCCAAAGCAAACTCATTAGTCACAACACAAAAACGAAAATATGAAAGACACTTATTAGACCGATTGGTGATTATGAAGGTGAGACGTGTAGATTAGCAAAAATTGGACATAAAACACTGAGAAGGTTTGGAAAAGTTGTACAACGTGTTCGTGGCCCGATTAAGGAAGATGATGAATAAGGAATATGAAATAACCAGGAGATAGATTTGAAGCATGAGGGCCTCGTAAGATTTGTAAACAAATACAGTAGCTACGTGACTTAAAGCAGATGGATGATCAGTGTATGCCAAAGAAAATCCTGAGAGGCCATAAATCTATAAATGAGAAAGAGGAGTCTACCTAGGATAATGTGGTTGGACACTTATTATAGGAGGCGACATGTGCACCTTAGCAAGAAAAGGTACAAGAAACACTAAGAACGTTTGAAACAAAGATTACGACGTGTATATGGAAGATGAATGGAGAATAACAAACAACTAGTAGATAGATTGAACCATGAGGAGCTCGACAGTTTCGTATGAGCTCAACGAGTACAATGAGTAGGTCACCTAGGGCGATGGATAGATTTATTCATGATCAGCGTAGACCTAGACTAAAAAATTATCCTGAGGACACACGAGTGTATAAAAGCAGAAAGAGTGGGTCTACCTAGGATAAGGTGGTTTGATGACGTACTGGAAGATGTCAGAAAAATAGATGTGATGGGTTACGCTGGGATACGGATAGAAGACATTGGTGGAAGATTGAAAAGATTGGCCAGGAATGACGTTGGGCTGTAGTGGCAAAGAAGAAGAAGAAACACTATATACAGCAGCTTTTCAAGTTTACTTTTATTTACCAAAAGCTAAGTTAATAAACGATAAATTTAACTTAACATACACTGTCGAATTAAATAATCCAAGTCTCCAACTACACATACCCGCATAATAGTAACTTTCAGTAATCTCTTTACACTAAACCGTTGTCTACGAACGCACCGAACCGCAAGTCAGAACAACAGCAGGTCGCTTACGGAAAACGTGTATTTATACGACGTCGAGATTACGAGATGGTTCTATGACTTAAACGATGATACAATAAAATAATCGCATAGCCAATAAGCCCAGAAAGCTCTGGCAAATACCATACTGAATCGATTTCCCCACTTGTACACATCGCTGTCACGCTGTACGACACAATTTGCGCGCACCGTGTTTCTAATCTAGTATGCAATTGTGTTTACTATATATCATGATATCAATAATTTTTTAACACAGACATCAGTTTGGTCGTCGTCGTCACTCCACGGTGCAGGCTTATAGCCTGTTTCGTCTTCACTGCAGCCGTCTCTTCCAGGGCCTACCCACAGATCTTCTGCCAACAGGTTTGTAGTCTACGGCGCGCTTTACTAGCCTCTGGTGTAGACGTGCTCCATCCACCGCTGCTTTCGTTCTTCCATCTTATCACTGATTGAGAGTATACCCAGTTCGGCCCTTAAATGTTCATTACGCTTTCGATCCCTTAGACGATAACCACTCACGCGCCTTAAAAAATTCATTTCAGCAGTTTGTATATGCTTCTTTTCTTTCCCAGTTACCGTCCATGCTTCACTAGCATATGTAAGAGCAGGTCTCGTCATTTTTTTATAGAACTTCATTTTAGTATCATTCTCGTTTTGTTTCTTAGTGTTCGCTGTTTTGTACCACACATAGTCTGATACTTTTCCATTTATCTCATCATGTTTATAACTTAACAGTTTGGTATAAAGGAATATATATATATATATATATATATATATATAACGGATCTTTACAGCTGTCGCCGTTTCTCCGTCCCCAACTTCCATTGTAACCTATCGTAGCATGTAAGTTCTTCTAAATTTCTTGCAACCATTGCTTCCGCTACGTCATCTCGCCAACTCCTCCGTGGACGTCCTCTTTTCCTCCTCACCGGTGGTATCCATTCCAATATTTTGCGAGGCCATCTGTCAACTTCCAAATCTCTTCACAATGCCCAAACGAAGTCAATTGTCTCCTTTCTATTTCGTCTATTATAGTCCTGTCAATATTCATCTCGGCTCTAATAGTCTCATTTCTAACCCTGTCTAATTTTGATCTTCTACAACTCCTCCTGAAGAAGTCCATTTCCGCTGCCATCAGTTTTTCTTATTTACGTTTGAAACGTTCCAAACATCTGCTCCATAAAGAATTACACTTCGCACCATGCTATTATATATATGTTTCTTTGTATTTCTGGTTATACTTCTTTCCCATAGAAGCGAATTCAGCGTTCTTATAACGGTTCGTCCCTTGTTAACACGTTCTTGAATTTCATCTTTGCTGTTTCCCTGTTTGTTGAAAATAACGCCTAAGTATTTACTTTTTTCAACACCTCTTGTCCTGTCCACATCCAATTTTAAAGTCCTTAACTTCTTCATTGCCCACTATCAGGTACTCAAATTTTTCCATAAAGGAATATATATTAAATATAAATAAATATAAATTAAAATATTTTTTTTACAACAATATAAAAACGCCTTTACCGCTGAGTGACAATATTTTGCGCCTGTAACGTAATTATTAATCAGGTTGAGGTATTCTAAAGCACGCTTTCTTTAATCAGTAGGCCACTAAAAAATATGTGGATGAAATTAGTTTTACACTAATCGAATGGTCGCTCGGCATTTGGTAGAACATTTTATTAATACTTGAACTGAACAAATTAATAAATAAACTACACTTGGAAAAACGCAGGTTCAAAGTGGACTGAAGACGGGAAGAAGAAACACAGTGAAAAGTTGAAAGAATATTGGATAAAAAGAAATGGACAAAGAATAAAGAACTGAAATTGGCATGTGGTCCTTAGATGGCCGATACGAAAAAAACTACACTTGGTACAGTTCTACAAATAATTTTCTAATTTTTTACTAATAATTGTTAAACCAGTTACGGCAGCCTGAGAAGTTAGATTTGAATTGACAGATTTGAAATGTATGGTTGGCAGTGGAGGGATGGAGTTAGTGTATGACCAAGGGTGCATTGGAAAGTCCCAGGTAAAAGGCTCAACAAAGGTGCTTCTCCTATTTTTGGTAATAAAAAATACCCTTACTGGCTAATTATGAATAGTATAAAATACACTTTTGTGTGAAGAAAATTACTTGTCACTTAAATTATGGTAAGTATAAGCGTATTAGGCAAAAGGTGATTATAAATAGACCTACCATGCAATAAACTTTAGTGTCTGACTGACAGTAAAACAACATGAAATTCCCTGTATAATGTAAACCATATGAAATACATATATAATATAACCAGTATAAATGAAATAAAACAGATTTAAATTATTCGCAGAATAATTTTGAGATTGTCCTCAATATAAAACAGTGAACAAATATTTCAAACGAGAAAGATTTGTGTCCACATTGAACTAATATATATATTTAAAGTAGCCTATGTATAATACAATTGTTAATTAATTTTACTTATTTCTCGTTTGCATTCTAAATTAACAGACGTTTGAATGGCATTCTCGTATAAATCTCTTTCCGTTTATTTACTAAGCGCGCTAAATAAAAACAGCTTGCATTTATTAATATTACAGTACTATACATGACAGAAGTGTTCCAGCTGTCTGCTGAAAGTAAGTCGGATGAGATGATGTTTCGTACGTCGGCATTGTGACAATTAATTGGCGTTTGCTCTCTACTTTGGAAAACATTTTCTTGTTTAATTTCATCGTTTCGCAAAGAACTGACAGTCGTAATTCATTTCAAAGCGTACAATAGGATTTGTAACAGTTGTTTAGCTACATTTTTAATAATTATTTATTTTTTAGAAGCTTTCCGTATTCATTCCGCATTTTCCCGTACTCATTCAGAAATAGGATATATATATTTTTTTTGCAACGATACAGATTATAACTGCATAGATATGTTACTTTGAAATTATTACAACAGAGCCTACATCTGGAGGTAGGAAAATTTTATTCATTAACACATTAAAATTTACTATTGTCTTATGGCTTTATAATATAAAATTGTTTAATAAAGAACTGTCTTTCAACAAATGAGTCTATTGGCTTGTTTTAAATATAAGTTACTTGTGCGTAGAAATCCAATTTTTTGCGTAGACACCAGGCGCTCCGCTCGTCTGCACGTCGATCGAAGATCACCCCGTTGATTATCTGCCTCTTGACACACACGCACTGCGATATGAAACTGTTATTGTTTATAATTTAACTAATCTTAATCCTAGGGATCAAAACTGGGTATAGATCGTCTATTAAACCAAAATTCATGCTTGGACAGGTTGATCACGCCACGCCGCTGTGTCGGTGTGTACACATGTATTTTACGCGCGTGTGTGTGTGTGTGTGTGTGTGTGTCCAGTTGATTCCTGCAAAGCGTCGCCCCTTAATGAACGCTATTAATTATATGAATTATTTATTTTGTAAAGAATGTGTGCATATACCAAATACGCCACATTGTGTATAAAATAAAGATGCACATGTGTATAAAAAATAGTGCGAAATAATAAAAAGTGCGATTATAGTGAAAATAAATATAAATAAAACTTTTTTAATTAAGATAGGGAAAAACGGTTTATACACAATGAACACATAAAAATTACCGACAAGATGAATATCGGGTAATGTGCAAAAGACTTCGCATATAGCGAAGACAAGCGAAATAAGTGTGAAAATAATCGTGTTTAGAAAGGGACGCCAACGACAGACTGAGACCTGGAGAATATTGTCGAAACATGATTTTTGCGCCCTAGGGTATAAATACTCGAGACCCGCTAACGTATTTCTCTTTCTCGATCAACTACCGTGGCAGCCGGAAGCTCTGCCCAACGACAACAACTTTTTTGTCTATCAACCACAGCAGCAGCCGGAGGTTCTTCACGACTACTCATCACTTTCGTGAGAGCATCTGCAACCTGAGGCCATGACGGGATACGAGGGAGCAGCCAAGTACATGAAATAGAGTCCAGCGTACGGGACGAGGCGACGGACTGCGGAGAGGATCTGAAGGACTCCAGGACTGCACAACTACAGAGGAGCATCCAGGATCGAGGACCTAGGACCGAAGAGGATACGCTGAGTATTACAACGATAAATAAGGTGAAACAAAACCATGTATATGTAAAACAAAGACTCACGTAAAGACATTATAATTACGTAAAGAGAAAGACAATATAATTCAAAGATGAATTAATAATTTTGGAAATGTAAATATTTATTTGTATAGTAGTTAGAGAAATGTTTAAAAGTATGAAACTATAATTTTGAATAAATAACTTAGCCAATAATATTTAAATTAATATAAAAGTAAATAGTAAATTTGTATTAGAAAACAAAGCAATGCATTTACAATATAATCAAAAGAAAATAGATTAGTAAAAAGAGATTAGATAATCTAATAGTTATCACAGTAATGAGCAAGTCGAGAGCAATATATAATTACAAATGTTTATTGTAGTATAAGAGTGTATATTATGTTCTTTGTGTAATACTAGATTATTACTTATATGCTAATAACTAGATGTGTGTAGCAGGTACAGAAGGATCAACTACAATTCTTGTCAGTATTGTTGGAGTGATAAGGCCTCAGTAACTATGTTTTCCTTAAATATAACACAGCTTATTTATTTTATTTGTCAATTCTAGATTTTTTCTCCAAGCGTTAAGCAGGTTGTATTTCAAAATACTTTTACATATATCGTAAATAATTACTGCAACGTTGACGTCGCATTTACTTACAATTTAATAACCTTTGTCACTTTTAAGATGAAACAAGTCATCACGGATATATAAAACTACGTAACTATCAGTACCGCTCTTCTTGTAAGTAATTGATAACATGATTGACGCATACGATAATTTATTTACAATATATTCAATGCCTCTCTGCGCGCAAGTGTGTTGGCAGTTGACACTGACGAGAAATAGGAATAAACACTTCATTATTGGTATGCTTTTTAATAATGTAAATCTGGGATAATTCTGAAGGCTTTACAAAATTATGTACAACAAACACAAAACAGGTAACTTAGATACATGTAGGCATCTATTGTTCTGTTCATATTACACCCGATAGACTGAAATGGTGTGACGCTGGAATACTGCATGGTCACTTCACCACCTCAAAAATGGCACACGAACATACAGAAAGCCTTAGACACTGATATTTTGAGTTGTACACACACTTCTAACATATGAATGTTGTTTTCTTGACTTTTTTAAAAAGTAAAAGACGTCTTTGTTCAGAGTTTAGAGTTAGCAAGCCCCTAGACTGAACATGTGGTGCGGGCCCCCCAACTACCTGGAGAAAAAGGGAGGGAAACCGGGTCCTTCCCCCAAAACGTTTTGAAAATATATCTTCTAGGTGGCAAGTTAAACAAGAGTAACAATCTCTTGAACACAGAATAAAGAAGGGCAATCTCAATACTAGAATAGTTGCCTATTCTATAAACCTGAAATTGGAGTTTGCAAATAAAAATCATTGTTAAGTGTGCAAGTTAAATTGGGATACACTGGTGAATTTTCAATAGTACTTTAAACAATTTAACGGTTTCAAGGTATCTCAATGTAAAATGGCATTCTGGAATCTACGAAATAATAATAAAAGATTGCACTCGTTTTTGTGTTACACTCAAAAGACCCTAAACCGTAAATACTTGCGCGCGCGTGTGTGTTTTGAAAGAATAAGTGCATGTTTGTTCCTCTTATTTTCTATGCGACGACGTCGTGTTTTTCTATTATTTGCCTCTTGTTTACGTTTGCAAACAGCGTGTCGTGTTTTTCGTACGGATTCCTTTCTAACCAATATGAATATAGATTTCGACACGCAGGCAGGCTTGATCCCAGAAAATCTCTTGCCCCTTATGCCTCTTCCAGAGGAGAGCAAAACTCAAACAACAACGTATGCTTTACAGACGCAATCACACGATCGGTAGCGTCTCTCATATCTTGAAGTAAATGCTGTTTACAAAATTCAATCATCCACAACCTTGTGTAATACAAAATTAGCTTTTGTATATAGGCATAAGATTAACTGAAATATTAGTCGTTCGTCTCTGCCTAAATATTGATCTCCATAATCGAGTCAAAAAATATATACTACATTTTACTTAAAACTAAGGATGATTTGTCTTGTTTTATCTTACTGACATTTTGGCAGATTACAATCAAACCATTTCCTTCTTATTGAAAACAAAAGTTATGGCTTTTTCTGGGGCAAACATATTAGAACAAAGATGGTCATACAGGACTCGCCAATAGGACAACTGCCAGATTTCAAGTATCTAGGGTAGGTAGCATTACATACAAAGATGATGAAGTGGTTGAAAGCAAAATTAGTCCCTTTCAGTCGCTTTGTGGCTGTATCATTAAACATTTAAAGAAGAAAACAAGGAAAGAGACGCAATTGAAATATTATAATGTAATGGCCATACCTCAACTAATGTATAGTAGTGAGACTTGGATTAGAAAGGCCAAAGATATATCTAGAATAAGAGCAGCAGAAATGAGGTTGATGAGGCTTGTAAAGGGTTGTACCAGGAGAGATCTTATCACAAACGATCAAATTGGAATGGAGCTAGGCATATCTGAAAGTTTAAATGAGAAAATCTTCCGGCACAAAACGGAGTGGCGGTTACACGTAGAGAGAATGATTTCAACTAGATTTGCAAGAAGAGCCCTTGACTATCATCCAAGGCCAAAGAGAAGTGCGGGAAGACTCCGTAAGCGATGGTTGGATGACTTCCATTGAGACTGGAACAGGCTACTAGCCTAAGCCGTAAAGGATGACGACGCTTAGGATGATCATTGATCAAGTGGTATATGCACAGGCTCCTAAAAAAATGCCTGCATTCCAAAAATGTATAGTTCAATACATCCTTAAGAGACTGTAATATAATTGTGTAACTACATTCTGAAACGTACGCAAGGAATGTTCGCAACATCCGAGCAGAATGGAGGATAAACGGCTACCTAAAGTAGCATATAGATATAGATCCTTTAGATATAGGGTCATAGGAAGACCAAGAACAAGGTGTAGAAATGTACTGTAAAGATGGAACAGGACATGAGCTACTTCGTGAAGTAAATGAGAAGGAAGATCTTCGGAAACATTTGTTTCTATATATTATGTCATCGACATAATATAGATGCTTCAGACATACGGTATAGTAAGACCGAGAACAAGGTGTAGAAATGTACTGTAAAGACGGAACAGGACATGTGCTACTTTGTGAAGTGAATGAGAAAAATAAGACCTTCGCAAAAATTTGTTTCTCAATATTATGTCATCGAAAAAAATATTGGCATGTAAACATTTATTCATATGTGCTGAATACTAGACTAGTCTCAGCGTTAAAATTAGAGTTGCCGTCTATTCTTTATTCTGTCCCTCTGCCTTCTTCCCAGATCACTCCTTAATTGCACTTACAATAATTATTTTTCAAAAATTTTCAAACTTAAAACATTCTAAACGCTTAAATAAATTATTTAGTCTTTTAATAAATGACGTCATGAAAAACAAATGTAGTGTCGCATGTGGGAAAGTATTTAACAGTAAAATGCATATATTAACATAATACGCAAGTTTTTCAAATAATAAATACTTCTGTAAATATATTTGTTAAATTATTATAGTTATATTTTTATCTGACGCACGATTGGAAATCACAAGTTGACGATTGCGACGATGAGGAGGACGACGACGACGAGAAAGAGAAAATAAATGAACAGGGAAAATAAATGAAGAAAGGAGGTGAATAAGAATAATAATGCGGAGGAAGGGGCAAAGAAAAAGTAAGAGAGTGGTAGTGATAATGATTGTGATCACTGTTGACAGTAATGATAATTATGTTTGTGGTGACTGTTGACAGCGATGATAATGATGACTGTGATGACAGTAATTTTGGTGCTTACGAAAATTACTACTCATATATATGGATAATAATTTACATAATAAATATTTTTTTCGGAGTCAATACGTCCCTTGCCCAACCTCCATTGTTGTCTGTCGTTGCAGTTTTCATCGTTTAGTCCTCTATCGCTCATTGGTCTTCTAACTCCCTCTATCCATGTCTTCTTGGGTTTCCTTTCTTTCTGAGCTCTCTGTGTATCTATTTCATTGTTTTCTTTGGTAGTGGTTCTTGTTCCATTCCCGTTGTACGTGTCCGTACCAGATTAGTAGTTTTTATTCAATGCCGTCGATGTTTGTCTTTTGTACTCCCATTTCTTATTTGATCGTTTCATTTTGTATTCATTCTAGCCTTGAAGTTCTAGCAGCTCGTCTCAAAGCATCCACTTCTGTAGCTTCTAATTTTTTTTTTACTTATTCTTTTATTTTCCATGTTTCGGATTCGTACATCAACGTGTTTATAATCATACTATCGTACATTCTATTCTTCCTTTCTTTTCCAATTTCTGTGCTCCATAGAATCACATTCAATGATCTAATTAATTGTTTTCCTTTGTTTATTCTTGATTTTATTTCAACAGCATCATCAAGGTGAGTTTCCAGTGACTATAATTAACTGGGACATATCGGCTAAAGGAAGAAACCACAACAGAAAATCTGTGTCCTCCTGCAGGGTGTTGTGACAATGGACTTGCTCCTCATTTAACATTAAATAATTTAAAATGCAAAAAAGCCTAATACTAGCCTTGGACAAGAGGATGGTTTAAAAGTTACGTAATAAATATATAGTATTTAAATATTATTATGAAAATATAAGTTGTAGTGCAGAATCGCACGTTCATTAATTCCGAGAAATAATACATGGACGCCTGCGCCGCGTAATTATCAGGTTAGGCAAAATGAGAGCATCAGTAACGGGAGTACGCACTCGGGTAAATACGTGGGCGACGCGAACGGGTATTTTGATGCAATTAATTTTACATACTTCCAGTCTGTGTTCTAATTTGACAGACGTTGAATGACATTCTCCCTGAAATCTGTACGTGTCTGTTTTCAAAACGTATTAAATAAACGACAGCTTCAATTTATTAATATTATTACACAAGGAGAAATGTTTCCCCGTCTGTGTGTTTGTACATCGTCAGGAGAGACGATCCTGTAATTAATTTGGTCGCACTGTATTTCAGTAATTATTTTCTCGTTCCGCTCTCTGCTTGCAGAAGACGCATAATTTGTTAATCACTTTCTTTAAAGATGGTAATGTTGATTAGTCTTAACTTGTTTTTTTTTAATGAAATCGATCCTTCCCCCAAAGCCAAATCCTTGATACGCTACGGCTTAGTTATGGTTTAAACAAATTTTTTGATTAGCAAAATCATAAATAATCAAGAAAATATTATCAAAATTTATTGAAGCTTGCCAGACGAAACTAATAATGTACTTAGTTCACCTCGCCGTTCTACGGCGTACGTTCTGTGTGGCCACACTATATTTGCAATTTCATATCTCTAGTGTCCTTTACTGTTTACTATAGGCCTACATTCAACCGCTTTTTGATCACCTCAGTTTGGACATGTTTGATTCTAGGTACTTGGCTAGATTTCCTCCAACAGGACTAATCTATTTCCAATACTTGCAGTCGTTCACAATCGTTTTGATCAACGACTGTAACAGATCCACGGGTAACTACACTTTCTAAACTGGTAAAGAACGTACACGTTTTTGCTTAACGGGTTATCTTTTTCGCAGATGCAAAGAAGCGTACACCTTCTAAAAAATCACAACTTATAAAACACGCGCCGATTCGCAAATTAAACTCTATAAAATTATCCTAGTCTCGATGTAGGTTTAATTGTACATGATTAATACTAGCAAAGAACGTGTGACTTGACTGCCGTCGTCTGGTGACAATAAAGTGTAGTTGGCGCGGAGTGGCGGGCCACTTACCAAAAGAGTTCATGAATAATAAGTAAAACCCAGCACACAATATTCGCGGCAGCTCCCGGCTTGTTCGTCACATTTAGTGAAGTAATTCAGTATAATTCTAAAACTTACAACCGTCGCCAAAAAATGTAATTTCTGATCCACACATTACACATATAGTACATATATCTTCTTCTTATTGTTCTTCTTCTTCTTCTCCTTCTTCTTCTTCACTTTAAGGATAAGGTTATATCCTTTTTGCGGCACCCACCTTATCCTCGGACGACTCACGTCTCTTCTAACTAAGTCTATATTTCAGTGCCGCTTTCGGCAATTCCGGTTCGTTTCCCAAGCAGACAGTCCTTTCCAAGGCTTGGTTGTTAGTTTCATAACAAGTTCCTGTTTATTTGAGGTGATGTTACACCGACGCAAAATCCCCAACCCGGAGGACCAGGTGACTTTTATGCAAGTTTCTTCCTCTTGCCTTTGGAGAGCCAACTCCTAGATCCAAGACAGCAGTTCAGGGGCGCAGTATTACACCCGACTAAACTTGACAATTAGATTCACGCCTGTTATATTCCAACGATCGGCCGGTCCAGGATCATTTCCTTACGCCTTAATTTGGTACTGATGGCTGCTACTACCTTCCGGTCTAGATTTGTACTATTCTGCATCAACAGATTTACATATTGTGGGATGTGGCACTGCACCACCCAGTAGGGTCTTGACTGAGGGCTCCTTTGGAAACAAATGGGAACGAGGGCATTTAGTGCTAACAATATATTACTGAGAAGCAGGCTCATTAGTTACAACACAAAAATGCAAACACTGTGTATAAGACAATTATTAAACCGGTTGTTGGTTATGTAGGTGGGTCGTCTTCTTTTGGTAGTTCCTATCCGTTTCGGATGTTGGATAAAATACAGTCTATTTTAACTTTCTGTACTGCTGCACGGACTAAGTCAGTTATATTCATGCCAAACAAGGTCCTTAAATTTCTCAACCATGAAATTCTTGGTCGCCCAATTTTCTCTTTCCAAGTAGGCCTAGTTTTCCCTGTGGTATGGCCTGCAATAAGTAAAATCTCAGTTCATTTTTCATGAGGTGTCCCAGATACTAAAGCTTCCTTATCTTCACTGTGTTAATAACTTCCTTTTCTTTCTTCATCTTTCTAAGAACTTCAACATTAGTTATATGTGCTGTCCATGAAATTCTCAATATTTTACGGTGTAGCCACATTTCGAAAGATTCCAAGTTTTTAGTTGTGGCTTCAGTCAAAGTCCAAGATTCTACACTGTCGAAGAGGACCGAGAATACGTAGCAGTGTAACAGTCTTATCTTTGTGTTTATTGCTAAATCGTGACTTTTGAATAAACTGCTCATTCTAGTGTACACTGCGTTTGTCTTTTCAATTCTGCTCCTTATTTCTTGAGAGTGGTACCATTGTTCATTGACTATAGTAACAAGATATGTAAATTTGCTTACACGTTCAACTGGTCTTTGGTTTATATTAAGGGTGCAGTTTGTGAACTTGTTCTTAGATACAATCATTAGCTTTGTTTTATTAACATTGATGTCTAGACCATATCTACGGCTGGTTTCTGACACTCTATTCATTAGTTGTTGCAGCCCCTCTAACCTATCTCCAAATATGACGGTATCATCAGCATAACGTATGTTATTTATTCTTTCACCCCTCAGAGATATTCCCACGTCACATTCATATAAAGCTTCTCTAAAAATACCTTCCGAGTGGATGTTGAATAAAAGCGGAGATAATATACATCCTTGTCTACTATATGCAGAATCTGTATGTCTACAATTTTCTCATTATCTACTCTAACAACTGAAAATTGGTCCCAATACAGTGTATGCGAAGTAGACATTAAAAAAAAGAAAAACACTAAGAAGGTTTGAAAGAAAGATCACACGAAGTGTTTATGGTCCGTTTCAAGAATAAGAAATAACCAGAAGACAGATGTGCTAGTGAAGCATGCTAGGATACCTAGAACGCATGGTTGATCAACCAAAGAAAATCCTGAAGGCACAGGAGTACACAAGCGGAAAGAGAGGACTGCCTAAAATAATATGGTTGGATGATGTACTCAGTAGAATGGATGTGAGGGTTTACGCTGATATGGCAATGAACAGGAGACTTTGGAGAAGATTGGTGTTGGAAGCCTGGGTTCACGTTGGGCTGTAGTTCCGAAGAAGAAGAAGGAGAAAGAAACGTAGTGTTAATACTCCGTAGAAATTGCATCATGATAATACCTAAAAGATGCAAAAAAGTTCACCTTTACAAGCATTCTGTTAACGATGAATCAAACACCTGTGCCTATCACATAACAATTTATCAGGTTGAACAACTTGAGGGCGTAAACTTTTTAAACACGGGTAAAGAGAGAAAGGGGATTTTGACGTAATTTATTTTACTGATTTCCAGTCTGAGTTGTAATTTAACAGACGCTGAATAACATTTCTGTGGAAATCTGTTTTCGTTTGTTTACAAAGCGTACTAAATAAACATCAGTTTAAATTTATTAATATTATTAAACAGACACGAGTGTTTCCGTTAAAATCCAGTCATGAGGTTTCTCAGCTCGTGACGTTCTGGCAATTAATTGGCTTTCTCACGGTGTTTCAGTATTTGTTTTCTCGTTTTGTTTTGCAGTTTCGCGCAGAAATATCAGTTTGATTATAATTATTCACAGTGAACAATGTGGGGAGCGGATGGAAAAGCTTGTTTGACGTGTATTTTCACCAGTGACACATTTCTTCACAAACTTTAGTTACTCATTATGCTTTTTCACTTCAAAATTCTGGCAGAATATAATCGCCTACTATAACCCTCTTCTTATGTTTACTACGTTTGTTTTTATCCGTCTGTTCTTTATTATTCTTTTGGATTTCACCCAGCCAGTTTCGACCACAGATATCTCACATTTTCTTCCATCTCCTCTTGTTCTGAGCTGCTTTTTAGCAGGAACGTCTGTTTGATATAATTTTTCCAATATTATATTAACGTGTTAGCAGGTATTTTTTTAACTTTTCCCAATACATCGTTCTCATTTCTCTACATTTCAAAAATTATTATTATTTTTATCACTACACATTTTTAATACCGCGGCTACAGTGTGTCTTATATAATGCATGCAAAGACGTTTTGAGTAGGTTGCGTAAGTTCAACCTTATGTGCGGGACCAGTAGGCGAACCCTTAAGTCAGCAAGTAAAGGAACACGCCTAAAATTTTACAAGGTGATGGCTCTTCCCACACTTCTTTAAGGGGTCTGGGAATTGTACTTTAACGAAAGGCCAGGCCAGTCGCATCGAAGCGGCTGAAATGAGATTGTTCAGGCACGTGGCAGGGTATACTCTCCATGATCATAGAAGAAACACATATATACGGCAGGAACTGAGTACTATGAGTATACTCGACAGGATCGTCTAGTATCGGCTGAATTTGTGGGAACATCTTTGCCGAATGGATGACTGCCGCGTCCCCAAACATCTCTGAAACTAAAAGCTGAGGGGACGGAGAGTGTGGGACGTCCGAAGAAGCGTTGGAGTGACCACGTGTAATCTTTGCCTGTTTGAGGCCGGAACAAAACACCTTGGTTTAATCCGTGAAGATGACGATAATCATCATCATCATTACAATTATTATTATTATTTTTATTTTTGTTGTTGTTGTTATCGTTGTTTTATTATTATAAATTTGTAACTTTATATGTCACGATAAAATTATCGGCCTGTGAAAGAGGATGAAACTCCTCAACGCTCATTGGTCGATACAAAACAAAATCAACACACAAGAATTTCGGTCTCGTGAAAAGTTTAATGAAGCAAGATTAATGTAATGTATGCAAGGGAGGTACGACTTGGTTGTGGACGTCGCCTGGTAGCAGTAGAGGGCTGGTTGGCGGGGTGGAGGGCCCCACTTACCGAAAGGTTCATGAATAATAAGTTAAACCAAGCACACAATATTCCTGTCAGCCCGGCTTGGTGGCCATATTTAGTGCAGACGTTTTATACACAGCCGTCCTCTAAAATCTTACATTACTGTCGTCAAAACGTACAACAAAAATTTAACGTGATAAAGTTTTTCTTTGTATGTCGTCTACAATAATACCAATAATACGACACCAACTGCAAAACATTGAATCTCTTTAATGTGCACGTTTCTAGTTTTCTTCTTCTTCTCCTTCTTCTACTTCTTCTTCTTCTTCTTCTTCTTCTTCTTCTTCTTCTTCTTCTTCTTCTTCTTCTTCTTCTTCTGCTTCTTCTCCTCCTCCTCCTCCTCCTCCTCCTCCTCCTCCTCCTCCTCCTTCTACTTTTTCTCCTCATCCTCTTCTTCTTCTTCTTCTTCTACTTCTTCTTCTTCTTCTTCTTCTTCTTCTCCTCCTCCTCCTCCTCCTCATCCTCCTTCTTCTTCTACTTTTTCTCCTCATCCTCTTCTTCTTCTTCTTCTTCTTCTTCTTCTTCTTCTTCTTCTCCTCATCCTCTCCTTCTTATTCTTCTTCTTCTTCTTCTCCTCCTCCTCCTCCTCCTCCTTCGTCTTTTTCTACTTTTTCTCCTCCTCCTTATTCTTCTTATGATTATTCTTATAATATTTGCCTCATTTCGCCATGCACCTTTGGCTTATCAAATAAAGCAGATGAAAGCTCCCTTTCCATCACATCCTCGGTCGACCTCGGCCTTGCCTTCCAGAATCTTATCCTTTCAGTTTTCCACTACTCCGCCATCCTTCATTTTATCAATCTCCTCATTCAATTCTTATATTCTACTTACTATATAATTTTCAGTGTTGCTCACTTGTCATCTTGCTCTCACACCTCTATTTCGTTCTCGACCGTCTATGGTCTCCCCGTATACTTACGTTAGTTGCTTCACTTTCAATGGTTCATTTCTCTTGTTAATTCTGTTTTCGCTGTCTCTGCCACGGACGATATTATTGGTCTTACTACTGACTTATTATTGGTGGAGGAAATCTGAAGAGATTTTACCTTTTTAGCAAGTTGACTGGGCACTGGTCCTCACAAATTCCCAGGGTTGGATGAAGAGATGTAAGCTCCCAAAAGAGACCTCAGCGTCTCCTCCAGCCAAGACCGTACTCCTGGTGAAATGCCACATCCTACAAGAGGTGACCCTGTTGACGCAGAACAGTACGGATCTAGACCGGAAGGTCGATAAATATTCCTGGCGGAGGACAGCAGTAACCACCAGTACACGTTAGGCGTCAGGGACATGATCCTGAACCGACTTATTTTTGGAATATTACAGGCGTGAAACTAGTTGGGTTTAGTCGGCTGAAATAGTGTGCGTACAGGGGAAAAGTGGTTACCACTTCAGTCCAGTAAGACAGCCAGTTTATGGGAGACAACTCAGACAGGAAATCAGACTAGACGTTAAGCCTGAAGTTGGAAGCACCACGATTATCTTACCCTGCAACATGCTAGTAACATATTCGGGGGAGGGGCATATTAGTTACTAAACTATTGCAAGCAAGATGTAACCGGGCGGGTTAGAAAATCTTAACCGAATGGATGATTGCCGCATCCCCACACAACTATGGAATTATAAGTCGAAAGGGCGGAGTGTTTGGGGCGTTCGAAGAAGCGTTGAAGAGACCAGCTCGCTCCAGTCTATCTGATTGGGACCGGAGAAAACCATTTTTGGTTTAATACTTGTTGAAGAAGAAGAAGAAGAAGAAGAAGAAGAAGAAGAAGAAGAAGAAGAAGAAGAAGAAGAAGAAGAAGAAGAAGAAGAAGAAGAAGAAGAAGAAGAAGAAGAAGAAGAAGAAGAAGAAGAAGAAGAAGAAGAAGAAGAAGAAGAAGAAGAAGAAGAAGAAGAAGAAGAAGAAGAAGGTGACGATGATGATGATGATGATGATGATGATGATGATGATGATGATGATGATGATGACGACGACGACGACGACGACGACGATTTACTACTACTGACTCTTATATTTAATCGTACTTTCATGACGTAGGTTTTCTTGTGTATCAAGCGCCCAGCTGTATACCGGCTAACTAATTTGGTCCTCAAGGATTATATTGGATGCCTCTTCACTTGTCTGTATAATATCTAGATATTTATCTCCATGACTTCTTCAGTAATTTTCGTATCAACCACTAATTTAGACCTTATTGGCACGCACTTGGACACCTCAATGGACATGATAAGGCTGAAATTTCCGCATGATCTGTTAGCCTGTTGTAGAAGTCTCTGCCAGTCATCCTTGTTGCCACATTTGGAGACTATATTATCTTCGCAACATACAGAACTAAATTAGTGATGTAATCGTCCATCTGATAACATATGTTGGTAATCAACTTTGTAATTACGCTTTTCATAATGAGATGTGTCTATTATTACTATTACTATTCCCTGGCCTCCAGAACAACATGGTTCCATTCCTCTCTACTCTGTGCGACTCTGCGCCATCTCTTGACGCCCAATCTTCACAAGCATTCACCTACATCATCCACCCATCTTCTCATTCGCCTCCCTCTTCCTCTTCTTTCTCCTGGCTCTCCAATGAATACTTTTTTTACTGCTATATCCTCTGTCATTCTTTGTACGTGATCTGGCCACCTAATTATACCATGTTTTACTACTGTGACGAGACGATGTCCAGTTCCTTGTGTAGATCGTACAATTTGGCATTTGTATGCCACATTCCGGCATCTGGTACACCCCCATATATCTTCCTCAGAATCTTTCTTTCCCATCTACTGATTATATCTTCTTGGGCTGAGGTCATAGTCTAAACCATACAATACTAACCGCATTACGGTTTTGTAAATCTCGACCTTGGAGGTTCTAGAAACGTTCTGGACTTTAGAATAGGCAGCAAAGAAAAATAACACCTATTTTTCATGGCCAGTTTTGTCTTGAAGTTTCATTTCCATCTAATTTTTGACGTCAAGAGGGACCAAAAATATCTAAAACTATCTACCCTCTCAAATTCACTGCCATTACCTTTATTTTTAATATTCTATCTTCTTGGACATTCTTATTCATCGGCATATATTTTGTCTATTGGCTGTTTACTTGCAGTCCTAGGTTGGTCGAAGCATGCTCCAGAGAGATGTATGCCTCTTCCAGTGATCGACAGCATATGCAATGAACTGCGACCTTCTATTCCACCAGGGTACATTGGTAGCTGCCTTACTACTTTCTCTAGGCATATATTGAAAAGGAGGGTAGACAAGACATCCTCCTGTTTTTCTCCTCTTTGATTTTGGAAATATTCTGTTAATTCTTCTTCTACTTTTACTTTACATCTTGTATCTTTAAGGGTCATGGGAACCAGGTGTATTAATTTGTTAGGTATTTGGAAGCCTTGCAAAATTCGACATACACTAAAAACTCGTTTATCCGAATTTGATGGGATCGTGCCCGTTTCGGATAAACGAAATTTCGGACAAACCGAAACTTCTATTTAAATAGTAATACATATGTAAGTACAGTAACTTTATTTAATAATAATAATTTAAAAGTTACAGTGAATATGACACAATAAACTATAAAACGGCACCGCACTGTAAATTATAGTTTCAACATTACTGGAACAGTCCTATTGCTTGTTCGTACAGTAATCAATCATAGTTTTGCCTAAGCTTTGAAGCTCGTTTGCTGGCTGCCCTATCTCGAAGTCGTTTAATTGTTACAAGTTCTGCAGGGGAAGTTTCAATGTTTACATTTATGTTTATGTTAATTTATGTTTACAATATATGATATATGTTTACAATATAATACTTTATGTTCGAAAATCCGAACAAATCGATAATTCGGAGTACCCCTTATCCCAAATAGTTCTGATTATTGACTTTCTACTTTATATCACGAGGAATCGCTTGTCTACGCTATTAAATATAGATTATAGCGACAGAAAAATGCTTTTGTGTATTTTCAAAATTTACTAAAAATTATTTCGGATAAACCGGATTTTCTGATAATCGCGATTCGGATAAACGAGTTATTAGTGTATATAATTTCTGTCTACGGAATCAAAGTATCTATTATTGGAACTAACAATTTAATCTATTCTCTATTTCATCATAGTGAGTATTAGTAAGATGTTACTTTTAAATGCTTTTATACTGAACTACTTATATTTTTTAAGAAAGAAAAATTATTTTACAGAAATATTTGTTTAATAAATATTAACAAGTATTCCTATAATTTTGGTATAAAACGTAAAAATTGAATTTAAACATATTAGGTAAAAAATTTTGTAGAAAAATCTTGTTTTACGCATGGACAGACTAAGATACACGAAGGAGCGTACAATATTTTACGGCTCCTTTGGGCATATGCTATATTTTGTACGTCCGGATAGCGTAGTTTGTGATAGGCGCATTTGCTTTAAAGCAGCAAGATGATTTCATGGCTGAGCAAATCTTGGCGTTTAGTAGGACTTAAGGCCTATCCATCCCTAAAGGTACTTGACTTTATCAGGTTTATCAGGTAGTGAAAGCAAAGCATAGGCTTAACATCACCATGTACGCGTATACCTTAGAGCTAACATGTGAAATGACCTCAACATTTGTCCCGCTCCTAAAAGAAGTAGCTTTAATACCACTATTTTAAAGGTGTAATGTTTACACAAATATTTATTTACTGTAATCAGAAATGTAAAAAAAAAATGAAAAGATATTAAGAGATAGCCGGAAAAAATTATAATGAAGAAAGTTATGTTAGTGGTTATAATCACAATCATAATTATTACTGTTGCACACCACTATAGAAAAATGTTTCCGATTAGCGCTATCAAGCTTCACAGCTCATCGTCAGATCGGCATTAACAAGAGGAAGTAAAAACCAAACCCTTCACACACCCACCCCTCCCCTCTGGCCACACACAACAAGTTATAATTCAACTGTCCCTTCCCTACCTCCGAGCCCTGTCACCCCCGTCTGTACAGTTACATATTTTTCTACCACATTCCTTGTGTGTGTGTGTGTGTGTGTGTGTGTGTGTGTGTGTGTGTGTGTGTGTGTGTGTGTGTGTGTGTGTGTGTGTGTGTGTGTGTGTGTGTGTGTGTGTGTGTGTGTGTGTATGTGTGTGTGTGTGTGACAGGACGGAAATTCGTATGCAGGTTGTCTGACCACAAACGTGGAGAAGGTAATATAATAGAACAACGAATTCGTTATATGCAAGACATTTCATAGAAGAAAATCATAAGTTTGTGAATCCTTTGGAAGAGTATGAAATTTTAAATATAGTAAATAATACAGTTGAAAGGAAGCTTAGGGAGAAGTTAGAAATATTGAAAGAAAGAGAAAAAGGGTTAGACAATTTAATGAATATTAAAACCAAATTTTATAATGAAGAAATATTTTATAATATAATTAAAAAGTAATAGATAGATAACAAGAGATAGATAAAAGTAATTAAAGAGGACGGGTAGATAACATTAAGAATTAAATTGCATAGGACTATTGGATGTTTTAAAATAAAGGTGAGTGACCGCGCCCACAAGTGTAAATGAGAAAGGCGGTAGGTTTTTAAAAAGAATGTACACACAAACACACACATACACACACACTGACACACACACAACACACATAAACACAAGGAATGTGCTAGAAAAATATGTAACTGTACAGAAGGGGGTGACAGGGCTCGGAGGTAGGGAAGGGACAGTTGAATTATAGCTTGTTGTGTGCGGCCAGAGGGAGTGGGGGTGTGAAGGGTTTTGGTTTTTACTTCCTCTTGTTAATGCCGATCTGACGATGAGCTGTGAAGCTTGAAAGCGCTAATCGGAAACATTTTTCTATAGTGCTGTGCAACAGTAATAATTCTGATTGTAAAAATTATAATGGTAGCAGAAGCAATGGAAATTAGTCTTGTGGTAAATGAAACCAAGACAAGTATTGTACATGATACTGTCTAATTCAGAGATCAGAAAGGCTCCTAGAGATTTCAATGTGAATGGGAAGTGTTTCAAAGTAGTGCCCAGCTTTAGTTATCTATGTGCCTTGGCATCAAATGATAATAAACTTTAGGATGAGTATAAGAGAAAGGATAAAAGCAGGAAATAGATCCTACTTTTCAAATATTAACATCTTTAAAAACAATCTTGCTACAAGAGGTTATACTAACAATTTTGCTTATTCAGTTATACTTGGTAGGCGCATTTCTGACATCAATCTTGTGATAAAAGTTTACCTAAACACAGGTCTGGGAACTCTTTGTTTTATGTTTATGGGCAAGTAAAGATTTTTCTTTTTTTTTAATTAAAAAAAAAAGAAAACGACTAGACATCATATTTACATCGATAAAAACACAAAAATTGTAGACTTGAAGTAGACGTTTGCCAAATGAATTAAACAAATTGATTCAAAGTCCGTTAGTTGTAAGTCTTTAATACAAACATTATAAAAAAGTATTAAAAGTGGCCTTAAAACTAATATTTTTTAATTTTTTATAGAAAAATTTGTATTATAATTTTTTTAATCAATTAATTTTGTCTAAATCTGATAGAGAATTTAATTATGAAGAATTCGATATAAGTATCATCTTTTAAGTTGTCGTACTGGTTATCATAACAAACAGAAATAACACTGCTGCACAGCACTATATAAAAAAAATCCCAGATTACGGCTTTCGAGCCTGTAAGCCCATCAGTGTATTTCCGGTCTCATAACGAGCTGACAAGCTCGAAAGCCGTAATCTGGGATTTTTTTATATAATGGTATGCATGTAACAGTGCGATATAATATACTGTTTGGAAATATCATAGTTGAGAATATTTACAAGGGTAAACAAATCTGTACTTTTATTCAATTACTACCATTACACAAGAATAATCTTATTAATGTAAACAATATAAGTGGCAATGATCTGTGAAATATTGGCCTCCGTATGAAACCACGAGCTCTCGAATGTTCGATATTTAATTTTTTCCATTGTTTACAAGTAAATGTCTGATGTCGTGTTACAGGAAATGTTCTAATCGGGTTTCATGTTTTCACTGGTCGACTCACGATGAATGGTTATTCACATAAACTTCAAATTAACCACATTAGTTTATAGATATTGCAATATCACTACACGTTAGATAAACAGTTAATAAAATTATTATTAACATTTTTGGTACTGGCGACCGGTTTTTGAAAGAGAATCTTTAATCATCTCTTTTGTTTAAGTTTTCCAGCACTTTTTATACAATTTTAAGTAAGACTACAAATTATTTATGCTCTTAACCGTTCTTCAACATTGTTATATACATAGTATAAAAAACACCAGTATAATCGCCTCAAAAAATGGTCATGATGATGCCAGTCATACAATAATACGTAATATCACATCAAAAATTCAACATATTTAACGCCGAATAAAACTCAATCCGCCAATGTTTTAGCAATCAGCCACTTTACATCATTAATCTGTTAAACTAGAAAAGAAGAAGAACAAAAACAAGAAGAAAAAGAAAAATAGAATAATACAAAGAAGAACATACAGAAGAAGAAACTCTGGCGCTGACGTAAGTATAAGGAAAGAGGAATAAATCAAAACGCAAAGAATAATAAAATATTGGGTACGTAGATAATTAAAAGAAGCAAAGATCATTGCAGGTTGTCTACAAAAACCGTATGGACATTGATTATTTTTCCTTTGAGGGCAGAGGAAGAACAAATAATTTAATTCATGTAAAAAGAATAACAATTCCTTGTGTTTTAAAGTCGAAAGGAAATATGACCTATATATTTTTATTCCATTTTAATATATATGTATATTTAATATATTTTTATATATATCTACATTTTAAACATTTATAGTAACATTAACTAAGAATAAAAAATGCACATTCTAATGAATGTTACACTGATATCTAATCTACATGTATAAAGCTCAAAATCTGAGGATTTATGTGTACTGAATACAAATCCACACCGTTACACCGATTGTCACCAAATTTTGCACAGGTAAATTTTGACACAAGGCAAAAAATACTGTCTAATTTCGAATTTAATATTTCCCCCTTTCGCACGATTTAGGCCCTTTTAATTATGCCTTTTCCTTGACGCGTTTAAAGATGTCGACAACACCATTAAGACCAGAATTAATTACAATAGTAACAAGTAAATAAACAAAATCTATTTAGCGGTATCGGAACTGTACATTTATCCATTCCTACAGTACATTTTTGATCTTTTATATAATATACGATTGTATCGATATATTACGATGTGGAAAAGAAGAAGTGTACTAATTGTAAATTGTCCTATTACTTAATGCAAAGCGAAAATACGTGTTGTTTTCATTTGTGAGGTTACATGACAACGGTTTTTCGTTTTTAGTTTACTGCTGAAATAAATAAAAGCCGTGGTTGAGGAAAACATAACCTTTAATGTGTTATACAATGCTTCTAACACAGTAACATTAAAATAAAAAATTTAGCGTTTTTGATTTAACAGGTACGTTATAAATATCTCCAAGGCTTTAGTACTTTTAAATCCTCAAAGGCTGTTGCACCAACATAATAATTTAGTACAAGTTAGAATAGTATAAGTGTTAAAAACAGCTTTGGAAAGAATTTGCCTAATGAGTACAAAATTGTTATACGAGCTGACAGAACGCCATACAGACGGAGACAATAAAAATTATATTAAAATAGTTACTAAAAGTCAGATATTCGGGTGCGAAGCCGCGGGTAACAACTAGTGGTAAAATATAGGCCTATAACGTGTATAGTATATGTAGAATGGTATTTATCTCATATTTTTTATGGAATGAAATTTCCCATATGTAATATTAACATACATACAAGGATGTACAATGAATCAGACCAGAGAAAAGAGGGTAATGACTGAAAATGGTAAGCCAGCAGAACGTAAAACGTCAAAGTTAGAGGAAAATCGTCATAGGATTTGAATTTATACGCTATAGTTATTTACCGATAAAAATGCTAGGGTGAGATCTATTAAATCCATGGATTTATTTATCTTATCAAATGACCCTGGAAATGTGTTTACATTATAGAGAACTCATCATCATCTTCACAACACGTCATAGGCAAGGTTCTGCGTGTTCCCCATTCGAAACTCCTCCAGCCATCTATTTCTAGGTCTACCCACACACCTATGTCCTACAGATTTCTATTTCCAGACTTGTTTAGCCAGTCTGGAATCTGACATTATTTATAAGTGTTCTTTCCACCGTTGTTTATAATCTTTTAATTTTTCATTCACGTTAAAAACTTTTAACTCTTCTCTTATGGCATCATTCCTTACACGGTCAAGATTAGGACGCCTTTTAACTCGTCTGAAGAATGCCATTTCCAAGGTCTGTATTTTACTGTCTTGTTTCTTGGTTGTTGTCTATAATTCACACCCACAGGACAGTACAGAGACTGCTATAACTTTGTAGAACTTTAATTTTGTATTTGTTCATCTTTTTATTTGAATTAACAATCTCTGTAATTCCAACTTTGTCGTGCTTACGTGTTAAACTTCTATTTGTCGTGTTCCAGACGGACGAGGCTTTTTAATGTTTCCACCATTTTCAAGTCCTAAATCACGATGAAAATGTGGTTTAGAACTTGAAAATAGTGGAAACACTGAAAGGCCTCGTCCGGAATATGACAAATAGCAATTAGCACGCACGACGTACCTTGTTTTTGAAATTGGTTGTCCCACAGATCGCCTGAAGCTTACCTAACTTATCATTAATATCATAATTCCTATCATAGCTAATATCATTTTCCAAATAATTAAAGTTGGTCACTGATAAAGCTTGAAAACCGATTTTGCAAATCCGATTTGCTTGTATTTGACTTATCATTAATATCATAATTCTTATCATAGCCAACATCATTTTCCAAATAATTAAATTTGCTCACTGATAAAGCTTAAAAACAGATTTTGCCAATCAGATTCGCTTCCATTTTTTTTTTAAGTACAATGCAAGTTGTCAGCTAACAATAGCGCATTCAAATATCTGTCTCGTCATAGCTTAATATCAGGGTTCCACTTCCTTCCCAGATTGTCAATAAAAATGTTAAAATGATTAGGTGGTATACTGCACCCTTGTCTAATAGATATTTTTTGAAATATCCTACAATTATTTTTAAGAGCTATACTTGTTTCGTTATATATGCCTCTTGTATAGTTCTTATAAGTTGTTGAGGAAATCCCTGTTCTTTTAATATTTGCCACAAAAAATTTCTATCTACTCTATCAAAGTCAACAAAAGCTATATGTGTTTCTTTATTGAACCCACGATGCTTCTAAAATTATTTGAAATTAGTAATATTAAATAATAATAAAAGATGTAGGCCTACATTCTAAAGAATATTATGCTGATATCTCATAGCGAGAAATGCTATATATTGTTACGACGGTCTACTTGATCGTCGTAGGTACAGTGGAAACAAAATACAAGACACCAATTAAGTCACTAATCACCAGCTTTAATTTTCACAGTTAAACAGTTATTAATTAACAACACAGTCTCTTACAACAAATCAAATAAAAATTGTTCACACGCAATAAAATGTCAACTAATATTAAAACACAATTGTATTACAATATACTACCCGATTATAAACACTTCACTAATAACCACTTGAACGCACAGAGTAATATCGCACGTTAATAACTCTCGAACCGCACTGTAATTTATCGCGACCACAACTGAAAACCAAGGCGCTGCCGTCTAGTATTTATACAACGCTCACGCACCAGAAGATTCCAAACTACGCATTAGCGCCAGTGTACGACGTAATTAATTGTGCCCTTGACACAGTCAGCGAGCGGCCGCCCGAATTCTGGCACAGTCTAGCAAATCCGTCGAGAGTCACGTACGCTACACGCATTACTTTCCGGATCCCTCTGGAACATTCGATAAACACGTAGATTGTTCTCTGATGTCGTAACAATATTATATTTTCAGAATACAGTGTATGATCTTATAGTATATGTAGGATGGTATTTATCTCATATTCTTTATAGAATAAAATGTATTATATATAATATTAAACATACATACAAAAATGTACAAGGAATGAGAACAAAGAATGCCTCAAAATGGTAAGTTATTATAGTAAGACCGATAAAAATGCTATGCTAAACTCTGTTGAAACTACTGATTTTATGTAATGACCCTGTTAGTGTGCTAAAGTTATAGAAAAACAATTCCGTAAAATATGGCTTGTTACAACCATTTTAAGATCCTATCCTTATGTATTGAATTAAATTGAAGTTACTGCTAAGTAAACATAAAAAACATGTTTAGAATCCATCACAAACCAACTGATTACAGTCGGTCGAATAGAGTTGGTCAAACTACGACTATAATATAGCCACAAAAAGATTTCATTCTTGTTGTAAAACGTTTAATGGATCAAAATTAATATGACGTAGGGAGGGAGGCATGCCTTAAACGTCGGCGTCGTCGTTGTCTGGTGACAGTAGAGGGTAGGTGGCTCGGAGTGGCGGGCCACTCACCGAAAGGGTTCATGAATAATAAGTAAAACCCAGCGCACAATATTCCTGTCAACCCCCGGACTGGCTGCCATATTTAGTGCAGACATTTATACACAAAGCTTACAGCAGCCGTCCCGCAAAACGTTATATGCTGTCGTCAGCATAACCAAAAAAATTGTGGATAAATTAAATTTTAAGTCGTATCGTCCTAAAGGTGGACGTAATCGTGTTTGTAAGTTACGACAAGTGGTATACGATATTTTGTGAATGTTAACAGATTTCTTTAGTAAAATTTACAGTAGGCGACATGACGCTTGGTACCAGAATTTATCCTTAGTTTATTACTGAACCCCACAAAGTCTTTCATCACTGGAAGTTATAAAACGCATTTTGTTTTTTCCAAGAGAATTAGCAGTGTTTTATATACTGTCGTTTAACTAGTTTTCCAATACTGGTACTCTCACCTTGCATTACGTGTATGTTACCATTAGGTTAGTGAAAAATTTGTAACTACCTTTCAGCTTGTAATTCATCTTGATCTCATATATTAAGTCAAACAGTTCTTCTGGTAGCTACTTGTCTGCTTCCAAAAATAATGTTTGAAAAACCTACAGGAAAGCAAAGACTACTCTGTAACAATTTCAATATTATACTATGTGTGGTAAAAAGAACTTCATCATAATTTTCCAGTATTTTTTCACATTTCTCTTCTGTTCTATAAATAAAGCCATAATATAACGATAATAAATTATGTTCATTTCATTGAATTATACTTAAAAAAACATAAATAGTTATGTATTAGTATGCAAACGTTCTTATATGGCTTAGTATACAAACTGGATTTGACTTGGAATGTAAAAGGAGCTTTAAGTAATTACTAAACTAGGTGATTAACAGCCCGTAACACTTGATAATAAAAATTCCGATAAGACAGAAGCCTTAAAATGTTATGACTGCCAGCCTTATGGTTACGTTTACAAATTATGGCGTTTATTTACAGTGATAATGATTACCTGACTGTGTCATACCGATTAACCTGCTCAGTGGAGTTCAAACAACGTCTTATTAAACAATAACTGGCATACTTCCTTTCCACTTATGTAGCTTCTGTAAAGTTGTATATGTCTGTACAGGTTAATAATGGCAGGGTGAAATATGATTTAAGAATTATTAAATTAAATGTCATTGAAATAGGAGTAACAACATTTTAAAGCCTACTAAAAAAATAGGTAATTTTTACAGACAAAGCTAGAAATTTTATTTTAATACGTAGAGGCTTTCCACACCGCCTCGTCCGCGCTATTCAGAGCCTGTATACAGGAACAACTATTCGTATAGATTTAGATAAGGGAAGATTATCTCAAGACGTGGCCATAAATCAAGGTGTTAGACAAGGCTGTACCCTCTCTCCAATTTTATGTAATACGTATATTGACAAAATTTTTCGAGAACGGATGAACGTCTGTCTTGCAGGTATACAGATCTCGGATACGGAATTACTTGGCACATTACTATACCCAGATAACCAAATACTTATAAGGAAGAGTGAAAGGAAGGACAACGAAATCAAGAGAATGTTAAATAAATTTAGTTATACCTGTAGAACAATAAGACGACTATTGAAGATTAAAACCCAGAGGGAGACACAGCTAAAGTTCTATAAGGTCGTGGCTGTGACAACTTTAATGTATGGATTGAAAGACGGACTCTCCTGCAAAAAGATATTTCAAAAATATAGGGTTGTAGTTTAAGAGAGCATCTATGAAACGACGACATAAAGAAAGATCTGAAGTTACAGTCGGTTCTGGAGAGAGTAAATGAATATAGGAAGAATTCAAAGTCTCATGTGGAACGCATATTCATTCGTAAACAAGTGTTTGAATATAGGTCGGGGGAACGACAGATCGTGGAAGACCTTGGAAAAAATAGTCAGAGACTCTGTGAAGTCGGAACGGGCTATGGCCCAAGCCATGTAGTGAAGAGGAAGAAGATAAAACTTTGGTAACCTTAATATTTTGATATGATTAATATCTCTCTCAACAGTTTTTTCCAAATTCTGCATCGCCTTTAAAAATTTTCTAAGATATCATTTACAAAAAAAGTTATATATTTTTTTCGTTCCCGTAAATTTGTGAATATTATTAGGTATAAACTTATACGTATCTACGCAAACACGTGTGAACTGAAAATATATTTATGACTTTTCTACATTAATTCACTTCAAACCTGTGTATTTCTTTTTCTTTTTCCGGAGCTCTATATGCTGGAATGACCCTTGGCTTCCACCACCACTCTCTTCCAGTTCTCTCTCTCTGTTGCAACGTTCCTCCAGTTTCCTACTCCCATTCTTCTTACATCTTTCTCCACCTCATGTATCCATCGCCTTCTGGATCTGCTCCTTCTTCCTGTTCCTTCCATGTTTCTATTTACCATTTCCTTGGCCAGTCTCTCCTGTGGGATTCTCTTCACATGTACCAGCCAGTTTATCCACCTTGCCAGTGAAGTCGGAACGGTCTTTGACCCAAGCTATGTAGTGAAGCAGAAGAAGAAGCGAGAAGTTTAATTATTATCATTCTGATCGTAAATATACTTCCTGTAAGATTATAACGTGCTTAAATTGTGAAATAAAAAAGAGAAGACACATACGTAACCTTTGATCAATCACCGCGTCGCTTACTTTAATTTTTCCCTCCCTCCTTTACCTTAAAAGAAAGTTGGTCCTGCTAAGTTTTGTTAAAATTATAAAATATTCTGTTTTGAAAAATTAAAAGAATTCACAGAATTAACGAAAACAAACTTAATAAGGCAATGATAGTACAGAAATATGTTCTGTCAGAAGATAAATTTGATGAAGTGTAACGAGCAAGTAAAGTTTCTGTGGAACTGAGCAAACAAGTCAGATGTTCCACGACCTCCATTGTACTTGCCGAGTGATTAACAACTGTCATCATTTCTTAGCGTAACAAAACGAGAAAATAATTTCTAAAACACGGAGTAAAAGCCAATTAATTGCCGTACCGTCAAAGGGTGAAACATCTCATCTCTTCTCTGACTGGATTTCAACAGACAGCAGAAGAAACGCTTCTCTCTTCGTTGAATAATAATATTAATAAATTTCAGTTGGTCTTTATTTAGTACCAGCTTTGTAAACAAACAGAAACAGATTTTCTACGAGAGTGTCATTCAAACGTTTGCTGAATTAGAACAACACAGACTGAAAATAAATGGAATTAATTGCGATAAAATCCTTTTTCGCTTTCCGCCCGTTATTAACAGACAACTCGTAAAGAGGGCGAACTTATAAATTGTTTTAGCTCATGTAGCACTGTAGTAGCGGGGCGTCGTCTTTGCACCCGGTGCATGATTGCAGCATCTGGGTCGAGCCCAATGGCTGCCTGGCGATATACTTAGGGCTGTTGCAGTAAACGGGTTCCTAAAACTGGAAGGGACAACCGCCAACGAATTAACTCAGAAGGCGGGGGAGAACGAAATCATTTTTATTTTTATTTTTATTTATCGTTGGGCACTGCCACTTTCACCGATTCAGGTGACAGATGTCACCTGTCTCAAGCCCAGCTAGCGGACGCCATGAGGCGTCGGTCGCTCTCCGCGAGGCACAGAGCCTCCGTGCCAGTGATAGGCGCGACAAACAGCGCGATCGGCGTGCATGGTGGGAAGGAAGGACAGCTCTGGGACAGGGGCAGATGTTAAAATGTGTACAGCGTTTATGGCGGGTCATCGAGTTTTAGCTCATACTACGATTTTATCATCGTCATCATCATCATCATCATCATCATCGTTGCCGTCATCATCGATATTTTCCCTCTCAGTGATGACTGTAAACAATATTGTGTTTGCAACAAATTTTCCCGCGTGCACAAAGATGTCTCTGCTTTTTCGCTACGCGGAGGCATTCTTTTTATATCGCGTTTGCAAACAATAAGTTTTTCTTTTTACCGGCTCGTTGTTATCCAAACTGGATAGGATAAGATTCTTCATGTAGGCTTGATCCCAGCAAATCCCGTGGCCCTTATGCCTTCGCTACAGAGATGAAAATACACGAAGAAACCAAAGTGAAATAACAACATATGTTTTTTAGTCACAGTCAAATGTCGTCAACGTACAAGATATATGTTATATCAGATACGCTGGGAATATCAAGTGTCCCAGTACCTTGGGCTTAATTAATAAAATTATTAATTTTATTTATTTATGAGTAAATATTTGCGGAATAAATACAATATATTTATGAACAAGTATTTATTTATCCAGACATATTTATTGAATTGGTTTAAACAGCGGCGTATTTACGGCGGGGTACAAAAAGGACCGGATCCCCCCCCCCCAACGAACGTCGAAAAAGTTGACGAATTTTGTCAATATCTTAATTTTTATGTTATTTTATTATTTTTTCAGCTGTGTGTTTCAATAACGCGTATTATTATTGTGTTATTACTGTTTACTTTAATGGGACTGATTTATGCCACATTAAAGATAGTCATGTTGATTAGTCTTAATTTGTTTTTTCTTTTGTAGAAGCCGACTCGACCCCTGACCCCCAAAAGCCAAATTCTAGATGCGACACTGGGTTTCAAAAATTTCAGAATTTTATAATTTAAAATTTTTAGGAAACATAATATTTGTTACAATTATGCAAATATTTAAATTAATTATTTTATTATATTCATAATCATGTTACTAGAATAATTATAATTAGTTTTGGTCATTTATTTCTGTTATAGCATTTCGTATGTGCGCATGCCCGTGCGAAAGCTTTCACGATGAATACCTGTTGTAGCAGGTTTTTGGATATATTCGCGTATGCAATTTTTAAAGTGCCGACATTTCGTTTCGTAATTCGTTCCGAAGATATTCCGGGATTACGAAACGAAACGTCAGCACTATGTAAATTTCGTACACGGATACCCAAGAACCAGCTACAACACACACACACACACACACACACACACACACACACACACACACACACTAGATAGAACTACAAGAATTGAAAAGTATAGAAGAAGAATTAAGTGCACAACCAGTGATGATCAAAATTGCGAAAGAAGAGTAACAACTCTTGTGGAATAAATAGTCCCGGAAGCATTTAAAACCTATCCATGAAGTATCAGGCAGAAGAAAAAAGCTGTTCACCGAGGGCAAGGCTGTGAAGGCCGAATAGGCCACAAGGCTTGAAAGAAACGAAATTTACTTAATTGGAGGAATCATGTCAGAAATTTGAGTCGAAATAACTGAAGAAATATTCTCACGCGAGCTTCCGCGGCTGTTGCCCATTCTGTATTTTGAAATTGTCTTCCGGTATAGACCACGTCGATTACATCTTGTATGACAACGTTCCACCCATATTACAATGGATAACGTCAGGACTATGTGACCATTATGAAGACAGACCTAAAGAAACCCATTGTAGTATTGGTGAAAAGTTGACTTACACGGCATATTCTAGCGGAAGAATACTTCATATACAGACCTGAAGAGGTATTCATCATTTGCAGCTTCAAACTATATACAGCTTGTATTTCTATATGTAGCGAAATGCTTTCATTTAACTAGAGAGCATAGTCCGAAACGTTAGGTTTACACTCTTTTAGCGATATTAACTTCGTTTTGCGAATTCAGTAAATTAAAACACACTTTTTCATGACACAAAACAGCAAAGTTTTGATTAATCGCGCTGTTTGCCTTTTCAGAACCGCAAAAAAATGAACGAATGCTTCTAAAAATGTTAACAGCGAACAACCTGTGGAGCACACGCCTTTCTCTTGCTTGCTTTCATAATTAATAAACTTCCTGATTTCCAACTCCTGCTCGACTTTACCCGGCTGTTCGCCTCAACCGCCACATTACTTACTCCGCGTTTCTGTATAAAGTGCGCAAACCACTTTTTTTTTGCTTTCAAATAAATTCTAACTCTTTGTCTTCTTATCTGCATTTCCGCCGACGTAAAACGACTGAAATAAATTGCTCCTTTTCTTTGAAAATGCTTTGTCCCAAATTTTTTTTAGCCTTTTTATTTTTTTCCTTTCTCTTTTGGAATTTTGCTCTCCATTACTCTCACAACAAGTATTTTTCCATATTAACAGCATCACATTGTCATAAGGTCACAATACAATTTTGCACAAAATACTCTTCTTTTATATTCATTTTTCTTTGTTCCTCCCTAAGTCCCTAAATCTCTCCTTTTATTTCACCTTATTTTTCCCTATACGTTTCTCTCAATCCTCGTTTGTCTCTCAAATTACCTGTTTTTTATATTTTTCTTTCTTTTTTTACTCGTCTCATTTGCTGTTTCTTTCCATTTTTTGGGCATCAGTTTCTATAGTTTCTCTCCTTGGATTTTATAATAAGTACTTTGCAAAACTGATGGCATTACTTATAAACTTTTTCTTCACTGTTTTGTACCTTACTACCTTCATATCTCTTTCCCTCTTTTCTATTTTGTGTTTTAAATTCTACGATCATCTTTCGCTTTCCCCGTGATTTTCTATAAACAGATTGTCATCTATATCTAAAGTATATTCCTGTTATTTATCCTCATTTATTTACACTGCCTACCTCTATCATTCTCTCTCTCTCTCTCTCTCTCTCTCTCTCTCTCTCTCTCTCTCTCTCTCTCTCTCTCTCTCTCTCTCTCTCTCTCTCTCTCTCTCTCTCTCTCTCTCTCTCTCTCTCTCTCTCTCTCTCACTCACTCACTTGGTGACGGCAAAGGATCATTAAAGTGATGGCGGAATAATTTCTGCGTAATCACAATTGAATCACCAAATTTAAGAAACAATCCACTACAAACACAGTGTGTAGCAGTCCACTGCTCCATTGTAACTGAAATGACATCAGGTATGTAAGACCACAGCCAGTCCGATTCCTGCTTGCATGCCAGGATTGCCAACCTATGTCGTTTTAAAAATTGTAAGATTCTCGTGGACCACCCTGTATATTCAGAATTTTAAAGAAGCTACAAACTCCTACACGATTGGTGAACTTGAGCTGGTAAAAAAAGCGGTTTGTCTTCTGGTAACGTTTCGACAAAAGTCTGTGGATATCACTAAAAGATATTCTTGTGCCTACGAAATAGGCAACTTACGTAACAGAGATATTTACTAGCTTACAACGTATTTCGTACGCACTAGGCTTTTCTACTCTATCCGACTGGTTGAGTTTTCCACATGCGTCGCGTAGGACATTCTCGTAGCCTGTTACACCGTACAAGGCCGGTTATAAAAGCGGCGTTTTGGATGCGAACGGCCCGAATCGAAGCGATAAGTCTTGTTACATTATACCTTTTGACAGTAACGTCTACGTAAGGTACTGCGTAAATGAATAATTTTTTTATTTTTTTCCGATACTGATTATTAGATAATTGGAGACTTGAAAAGTAGTTGTATACAAGTATCTGTGCTCACTTAAAGGATTATTAAAGTTTTAATTAAGGAATTATCTGGTGTTCAATTAATTTTTCACTATTTAAAGACGGCGATCCATGTAATCGTCGAAACAGTGTGAACGTAAAAGTATTTACTATACCGTAAATATTATGAAACATCAGGCGAAAGTAACAATAATTAACATTTTAAACAAGTGCCGTACATAAAATAAAAGTAACAAATGTAACTATTAATCATAGTGTACACTGTAGGTATACAACGTTGAAAATGACCTGCGCAGAACTGCCAGACGCCAGGGATCTCGGGTCCGGCCGAAGCCGGATTACCCGCGCGTCTTCCTTGCTCACGACGATGCGGGAGGAGCTGGGCTAACGACCAGCTTCGTTGAATACCAGTCCTTACCAAGACTGGTGTCCACTGGCCCCTTTACCCCGGCGATATCCTAGCTCGCTTACCACTGGTGGGGGCTTGCAAGGATCGTCCGGGGCAGCGCTACCTAACAGTCGCGAGCAGGTTAGGGTTTAAGCACTGATGCGGCACTCACCAGGTGAGCCCAGCGCAGTCCTCTTCTATTCCTCGCCAGCAGATGATATCCGGCGAAGGTGGTCCTAAAAAGGTCTTCTGCCAGCTGCTACTTGTACCAGCTACTTAGTTTACCGGCAGCAGCTGGCTCCTTGTTCCTTTTTCCCACGAAGAGAAAGGCGGTAGTATGCCTCGTCCAGCGACGAGGTGGCCGAAACAGCAAGCTGTAGTAAGTCCAGCGGAGAGCTGAAGAGAGCGATCCGAAGAGCAGTCCTGTTCAGTTGGAAGCTGGAGCAGAAGTGTCTGCTGTCGTCTCTCTCTCCTTCAAAAAAGTCAACCCGCGAACAAACATTTTTGAGACGCTTGGGATATTTATAGGAAAAGTCACGTGACGCAAGGCCTAAATTCACTACCCGAACACCGTATGTGAACTATACAGCGTGCCGTTGATTAGGAAGGGAAGGAGAGCAGTAAGAAAGAAAGTGGAAGAGAGAGGAGCCGTACATCTCCACTCTGCACGTACTGAAATCGGTGATGGCTTTTTCTAGATATTAACTTTTCCGAAATGTTTACTTTTCAAAAACACAGGCTTTCTACTTAACGTGCATTCGTTAAATAGGTAAGGATTTTTATTTATTTTTTGTTCACTTATTTGTCTATTATACAAAAACGTAATGTGAAATGGTATACGAAATTATTATAATCGAACTTAGATGTAATGAAAGAATATTAAATTGACACCAATTATATCGTCTGAAGTGAGATAGGTCGGTAAAAACCTATAAAATGAATTGTGGATTATTAAACTAATATATTTATTGCAGAGAACGATTGAAACTAATAAAACCACTAAAAAAATTACGCGAGTAACCATAAAAGTATAGTAGAATTGCAATAGTAAAAAAGTCTGTAAAATTTCAATGTACGTAAATGAAACATAAATTTCAAGGCTATAAATAAAAGTTTTCTTATTGAATTTAAGATCCAGACTATCGGGTTATGGTCCCAAATAAATATCCTTCCAACGGATGTTGCTATCTGACGTTTCGGCCTCACCTCTGAAGGCCGTCTTCAGTGAAAACGGTTTTAAATACAACTGACACGGTGTTAAAAGCCTTTGCCACAGTACCGTGGTTTTACTGACGATCACCGTGCTAGTTGTACTTTAAACCTTTTTCACTGAAGATGGCCTCCATAGGTGAAGCTGAAACGTCTGACACCGACATTCGTTAGAATGATAATTATACTAGACCATCGACCAACAGCTCGGATCTTAATTTTAATAACTATGACGCCAACCGTGAAAGCCTCAGAAATAGTTAAAGGTTTATCCAACAACAATATACATTCCGCGTTTGCCACACACATACACACAAAAAACCACAGCTACACCAACATAGATACTAATCTTGAAATATTACACTACTTACCCAAAGGTCGAACTTAACACAGCAGAACAATATGAAATATACAAACACCACACAACACAAACAAACAACATAATTAACGACCAATTACAGTATAAATCACATACACTTTTTGACACAATTATACAAAAAACTAACAATAATTTGGATCCCCGAGCCAATCCCCTTCCTCCACCCCCCACTCTACCTTCCAAGTAAAAACCGTTACAAATTAATGGCAGTCTGTCTCAAAGCTGACGAAGGCGAACACCACGACGAAACGCGTTCGACAAGAAAAGACAAGTAAGTTCACAAGTTGAAAGTATCATTGGCAGTCTGTCTCAAAGCTGACGAAGGCGAACACCACGACGAAACGCGTTCGACAAGAAAAGACAAGTAACTTCACAAGTTGAAAGTATCATTATTATATAAAGTGTAGTGCTGTGAAAAAAGGTGATGAACAATCAAGACAACTATAGTTAAAGGTTTTCTTATCTAATCGACATAATCAACTGACAGAAACAATTATGACACATGGAAGGAATGATTGGCTAAAAAATCCCAGAGAACAAATGTTCTTGGTCGTAAGAAAAGCGCTTAGGATATAAACGGCGTAGAAGAAAGATATAATTAAAATCGTTTATTGTTATCACGTTTTAATAAACACTACAGTATAGCCACCTCCTTCTGTTTCTTCTTATGAATATTTGCAAATCAATTATCAGTGTTTTCCTCTGCAAAATAAACAAAAAAGCATTAGGAATAGTAAAACAGGTTACATTGATCAGAACCAAAAAACGTTAAGGGCGAGGCTTTCATGTAAACCTGCGTTTAATCTAAGAACGTCTTTGCTTGACGCAGCAAAAACGAAGCCATTAGTTCATCGTTTCTTACAAAGGGATTTACTTTTTTTTCAAAGACGCATGATTTTCTTTCGTTAATTAACCCTTGTTTTGAAAACTGACGGAACCGGAGTTTGCGCACGGGGAGATCTCCTTGCTTCGTTCAATAGGTAGGCGCGCAGACTTCATTCAGTTTGTTTTAACCGACCTAATGGAATTAGAAGTTTGTTTGAGTCGCGGTGGAACGAACTTGAGTCACGCTCCTCGTTTGTTTTGTTCCACTTCTCGGCCCCCTTTATTAATTATGTTCCTGTAATCAATGTTTTTAAAAGTATTCTTACTTTATTTTAGATATTAACTTTTCCGAAGTGTTTACTTTTCAAAAAATACAGGTAAACTTATTTCTTTCTACTTAACCTGCATTCCTTAAATAGGTAATGATTTAAATTTATGTCCCTTATTTGTCTATAATACAAAAAAGTAATTTAAAATGGTATTTGAAATTATTATAATGGAACTTAGATGTAATGAAAGGATATTAAATTGACGTCTGAAATGAGATAGGTTGGTAAACAAAAAATGAATTGTGGATTATTAAACTGACTTATTTATTGTGCAGAGAACCATTGAGACGACTAAGACCACACACAAAAATTTACGCGAGTAACCATATAAGTATAATACAATTGCAATGGTAAAACTTTCTGTAAAATTTCAATCTACATAAATGAAACATAAGGGATGCCAATAGCTAGCAACGGCTTCTCCAAACAGAATCAATAGATTTAAAACATTCTGGGCTTAAAGATGATCGGTCGTTTTCAAATCTTTAAGCCAAAACTTTTATCTGTAACCATTGGTAGCCATCTTCAGAAGAACAACGGTAATGAAGTCCGTACAGAGCTTAAGCAGGAAGCAAACAATAACCTTGCCGTAGAGGCACTTTTCTACATAAATTGTTGGCCTAGCGCTGGCTTATGATCTCGGCTAAATAGAGTCCGCACACACTTTCATGAAGACAATTGATATCAACGCTTGGGCCAGCCAGAGAAGTCCGCCGTAACTGAACAGGAGACCCTACCATCTTGTTTGAAGAGTAACAGCAGATCCTTTCCGCAAATCGGAGTTACTTCTTCCAGTTACATACAGGAGCCACCAAGATACACACGCACCGTAACAATTCCAATTAAAGATCTGGGGAGAGTTTGCCGCTCAATATATCATGTATCTCGATACTAAATGTTGTCGTTGAAGAAATACTGATGAGAAGAGATACTGTTGTGATTGACCGAGATCTAAATTTTTTTTATCGGGGGTCCTACATTACATTCTATGCCGCATCCGGCATTTCGATCGCCATTCCTCCCTATCCTTCCAGTCATCATCTTCAATAGCTCAATCTCTCATCCTTTCCCCAATTCCTGTTCTCCATTGTGTTGTCAGTCTTCTTTTCTTCTCCTGTTTTGTGGTGTGTAAGTCAATGCTTTCTTTGTCCGTCGCTTCTCCTCCATCCTCATCACGTGGCCATACCATAGCAATTGTCTGGATTCTATTCTTTCTGCTGTTGTAAATAGGCGCCCTGTTTTCCCTATTATATCTTCGTTTCTAACATGTTGCATTCTAGAAATATTACACGTTCTTCTTAAGAAGTCCATTTCTACAGTTTCTATCGGTGTACAGTGCGAGTCCAGTCCGACAAGTCCGAGTACAGTCTGGCTGTACTCGAAATGCAAATTTAACACATCTAGTTTTAAAATAAGTGTTGCATTAGATCGTGGAATTCGGTATCATAACAAACATGTAATGTGATGAACGGTGCCCTAATAAATCAGAATAATCTTAGATTTCGTGGTTTACATAATGTTAAGAAAATCTGTGTTTTTATTTCAACATTTTATTTTATCACACTTTTAGGTGTTTTACTGAACAAAACCTACTTAATTACGATGTTGTTTAGAAGGAGTTAGCCATTTAGAACTTCTTAGGCGAGTGAGTTTATGTTTGTCGTAAGCTACTAGGCATGGCTGTGTTAATAATTGCAGACGACAGGTTGCGAAAACCAGCTTTCAAGTAAACACCTTTTGAAGAGCAATTGTCGGCCGTCCTTGGAAGAATTTGGTTGCAAAACCGTAACAGGTCACAACGCCTAATTCTTGAAGTTGTTGACGACTACTTTTAGTAACATCAAATAGATCACACTTTCTATAATGAGGAATAATATTCCTAACTCGTTAGTCTGTTAGGAATGGTTTTACATTATAAAAATGTATAGTTTTTTTTTTTTAATAAGCCGTGTTTTTTTTTAATAAACTTGTATTGACAACAATGTAACACGGGACACATGTGTGACTAACATATCTATTATGGTGGGCCGATAGAAGCATCGGCATTAGATGCACATCCCTAAATAAAATTTTAATCTACACCTCGGCCAATCACAACATTATCTCTTCTCATCGGTCCCCACGCTTAACTCCAACATCCAAGGTCGAGATACACGATATATTGAGCGACAAACTCTCCTCACATCTTTAATTGAAATTGTTATGGTGCGTGTGTACCTTGGTGGCTCCTGTATGTAACAGGGGGAAGTAACAGGATCTGCTGTCACTCTTCAAACAAGATGGTAGGGTCTCATGTGATAACGCATGTTACGGCGGACTTCTCTGGCTGGCCCAAACGTTGATATCGCCTGTCTTCATCAAAGCGTGTGCGGACTCTATTTGATCGAGATCATAAGCCAGGGCTAGGCCAACAATGTGTGTAGAAAAGTGCCTCTACGGCAAGGTTATTCTTTAGTCCCTGCTTAAGCTCTGTTCGGGACTTCATTACCGTTGTGCTGCTGAAGATGGCTACCAATGGAATTAGTAAAACGCTATTGACATAAGTCCATAGCTCGTAACATTTATCATTAACTATTTTATGTCAAAATGTAAAATTTCCATTTTTAATGTTAAAAATGTGTTTTTCAGGTGCAATGCGCGACCAACAAAAGTTTAAATTTATTTATCTTCCTGTGCTATTCTATACTTATCTAAAGCTGTAGCGTTTGACTTACATAGAAAAAGTTTCTTTTTTTCAGTTACGAAAAATTGTTAACAATGATCAGTTTTTATGATTTTCGGGAGCGATGCGCAGCCGAAAGATGTTAACCGGTGTTTTATTTCTTTTTTTTATTTTACTTATCACTCCTAGGGGCAAGTTTTCCGCCGTATAGCGAATCGAAAAAAAAAAAAATATATATTTTTAGCCCACCCTAATATCCATTAAGACAATCCATTTTGCCCGTTTAACTGTGCAGTGCAGTCCAAAACAGCCAAGTCACCTCTTTTTAACAGAACTAAACATTATAAACAATACAATCAGTACTGTACTATACATATTATTGTGCCTACCTGGTAATCCATATAATTTCCGTATCCCATATGGTTGCACGTGCAAGCGCAATGCTGAATGTGGTGGCGCAGGTCGAGGTCCAACTCCCAGTGGGGGCAGGCGACCGGGGAAGGGGCAGGTGGCACCACGGGGGGCGGTGGCCCAGGATACATTTCACCTGTTCCCAACACTTTGGAAAACCGTTTTTTTTTTTTGCGTCTTCTCGCTACTGAATTCTCTTCTTATTTTCCAATACACAATTCTTCACTAACTACCGCACAACACACGATAAAATTTATAAAATAAAAAACAACACAATCAGTTTTTCACCGTTAACAACCGTGTTAAATCGGTTCGGTGTATGCATTTGTTTTTAAAACTTTCTTATAAAATATAGGTTCGGCAAATGTTGAAGATATCGTTCCCGTGTCCCATCGCGTAATTGACACTATATAAATTTATTCAAACTAACTGTCCATGAGACCATATACATGCTGTCCTAAACACGATAAATAGACGAACATATAATATTATGTATTTAGCTAATATACGAGTACTGTATAAATTGAGCAACTACACATTAAATAATTAACACTTAATTTTTCATTATGTAAAAATTCCTATTGGTCATCGGTTGATAGTGTTTCTATCGTTCCTTGAACTGTTTGTTGTTTTTAATATTATTGGTGAGGGCGTATTGTTGTTTTTCTTCTCGTTATCATTGTTGTCCATTAGTTCATAGTTTGTTGTAAACGACAATAGTAATGTTGTTGTCAAACGGTCGCACATCGTTCTTTTCATCTTAACAATCTCTTGTTATCGACAGAGTCGGTATCCAAAAAACTCTTCTGTTTTGCTGTTCTGTAACTGAAAACAAACGAAACGGTTATTAGCAACAACGTAAAATGGTAGATTAATAATGCTAGTAATAATAATATTAATAATAATAATAACAACAATGTTGCTACGACAATTACGAAACGCTCTCGAAAAGTCGAGGGTGTCGTTCTACACGTTTCTCGGCTAGCTCAGCTGGTCCAGTGACTCGGTCAAGGCCGTGGACACAAGTAACTTCCAGACTGTTCGAGCTCTTGTAAATACCAAACGTATGATGGCATGAGGCCAGGAGCGTGGAAGATTATTCTAAAACATTTGCGGGATCTATATATAAGCCACAGCGGCCAGCTTACTTAGTTAAACAGGGTACACTACACTATACTATACTATACTATACATTATACTATATTGTACAGTGCGGATCAAGTGGTTGTTGCGTATTGATGGGAAGTGATTACTGTGTTATAATTAGTGCGGTATTGTAATAAGACTATATTATCATTGCGTGTGACGAAATTTAAACTGAATTATTATATGAGAGTACCTTGTTAATTTCATTGTTACTTTTGATTAATTGAAGCTGGTAATTGGAGTTGATTTTGAGACGGCAACGTGAACGGTGGTCTGTGGCAGCGGACGATAAACAACTCGTTAGACGGGTTTTATCTCAGCAAACACAGATAAGCAATTTGTGTTGGTTTATAATGGTTTATAGTGGTTTTGGTTTGAATTCGATATAGTTAATGCAAAAATATTTAATGTATTAATTTTTAAACTATAATTTTGTAAAATTTATTTGTAAAAAAATTAGTGCGGGAAAAATACAATTAAACAAGTGAACAGAGTAAATAGTTAAAAAGAAGCCATAAAAATCAAGGTAGGACTAGATTATAAGTTTAAATAATCCTGAATGCACTGAGAAAAACTGATTCTCTGAGGGGTTGACCTGGAGGAGGTTTTTATCGCGGTGCCTTAAAAGATATTAAATATAGATTAAATAAATAAAAAAAATAAAAAATAAATAAATAAAATAAATACAGGAACGTATAAATAAATTACACAAGAAAGTTGCCTAAAGGTTTAGATATTTAGTTTTAAGAAAAATACAGTTTAGTGGGAAAAAAATGGATAGTGACGAGTACACATCGGAAGATACGAAAAGGAAAAAAGACGTGGGGAAGGTAGATGATGTATTTAGAAAAAGCAAAAAGACAAATAGAACACCCCAAAAAGAGAAACAGGACAAGGAATATAAGATATATATGCTAACAGAAATGATGAAGGAACTAATGAAAGACATACAAGAAATAAAACAAAATCAGTAGACATACCAACAGGAACTTAAAGAACTTAAACAAGAAAATGGAAAACTAAAGGAAGAAAATATAATGATAAAGGAAAAGATGAAAAACATAGAGGGCAGGCTAAGAAGACTAGAAAAAGAGCAAGTTAAAAATAATATAATAATCTCAGGATTAGAAATAAAGGAGGAAGATGGAGCTGGATTAAAACATGGATTAGAATACTTCATAAAAAGAACAATGGGGTAAAATTACAGATCAAAAAAGTCTGTAATAGGATAGGATAGGAGTGATAGGAACAAAAATTTGCAAAGCGGAACTAGATAGTGCATATGAAAAAGAAATGGGAATGAAAAATAAAAACAAACTAAAACAACTACAAGATAGAATTTACATAAATAATGAAATGACTAAGAAAGAAAGTGAAGCCCAGAAAAAGATAAAGGAAATAGCACAAGAAGCGAATAAAAAAGGAAAAAATACAAAAATAGGGGTTCAAAAAGTGACGATTGACAGAACAGAATGGAAATGGAACAGGGAGCAGGAAGATCTAATAGAAAACAAATTAAAAACTGTTAACCCAAAAAACTGATAAAGCAAAATAAGGACAACGATCCATGCAAAGAATAAGGGCATGAGAAAGGAGACAAAAAAGGAGATGAAGAAAATAGAGATAAGAAAGTACACAAGAAAGATAAATAAATTAATGATGGAAAAACAGAAAAATGGACGAAAGAGGGAAACTATGAACTATGGGTCATATGGAATGTTAGAGGACTAAAGGGAAAAAAGTAGAGCTAGTGAAGGAAATGAAAAAACTAAAACTAGATATATTAGCAGTTACTGAAACCAAAAAGAAGGATAGAGGTATGGAGCAAATCATAGAAGGATATAATATATTTTGGTCAGGAGTAAAATATACAGCAGTGGCATAAGCCGGCGTGCCAATAATAGTAAAGCCAGAATATATGAAAAAAACTGTAGAGATGAAAAAAGTAAACGATAGCATATTTAGCTTAGTATTAATAATGGATAAAGAAAAATATCATATAATAGTAGTTATGCACCAAACGACAACGCATCAGCAGAGGAAAAAACAAAATTTTTTGAAGAGGTTCAAAAAGAAATAGATGCAGCAGAAAATAATAATATATTGGTCATGGGGGATCTAAATGGCAGAGTGGGAAATGATAACACTGGAATAGAAAATTGGCTAGGAAGAGAGGGAGAAAACATGAAAAATAATAATGGAAGAAGAATAATTGACTTGTGTATGGAAAATGATTTAGTTATCGGAAACACAAAATTTATACATAAGGACATACACAAATTTACGAGGGAAGAAAGAAATAGAAAAGAAGAAATAAAAGATAAAAAAAGAAAAATAATAAAAGAAAAAATTAAAGTGTATAAACTTCAAGAACGCGTAACAAGGGAAAATTATCATAAAAAACTAGAAAAATTCAAGAAGAAAACAGTACACCAAAATTTGGATGAAAGATGGGAGAATTATAAATCAAGACTTAAAGAAGCAGCGAAAGTTAGTTGTGGAGTAGCACAAATAAGAAATAGGGTTACAAAGAGGACAGCATGGTGGACAAAAGAGATAGAAAAAGCAGTAAAGGGAAAGAAAAAAGCGTGGAGAACGTATCTGAACAATAAGACACAAGATAACTATGACAAATGTAAGACATAAAGAATAAAAGTTAAAAACCAAATAAAAACGAGCAAGGAAAAAACATGGACAGACTTCAGGAATAAACTTACAGAAACATATAATGAAAACCAGAAATTATTCTACAACACATTAAAACAAATGAGAAAACCCAAAACAAATACGCTACAACATTTAAAGGACAAAAATGGAAATATCCTAATGGAAGAGACAAGTATTATGGAAAGATGGAGAGAATATTTTAAAGATTTATTAGAGGAAAACGAAAACAAAGATAAGGTTGAAGAGGAAGAAGAAGAAAAAAGAGAAGATACTGAAAACATGGAACAAGAAGAGAATCAATTACAAGAAGAGGAAATAAAAAGAGAAGAATTCAGTGAGGCAATGGAGAAAATGAAATTAGGTAAGGCACCAGGACATGATGAAATAACAACAGAAATGATTGAATACGCAAAAATGGAAAGAAGTTTAAAAGAACTTTAAAAAAAGTTACAGTAGAACCTCTGTTAACCAAAACAAAAGTGGGAAAGCGGTTTTGGATAACTAAAATTTCGGATAATAATTACAATAATTAACACATTTTTTAAAGTTTGTGTTAAAACAACTGAAGGCACTATACAGTATTATCAAAATATTTTAATAGAAATCAAACTATTTACATAGTCATGTTTAAACTCTAGTTTTATGAATTTTTTTGAAAAAATCTTTTATTTTCCTTTTATTTTTATTTTCACCCACTCCCTTGTCTAAAAGGGATCCACGAGGTGGTTGACCTGACGGGTGACGCTCTATGCGTGCTTTCTATCTCAAACAAACAAAGCCTCTTTGTTTTGAATAGAGCAAATCATATGACAAATCACACTTTACAAACAATGTTTGTTACATTAGTTTTCGTGTTTTACCCGGAAAACAAATTTTCATTGTAAAAATCGCGAATGTATAATTTTTTTTTTTTTTTGGTCGGTCGTTTCGGTTAAATGGCATTTTCGTAAAAAGTGTTTCGAATAATGGAGATTCGACTGTACTACTATATTAGCGTACACAGCTAAAAAAATAATACAACAGCCTAATAATTTAGAGATTAACAAAATTTGTCTATTCTTTCCGACCCTTGGGGGTGCCTCGTCCCGTTCGTCTCCCTTCCGTAAACACGCCCCTGATTATCGACATTCTTATCCGATTACGTGAGACGTGATATTGATATCACCACTATCGCGTTGTGTTGCCGAGCCGCGTGTAATGTATATGTGTGTTATGTGTCAAGCGAGATATACCAGAGCGAAGACGATTACATAACGGTATCGAGCTGACAGGGCGGGTCGCGTCAAGGGAACTGTCACATTACCGTCGTGCCGTGTCGTGTCTCCTTACTGCTACTGCAGTAGGTTACCCGCGCGCTAAACAATTGTGCATAATTTACCACATCAACCCTCCCCCTGTTGTATTAATATTCGCGTAAAACAACTGGATACAGTGTCTGTGAGCCACTTGAGGAATCACTGAATTTGCATAATGTTCGTGTATACATTAGAACGTGTGTGTGTGTGTGTGTGTGTGTGTGTGTGTGTGTGTGTGTGTGTGTGTGTGTGTGTGTGTGTGTGTGTGTGTGTGTGTGTGTGTGTGTGTGTGTGTGTGTGTGTGTGTGTGTGTGTGTGTGTGTGTGTGTGTGTGTGTGTGTGTGTGTGTGTGTGTGTGTGTGTGTGTGTGTGTGTGTGTGTGTGTGTGTGTGTGTGTGTGTGTGTGTGTGTGTGTGTGTGTGTGTGTGTGTGTGTGTGTGTGTGTGTGTGTGTGTGTGTGTGTGTGTGTGTGTGATATTTAGGATGTTGGATTGCAGAAGATAACGAAGAAATAAATGAAATAAGAAAAAGGATTATTATTATTCCGGCTGTACAATGTTTACACATTTTCCGGAACCAAAGATTACAGAAGCGATTGAATTCTCATCTTCCACTGCTGCTTGTCCATCCAAAGATCTTCTCAGTTTCTTGTTCCCTCAATATAGTCTAAATTTCTTCTATCCAGGTGATTGGTGGCCTTCCTCTTGTCCTTCTCCCTAGTGGGGTCCACTCAATAACGCTCCTTGGCAATCTTTCCTGTGCCCAAGAAAAAGCACACAGGCGGCAAATAGAGCACATGCTTCGTTGGCAACTATATTCAAGACAAGTAATATCCACCGTCAGTCCAAGGTCACATTATATAAAATCATGATTATGCCGGTGATAATGTATGGCAGTGAGACTTGGACTCTGAAAAAATGAACCGCTAACATAGTCAATACCTTTGAGAGGAGAATATGTTGTATGTTGTATGTTTTTCAGGATAATATGTTGGCCAATCCAAGAATATGGAGAATGGGTCACAACAAGGAACTATACAAGCTGTATAAAGACAATGATCTGCCCACCACCATCCAACTACATAGATTGCAATGAGCAGGACACATCATTAGGAAGGAGGGCAACCGAGTACCTGGGAAGGTACTATTTAGTCAAATCGAAGGTAGAAGGCCTGTCGGAAGACCCACCTGCATCGCTGGATTGACGCAGTAGCAAGGTATGTTGACACTGTACTTAAAATAAAACGATGGACATCAATCGCCAAGGACAGGGAAAAATGGAGGCGGATGATTATGGAGGCTAAAGTTCGACTCCGAACTGTGACGCCATAAAAGAAAAAGAAGAAGTGTGTGTGTGTGCGCGCGCGAGCGCGCGAGCGACACATTTTTCATTGTTTTGGAAGACGTCCTGTGTCGCTTATGACTCAGCCCTCGAAGATCCCTCTACTCGTTCTTACCTTAGACTCTTACTTTGCTTCCACTTGCCCGTGGGTAATGTCGCTTGATTTAATCTATCTACCTCTTGGCCAAATCCTCTTCTTTCAAAATCTGACGATATTAGAGTATACGATGGCTAGGGATTTTCTTTTTCCTCTTTTTTTTGATGCTCTTGTGGCTGGTGTGCTGAAAATCATGAAGGGAAGAAACCTGGAATAAAATACACCACGGAGCTTTCCAAAAAGGAACATAATCTTACGGTGCACAGGGCCGGGGATCGTCAGTACCGTCAGTCTGTCAGGGGTAAACGAGCGGGTCTCGTGACGTCGTTGTCCTACGGCCGCGAAACCTTGGGAGTGAGTCGCTTAGACCCCTTGGTACACCATGAGCTTAATGAATTTGTGCGAAAAACGTTACAAACCATAAAAATGATGGCTTAAACTCTTCAGAATGAACAGTAAGCTGTAAAAGACACCACTTTCTGTGAACAGAATGACTATTTTTGGTAGTGACTCAAATGCCCTAGCGCACCTGAGGTAGCAAAGGAGACCCAGACAAAACAAAACACTCCACTTCAAGTACTTAAACCTGTAATGGTTACGGAAGTCTGAATTTTCTACCTGCGTCCGGAGTCTCCACTGCGAAATCTCTCTCCAACCGCCTTGACTTCGTAAGGAGAGAAGACACTGAAATAGCGGGACAGAGTGGAAGAAGAACTTAATAGATCCCAAGAAGAGCATCTCTGGTGGAGGCTTCTGATAACATCGTCAGACCTATGTTCCGAGGGTAGGCCTTCTGGAACAGTGTAGCATGTTAGCATCCTTCAGGCGAAGACGGTGGACTTGGACCGCGTGTAAGTAAACGATTATACGTAAGCGGGTAGAGGGCAGGAAAACCCTACCCTGAAATAACGTGGTTAAACAGTTTCATACTAGCTCCAGATTGGTAAATGAGGGGGTGTAAGTGGGTGGTCCTTCTGAGATGAGAGTTCCAAATTTTGTGTTGTTGTTGTTGCTCGACCGTTACTTATGTCGGTTACGCATTCAATACTGCTTTATGGGGCGGAGATATGGGCTGGTGCACTCAAACTCGAGAAATACAGACGACGCATGTCAGCAGTACAGCGACGTGGCGCCCTCAGAGTGGCTTGCTCCTACCGCACGGTTTCGGAGTCCGCGGTTCTTGTCATCGCGGAAATAATCCCAATCGATCTGCTGGCAAACGAACGGAAACTGGTTTACAAGAGGAAGGCCCAAGTAGATACTGTACAACCTCACAAGGACGCCAGGGCCAATACTATGGTTCAGTGGCAAGAAAGGTGGTCCAGTGACACGAAGGGAAGATGGGCCGCTAGGCTCATAAAACCGTTAGCTGAGTCGATTGACCGCAAACATTGCGAGATTAATTATTTCATAACGCAGTTTATAACTGGCCAAGCCCTGTTCCGGGCTTACCTATATAGGATGGGGAAAGTAGACAGATCAAATTTCAGACAGGAATTAGACGATGTGAATCACACATTTTTCACCAGTGATAGATAGAAAGAGGAAAGGCAAACCCTGGAAAATGTAGTGGGACAGATCTCACCCGAAAATGTCATCGGAATAATGCTAGAGAGCGAACACCACTGGGATCAGGTAGCAGCCTGCATAGAGAAGGTATTAATGCAAAAGAAGGAAGCCGAAGATGATCTTGCTAGGGCCACTGTCAGAATAGCAGAAAACAGGTAACGTGGACCCACTGAAGGTTTAAAACAGAGGAACGTCCACAGGACGAAGTACAAATGGCACCACCTTGAAGTATTGCGAAAGCTGAGTCACGAGGTGGATCCATTCCGTGGACAACAGGGTTTGTGGTTTTGGTGGGTGCGAGTCCCACACACCGTAGGAGTGCGGACCCTCCTGCGGCGAATATTAGTTTTCCACAGTTTCATCTTTATTATTATTTAATTATTGTTATTATTATTTAATATTTTTTTTGTATCGGCCAGCTAAGGACCACATGCCAATTTCAATTCTTTACTCTTTGTTCTTTTCTTTTCCTCCAATATTCTTTCATCTTTTCACTGTGTCTCTTCTTCCTATCTTCAGTCCACTTTGAACCTGCGTTTTTCTCTCTCCTACCCTGAACTTCTTCCATTTTTAACACTTTTTCCCGAAAAACTACTCTTTCAATTGCTTCTTCTGCGTGCATATTTTTTTTCTAAATCCTTTTGGACTTCTTTAATCCAACTTGATGTTGACTTCTTCCCCCACAGATATTTGAAGATTTGCTTTGTCAACCTATTGTCTTCCACTCTATATAAATATCTAAAAAGTAATAGTCTTTTAGTATTATTTACTATTATTATTATTATTATTATCATTATTATTATGAATATTATTATTATTTCTTTTTCTTTGTGAAGCCAGATTAATATTAACAGCATTTACCCGTTAGGTTATGATAATATTAACTTGCAAGAAAATGTTTGAAAGTTAGTTTTTACTACACTATATGCGAAAAGTCTTCTACAAGTTTTTACAGCCCAAGTAACAACAGACCGTGATTGGATTGTACTCATAGATAAAGAGATTTATCCGCGATATAAAAAAAACCTGCAGCCACATCCCACTACGCCGCTATTTGAAGCATGTGGAAAATTTCGTACACAGAAAATTTAAGACTTTATAACAAAGTACGTTCTGAAGAGATCGTGAACCATCAGACAAAATTAATGTGACGCTTTAAAGTTGTTGTAAAAAGTGTGCTTTGCCAAAATACTAAAGCTGTATTTATCTTAAGATAAAACTTAGACATGACTTTCTGACACTAGTTTATTAACATCCGTATAACAAATCCCTGTCACAAACAAACTTTTAAATCTATGATGGACGAGAGTTTGTCAACTTTCTTCAACCGAATGAATGATGTTACACTTATGCCTTGAAGCGAATCTATAAAACTGAGCGAGTTCACAGAGGTCAACTTGTTTTTCAGCGAAACAAATTCACCCCGGACGCCAATAAGTTAGTTCTAGTCCTAACACAATCGTATTAAACACTTTCCACTGTTCGTCCTTTCTTTCGTTATATTTTTTATTTAATCTAATCTTGGACAGGAGTCAGTTTTATAGCACTTGTAATATATCCAGTTGAGTTAATAAATACCAAATAGTTTTACATTTATGTAAATTATTTTTTATTTTTTTATGTGTCACAAGCGAAATCAGGGTAACTTAAAATATCGCTTTATTTCATAAATCATTATTATACACGGAAAAGGTTTTCTATAGGCCTTTATATTATTCATTACAATATACTGCAACTGCATTATTTAATAAACTGTTTGGTGGACGTACAGTGGAGGCTTTCTCCATTTAAAACCTCTGTAGTCTTTATCCAAAAACAGCAGTCAGTTCTGTCCTTGGCATTGATCTTTGTCATAGTTTATCTTTAGTATTTCTTTCATGAACAATTTACAATAATATTGTAGACGTGTAGCCGTTATACCTACTGAAATGACCCAGTCGTCGATATTTCCTTCTGCTGAGGAATTTCTATAATGTTTCTCCTCTTGTATCCTCCTAACTGTTTCTTAATTTCTCGCCACACACACACGCGCGCGCGCGCACGCACAAGCGAGTTACAGCTGTCAACACTTCTCGTATCCCAATCTGCATCTGCTTTTATCTTCTCAGTCGTCAGTATTCTGCCCTTCACTGCAGCATTAAATTTGTCTTTCCACTATATTTTTGGCTTTACTCTTTCCTTCTTTGGCTAAGGGATTCAATTCTAGACCCAAACAGGGCATTTTTCTTCTCACATCAAACGTAAATAGCAGAATATCAAAGGAAAATAGCACAGTTAGAAAATTGCAAGGAATATTATGGTAGGGGAAAGTGACAAAGGTTACTAAAATACGTATCTATAAGACAATTGCTTTGAAAGCAAAATAATGAGAATGATATACGGCCTAATAATAGAAGCATGATAGTGAAGATGCCTTAGACATGTTGAAATTGATGAAATATTTTCCTTGTTGCAGAGGGAAGATATAGTGCGCTTCATAAAGGCAAAGCGGATACGCTGGCTAGGACATGTGGATAAAATGCCACAGGAGAGACAGCCCAAGCAAGTGCTAAATGGAAACATGAAAGGAACAAGAAGAAGGGGCAGACTCAGATGGTGACGGATACATGAAGTGGAGGAAAAGTTAAGAACAATGGCGTACAAAACTGGAGGAACTTTGCAACTGTGAAAGAAAACTGGAGGCAAGCCAAGAGTCTTCGCGGCCTGGCTTCGGAAGAAGAAGAAGATAAGACGATAGCGGAATTCATTGCAATTTATGGCTAATAATTTTAGGAAATTCATTTTAAAATGTATACAAAAAAGCATCAGAAGTGAACTATTTGAGAAGATGGTGCAGAAAAGCAACGAATACAGTAAAATTAAGTCTATCAAAAGAGATTATATGGGGAATTTATTTGGATATTATGAACACTGTGCAAGGAAAACGAGTGTTCAGTACTCCAGAGGTGCCTTAAAATCATCTAATTTTCCACTGATTCCCTTCTCAGTGGTCCACAATCCAGACCTATTCAGCACAGACAAGACTGCAATCCACAGGGCTACACTACACAGAAAAGACGATACAGTATTGTTTCTTTTTGTTTCTCATCATCATCACTCCAAGGACTAGGCCTTAGACCTGTTCCGAAACCTATCTCCTCCTGGGTCTGCGACATCTCTCTTCCCAGTAGGGTGATAACCCAAGGCAGCCACAGGTAGACGGATATCAGCCATGCGGTTCAAGTGTTCACACCGTCTCCTTCTGTGGTCTTCAATCTTCTGGTGCAATGATACAATGTTTAAATCGTGTCTAATATCCTCGTTCCTTCTCCGACCCAAGAGACAACAACCTTGCGTCCCTCTTAGAAATTTAATTTCGGCTCCCTGAATCCTCTGCACGTTCCTTTTATCAAGCGTCCATGTCTCACTAGCATACAGGAATGTAGGGACAGCCACAGTTTTATAAAACTTCATTCGGGTATCCTTCTGTGTTTTACTTTTCAGGTACCTATAAATCATTTCGCAGCCTATTTGTTGTTTTAATAGTTTCATATATTTAGTTTAATATAACGTTTACTGCTAAACGTTTCGGCCGCACCACCGGTGGCCATCTTCAGTAGCGGAAAAAATTGTGTTCGAATAGATGACACGCCGAACACGTCTCCCAATGAACTGGGAACAAGCAACAGTGAGTTACGGCTACGATGCCTCTATTTATAACTTTTTGGCCGCTTCAGGTGTATCGCGCGGACCAATGAGAAGCCAGCTCGTCATACTCGATTCTGATTGGCCATGGAAAATAAACCATGCCAGACACTATTTAAGGAGATGCTTTCTCCATAGCGGGCTTCATCCCGAACCCATTACTAGGGAAGAGGTCACAGATCGGCTCGTTGAACTCGTGCCGAGAAAAGCTCCTGGCCCGGACGGCGTCTCGAACGCCGCTCTTACTCGACTCCCGGAGCGAGGAGTACTTTTCTTGGTCGCGCTGTTCAACGCGTGTCTTAGACTGGCCTATTTTCCCCAGAAATGGCGTAAGGCAACGGTCATAGTGATCCCGAAGCAGGGAAAGGACGCTTCCCGTCCCGGCAACCTCCGGCCCATTAGTCTACTGTCAGCCACGTCAAAGGTCCTCGAACGTCTCGTACAGCGGAGAGTACTAGATCATCTACGAAACTTCGATGTACTGGTCCCCGAACAGTTCGGCTTTCGTGTGGGGCATTCCACCACTCATCAACTGATGAGACTGGTGGAATACATCACGGACGCCGGGTGTCGGAAAGAGCAGACTGTCGCCTGTTTCCTAGATGTGGAAAAGGCCTTTGATAGTGTCTGGCACGACGGGCTCTTGTTCAAGCTCCGGGAAATCCAGCTCCCAGATTGCTACCTTCGCTTGATTGCTAGCTTTCTGACGGAGAGGACTTTCTGCGTGCGAATAGACGACCACGTCTCTTCCGAGAGACGTATCACAGCCGGGGTACCTCAACGTAGCGTGCTAGGGCCTCTCCTGTTCTCCGTGTATGTCAACGACGCACCCAGAGAGCCTGGAGTCCAGATGGCTTTGTTTGCCGACGACACGGCGGTCTATACCGCCGATCGGAACGCAGACTTTGCTATCCCACGACTTCAGCGCGCACTCGATGCGTATTCGACGTGGACGGAAAGCTGGAAGGTTGCCGTCAACGAAACCAAGAGCTCCGCGGTGCTATTCACAAAGCGCCGGAAAGAACCACGAGGCCGAGTGAGACTCGGTAGAACGTACCTGCCCTGGTCGAGGGAAGTTAAGTACCTCGGTGTCCACCTTGATCGTCGGCTCACCTGGCGTACCCACGCTGAGACGATGCGAAAGAAAGCGTCCGCTCGTCTCGGTCAACTGTTTCCGATACTTGCCAACAAGGCTATGACCCGCAAGTTGGGTAAGTTGATTGTCAACGCGTATCTGTTGCCGATCATTACCTACGCTCTTCCCGTCTGGGGCTACCTCGCAACCGTTCATAAAAGAAGGTTGCAAAGCGTTCTCGATAGAGGGCTTCGGCTAGCGGCCAAAGTCCCCTATCGGTTTTCTTCTCGTCTCCTGAGAAGAGGACTCGGTGTCCGCTCCTTGGATGACACCGCAAGGCGACTTGCACGTAAATTTTACGTCCGAGCTGCGAGGACCCAGACAAACCCACTCATAGCTGGCCTTGGCAGGTACCGCATACGTCCAGGTGAATCTTGGAAACGGCCTCGACAAATACTGTACTAGTCGACCTAGTACGAGCATGTCGTTGTAGCGACCAAAAAAAAAATTAATTAACAATATTCCGTCTGGACAGGACCACTAGGCAGGAGCCCCTACCGGAGGCTCGGTACTAGGAAACCATTGGGTCGTCTCACGACGCTCAACCCAACAGCTCTGACCACTAGCGGGCTTCATCAAACATCACCCGGTGATCGTCGTGGGAAAGAGCGTGTTCAGCAACTGCGGACTTTTCATCATTTTCATGCGGTGTCATCTATTCGAACACAATTTTTTCCGCTACTGAAGATGGCCACCGGTGGTGCGGCCGAAACGTTTAGCAGTATTTTAAGCAATCGACCACGGCCTTTCAGCCCGGAAGTTTTAACAGATAATCATAATGACACCGGCCGTGAAAGCCTACGTACTAAGTTTATTTCATAGTTTACACAAAATTTAATCCATGTTCTTCAATCTTCCATTATAGAATGACAAAAATCGCCTAACACATCAAGGACGACTTACTCAATTAGCTGTGACTCTAAACTATGCATCAAATAGGGCTAAAATTGTAGACGATTGTCATTAACATGTGTACCAACATCACATAAAAACAGTTTTTTAATCGGACACTTGTAGTGGTGGAAATTGCAAAAGTGCACAAGCGTTTTGATCAAACCTCGTTTATAAAACAAAACCAAACCATGTAATCAAAGTAAATCATAAAACCATTTTGCTTGTGGATAAAAACCAGGGAATTAATTAATTGATAAAGTCGGGATAAACTTTTTTGGGTAGACCATGTCAGTAGACTGCTTACAGTGTTAAAAGGCATATTTTAATAGCCGTATTCAAAACACACAACTTATATGGTATGATTACCTTCCGGGAGACAGACACCGAATAGTGTACGAGAACAAAAGAATTAGAAATACTAACTTCCTTTTAACTTCTTGCCACGTGAATCCAACCTAGAAATTCACGCCCTACAATTTAGCACCAATTATCAGCAGAGTTTGGCTCCTAACACTTCTGTAATGCCCTTTCTCTTTATCTTAGTTCGGAGATGGCTCCTCTCTCTACTCGAAACGAACAAAATTTCCTGTAAGTCTCTACATCCCTCTTGTAGCGTTAGGAGTACGGAGATGAAGCTGCCAGTCCACGTTTGTGCCTCTGGACCATGTTTGTGTCTCTGGACCAAGTTTGTGGCTGCTCAGTTACAAACCAAAATTAGAATTTGCTGCTAGTCAGCCTATACAGAACAACAGCGGCAAACAAAGAATTATGGACAGGCCACCTAAGAAGCAACAACAAAGGCACCTGAGCAGTTCGGGTAATTTACTTCAACAAAATAAAGACCAACAGGAATGATCGGCATGACTAGAGATTGTGATGTAAGTGAAATGACATATGGTTTGAATTGAAGAAACTTTGAATAAACCATCCACTTCTCAGGGCAATGTTTAGTCTCATCAATTGTATTCATAAAACATGAGTAGAGCTAACGCAAGGAGAACTTTAAACACAAATATTACTAGGAGTGTCACTGACACAAATGGACGGAGCATTTGATATTCGTAATAATTTATTTATCAGTATTTTTACAATCAACCGTCTTTGATCCGTTAGATAAAAAGATTCGTAATAATTTATTTATCAATATTCTTACAGTCAACAAAATATATACACTTTTATGGTACACACTTTTTATTAAACACACTACATTATAGTACAATATACATTAATTGTCATTAGACATATTCCACAACCTTTGCAACTCATCTCTACGATCAACCATTGATGGACTTCTATTAATTTTTAGCAGTCTATCAATTTAAACACCGGTTTTAATAATAATCCTTCTAATGTTTTCACTCTTGAAAGAGCAACATACGTTAATCCAACATGAAATTTATTGTCTCCTAAATTGTCTTTAAAAAAAAAAACAATAACGTTAGAATAGAACCAACGATAATTATTTCTCAATTGCAGTGTGTGCGTGTAGTGTTTGCATCCATTACAACAGAATACCCTTTCAATTTCAGCGTTAATATGCGTTGTAAATTTTGTTGAATGCAGTAGAATGTTTCTCCAAGATGACGGTTTGCTGGACTGGAGCCAGCCAAGAGAGCAACTAAATAGCTGTTTCTGCCTGTTGGCATCGCAAGGAACATATTATATGTCCTCCATATACCACCCATATTCTCTGCATTAGCCCATTTACAAGTAATTAATTGTCAGTGGCAATGAAAGTTGTTAGTGGCAAATTATTGTTCACTTGTGAATACATTGCAGATCAGTATTTTGACAAGAAACTAAGTGTCTTTAGTTTCCAATAAACGCTTTGTTGAAAGCACAATGAACCGAGGAATTTTAAATTATTTGAAAACAACAATAATTATCATGAAATTTTCTTCTTCTTCTTCTTCTTCTTCTTCTTCTTCTTCTTCTTCTTCTTCTTCTTCTTCTTCTTCTTCTTCTTTCCTTCTCCTGCACCTCATATTCAACCTCATCCTCCTCTTGCTTTAGAAGATACGTCTGTTTATAACCAACTTTACAGCTGGATACAATTCCTTCATCTCAATCTCGAGTGTCCAATTAATTCTTTATTAGTTGCTCAATCTTTTCGGCCTTCTTGACTAATCTATCGCTACCAATGTGGTCAATATCTGCCAATGTGGTCATTTCAGAGTTGCCGCTTTGTCTTTATCAAGGCCGCTTTGTTTACAATTTTAAATTTTCCAAACGTTTATGTTCGTTATTCTGGCTTGTCGTGTCTTTGCTATTATTGTTCTCAATACTTCATTCCAGATACCTGTGTTTACGTTCTGGTTGTTGAATTTCCGCTCTTACTTCTGCTCCAAACATCACTGTTGACTTCATTGTATCTATTATGCTCTAGTTTTTACTTCCAAACTTAAAAATACATTTTTGTAAGACAATATTATTCAGACAGCCTGACACCCTGTTCTACTTGTGGACGCTCATTTCTTTGCCTGTTAAACCACACGTTCTTATGCTTTATTATTAATATTCATCATTGCATGTTCTTTATTTGCATAATTTGGCAGCTTAAGCCTAATTATTTCCTATTGAACCACAGCTTGTTATCATTACCATAACACAGATAGTTAACTCCCATTCTCTGCTCTACAATTTTGTCATCACATCATAAAATCAAATAGATATTTAAAAATAATTTTTAAGGAGAAATAATAAACGTTCTGTAGAATTAGAACAATTCATAGACACATGAAAAATAAAACACAGGCGTATACCGTGAGAAATTTTACAAAACTGTGGCTGTTCCCACATTCATGTATGTTAGTGAGACATGGACTGTTGGTAAGATGGACGTACAGAAGATTCAGGCAGCTGAAATAAAATTGCTAAGAGGTACGCAAGGTTGTTCTCTCCTGGATCGTAAAAGGAACGAGGATATTAGACGCGAATTAAACAATGTATCGTTGCATCAAAAGATTGAAGACCACAGATGGAGATGGTGTGAACACTTGAATGCATGCCTGATATCCGTCTGTCTGCGGCTACTTCGGATTATCACCCTACTGGAAAAAGAAATGTCGGTGGACCGAAGAGGAGAGGGGTTCCGGAGCAGTTCTAGGGCCTAATCCTTGGATGACGATGAAGTAATTTATGTTATCGCATACCTCTTGTTGCATGTTTATGAAACGGTCTTCAGGTGTTTTTACTATTTCTGCGCCTAGAATTAAGTATAACACACATCAAGCATTCATTCAAGCATACCAAATCTATCGAACGTAGACAATAAATACGCGGCATTGAATCACTCGCAAGCAGGATGTAGTCACAGAACTGAACTCGGCGTTTATAATAGACACGCTATCGCTGGCGCTTGTTCGCAGTGGATAATTTCACCTCGAGACATAGAACTATGAATCTCTATGTTATTTTCGGCAGCATTACGCTACCTCGTCTTTGTGTTGGTTTCAATAACTACCAGAACTGTAAGAAAGTCCCAGTATATGTAATGAAACCAAAAGTATACAAAACTAAACTATACAGATAAAAATAAATTGGAAATGAAAACACTTTTACATAAGGCACTCAAGATGGTAGAGAGAAAGAGAGATATACATTGCTACAATTACGTAACACTCTCGACTTTTCGCGAGCGTCGTTGTACCCATTTCTCGACTACCCGAACAGGTGCAGTTTCTTGGTCAAGGCCGTGCACTCTAGTAGCTTCCAGGCTGTTCGAGCAATTGTAACTACGACAATTATGTTGCCATGTCGCCAGGAATATGGAAAATTATTCTGGAACCACTGCGAGATCTATATAAGCAACAGTCAGTTACAGTGAGCGATTTCTTTAGTGCGGATTAGTGGTAAGTGATTATTGTGTTATAATTAGTGCGAAATCCTAATAGTTGACAATTATAATTGCGGGTGGACAAATTTAACGTGAATTATATGAGAGTACCTTGCTTTCACGTTGTTATTTGTGACTAATTCAAGCTGGTAATTAGTGGCTTCGTTTGTGCCTGTATGTTGTTTCCACCCACATGCATAGCTTTCATCGACTTCGAGAAGACGTTTGACAGAGTAAATAGGAGTAAACTATGGGCAGTGATAGCAAGGAAATGGATCCCACAACATCTAATCAGAGCAATACAGAGTCTTTATTTGGAGAATAAAATCCTAATAGAAGCAGGGAAACCGAGAACAGCTCCTACAGTTGGCCTGATCAATTGTGAAGTGCGACAAGGATGTCCATTATCACCTTTTCTTTTTTAATTTATATATTGACGATGTCATACAAAACTGGCATATGTGTCTTCCAGAACATTTTATGATTGGTCACTCTACAATTGACACTTTGTCGTTTGCGGACGATCAGGCTATTCTGTCGGACTCTGAAAACAGATTGCAGATACATTTATACATTTGTTAAATCGAATCTGCAAAGACTCTGGATTGCAGACATCCACACGTCAGACCAAGGTGATGGCTTTTCGTGGAACTGATCCCGTACGGGAAAATGTTGTTATATATGGTACTGTCCTGGAACAAGTTAGCATTTTTGAATACCTGGGGTACAGTGTACCTTACAATGCAAGCAACGACGTTGTGAATAAGTTGCATAAGTTCAACATTATGTACAGGACTATTAGGCGAACCCTTAAGTCAGCAAGTAACGGAACAGGCCTAAAATTCTACAAGGTGTAGAAGTGTCTCTTCCCACACTTCTTTATGGGTCTGAGAATTGGACTTTAACGAAAGGCAAGGCCAGTAGCATCCAAGCGGCTGAAATGAGATTTCTCAGGCACGTGGCAGCGTGTACTCTCCACGATCATAGAACAAACACAGATATACGGTAGAAACTGAGTATTATGGGTATACTCGACAGGATCGATTGAATTGGTGGGAACATCTTTGCCGAATGGATGACTGCCGCATCCTCAGACAACTCTGGAACTATAAGCTGAGGGGACGGAGAAGTGTGGGCCGTCCGAGGAAGCGCTGGAGTGACCAACTTGAGATTGACCATCTTTGCCCATTTGAGACCGGAACAAACCATACTTGATTTAATCCGTGAAGATGATGATGATGATCTTGTTCCTACAGTACGATGATCTGTGAGACTGTCGTAACAATACTGAAAATGGAATAGGTATATTTATTTAAAGTTTAATACTATAAACATGTTGAAAGCTCGAAATGGTAAATAAATTACTTTTTTGTATTATACGTATTTGTGTCAATATAACAGTCAGGAATATTCGTCCGAATATCAGAATCCGTATAAATCAGAATCCGAATGTTATGTAAAACTAGCCACAGAAATGCACCACGTCTCCAGTGACTAACGCAGGATTGCATTGAGACATTGAGAACTGTCAAAACAATACTTACGGTTACTAAAGTCGACGACAAGTGTCGACAAACGAATTGCAAACAAAACAGAGAAGCTGTCATGCCATACAAAATGAGGCGTAGATGGAAAAGTACAAAAAGTATCTGAAAACATGGAAAAGAAATAAATGTTGTAAAACGACAAAGACAAAAACATGGATTTAAATAAAGTAAAAGAAAGACAGACAGAGACACAGAGAGATGCAAAGATAGAAAGGTAGGAATTTAACACATGTATAAGGTGACAACACGTGTAGCGTCCCAGGCGTTTTAGGAACTACACTACCGGCATAGTACCACGCTGTGGTCTCGGGAGACATGCAAATCTTCATTGCTGTATTACTTTACACGACTGTTTCAGTAACAAAGTACGACGCGTATGCAGATTTTTATATATCTACATACAACGTGAATGAGAAAAAAGTAATTTTTCAACTTATACAAATTTAATATTAAAAAACCTTACGTATTTGATTTTTAAAATGTGTTAAATTACATTTGCAGATACGGGTTTTGTCTAAAAAGTAATCAGACTGACGTTTTTCTCACAAAGTGGTAATATTGTGTTAGGGTAGTAGGATAGTATAGTGTGCGCTTATGCTATTAGCAACAAAACTAAAAGAAGGCTAGAGGAAAATCTGCTAACACTAGATAGTGAAGCCCTTAAAGGAGGTTTAAGGAGAAATGTAGCCAAGACCAAATACATGGAACTTGAACGGACTGTCACAAACAACCAGGCAATCTATACAGTTGGCAATTATACATTTGAACGTGTATAATAATTTTCTTAATTAAGTTCACAACTTACTCAGAACAACTCCTGCAGCAATCAAATAAAGTCCCGCATCGTACGTGGCAACAGGTGTTATTACTCCTAAGAAAAGCTTTTCAAAGGAATGTTAAGCCAACAACTTAAGCCGACTATATACAAACGTCTTACACAAACGGTAGTAGCATACGGATGCGAAGCCTGAACGTTAACCAGCACAAACGAGCAACATCTAAGAATATTTTAACCAGAAATCTTGCGAAAAATCTTTGGACCTCTACAAACTGAATATGGCTATTGGAGGATTCGAATTAACCATGAACTGGACCAACTGATTCAGGTTGCGGCTTGGAGACCGGTAGGAAGAATAATTAGCGGCAGGCCCAGAAAGAGGTGGTTGGGTGGCATGGAGAATGATTTAAGATGTACGAACGTAAGCGGGTGAAGATGGATGTGTAATGAGAGTACGGAATGAAAGAAAGTCATTGAGCAGGCTAAAAACCACGCTCGATTGTAACGCCAGGAAAAGGAAAGAAAAGTTTATCACGTACGCTTTTCTGTTGTTATAAAATCTCTCTCTCTCTCTCTCTCTCTCTCTCTCTCTCTCTCTCTCTCTCTCTCTCTCTCTCTCTCTCTCTCTCTCTCAACCCCCCTTACACACACACGCGCGTGCATAAAGAATTTTGACGAAACCGAAACATCGAAGCATGATAATATTTTATAAACAAAAGATTTCTAGACTGTGGGGAATCGAAAGTGTGGAAGCGTTACATTTTTCGATGACGCACCACGCATTTTGTGGAATGACCTCCAGCCTAAAAACATTAGCATGTTAAAAAGACAATGGATCGTCTGACAGCTTGAACAACTGTTTACATTCATTAAAACATTCAACTTCACTTGACAGAACTACACGTTTTTTGTATGTGTTTTGTCTCACGTGAAAAAGCCGATCTCAGTAACTAAGAACAGCAGTTGCAAATTACGTTTTACGTCAAACATCATGACAGATACAGTACGTTTTACAAGTTGAAACAAGATTATGATATTAAGCCACATCCTGGACTCAGTTTTGTAGTCTGCAGGTGGCACAAAGCATCTTTGGAGAATGAACTGTGTAGAATGTTTATTTAGAAATCTATGGAGAATTAACTATGTTTTGTACGCCTGACATATCACGAACTGATAAACGATTGGCCACATTAAGACATCTCAGACGACATGTCGTTTGACGGTATCAGTGATCGCTCGTTTAATTTACCAGAATTCATAAAGAATTAGTTAAATTCTTATCCAAGATTTTTTCTAGCCAGAAGTTATTGCTTTTGGATGCTTCATCATGGTACCGTTTAGCATACAAATTCGGTTTACTGTGAAAAGTGTTTGGCCAACAAGGTAACTGCAGTGGTACCCCAGCTTTCTTTCTTCCTAACCTAAGTCCATGCTATTAAGTCCAACTGATTCTAAAAATCAAAAGCTATATCTAGACTGTTATATCTATGACTGTTTTTAAAGTGTCGAAAACATCAACAATCTTGTGACAGACCGCCTAAAAACCATTGACAGAAGACGACTTCCAGTATTGTTTTCATAAATAGTAACAGTATCTTCATAAACGCGTACCTTCCAAAGTGAACAACCGTTTTTGAAACAAATAAATTTACATTCAAAATTACGACTAAAAACCGGGCTGTTAGGCCGTGGTCGATTGCTATTAAACGCCGTCACGTTGGCACCCTTTCAACTCCCCGTCGGGAATCTTTTTCAGGCCGCTAAGAAGCGACATAGAGTAAAATAAAATTGTTTAGTGGTAGTTTTGAATTTATTGACACCGGCCGTACGAGCTTTAGACAAAAATTAAATAAATTTACATTTTAGTTAATGCAACAGGACCTAATTTTATACACTCGCACTAATTTTTTAACAAATCTTCTACGTAGGTTAGGAGAATAATGAGAGTACAAGTATGTGTGGATACGATGCACAAATAACGTTCCGTGAAATGACAAATGTAAAAATATTTTAATCAATTTATTATAGCAGAAATAATCATTTGGAAGTGATTGCAGCTCTGTGACATTACGTTTTGATTTTTCCGGTCTCTCTTCTGTGTCTATCCTTAGCAGTCTATCTTTCTGACTGCCCTTTTATCTACCTTTCTGTCTGTTATCTTATCTCTTTGCCTGGGTTTTTTACCACATTTCTGTTTCTTTACTCCTGACTCTCTTTCTTTGTGCCTGCCTCTCTTTTACGTTACTTTCTGCCTGCCTTTCGTGATTTCTATCTACCTATCTCTATTTCTTTTTCTCTTCCTGCTACTCTATTGGTCTCTCTTTATCCGTGTTTTACTACTATTTGTTCCTCTCCATTCCTTGTTCATGACTTCTATCTTCGTCTGTTTCACAGCATCTGCTTCATTCGCGCAAGCTACTTCTCTTGTAGTAGTTTTGACTTCCCCTCCTCTCCCTTCCACTATTTCGCTTCTCTTCTGTTCTCCGAGTCCTCAACTTTTATTTAGTTAATCACATGAACAGTATTCTTCCTTCTACTTAATGAAATTATTTTCAATGCCCTAATTTTTGACATGCGTCATGCCATAACACCACAAATGATGAAGTTTGGCTACCACATCCACAAAAATTTATACCTAAAAAATACGTAACTAATTATAATTAAAATATTTATGTCTTCCTTTTATATTAGCGACGCATGTAGGTTAGGAAGAGCAGGCTGCCTTATATGTGCGGCTGTGCGTACAAGGAATGTAAAGTAGACAATGTAAAGCATTACGCTTCAGCTGCCCATTGTGACACGGAGTATTCAATTCCACAGGTTGACTACCTTAGGAGCTGAAAGCCGCACTTTCATTTTTGATGCGCCTGAAAATGATTATTAATAAAACAATCTATATGGAATACTACATTGTACGCCCGTATAGTTCGGCACAACGCCATACCTAACATAAAAACATAACGATATTGTAGTATACAACAAAGATGTATGTAAGCTGCAATGGCAAGAATAACTAGCCTAATACTTAAGAAAATTATCTGGCTTATTGTCTGAGACAGACATCCCTTTCTTTTAGATGTACATGTATCAGCTTATTCTTTTGCAATTTTGAGACCGTAAAGGCTTCTTAGAATATTTTTTGTCCGATAAACCAAAATCTAATTTGTCATAAGCAAACAGCAGAAATTTTACAGATTTTTGAGTATATAGAAATTTCCCCAGGCCATGCGGCTCCATTGTTTCCCTGTATAAAATATATCATATACAGGATAGGAATTCCCAGACGTCAATAACATGACATTAATAAAACATACCAATCAGAGGTTCTGTAATTATCATTTGGGAAAAGCACACATGTGTAAGCACAAAACACAAAACAACCACAATTCAAATCAACACGTAAAAAGACAGTGCCTGAACAAATACAAATCGATACAAAACGTGATATAGTTTTGTACGGAACTAAATACTTGAAATACACATAGATCAAATTTATACACTAATTCAGATAGCAATTAGGCCAAACAGCCGTCAACGAAAGTGACCATAAGCCAACAACAGTTACCAACCAACTAACACACAATACTTCAACTCACGGTAAGTAACATTCCTGACGACGAGTATACTGCTTTCAGCTAGTAACACGTGTCAAGTAAGAAAAGGAAAATATATGCTACGCTGAGGAGATAATCAGGACCGCATCGCTTAGTGGCTACGTGACTCTTGACATACCGCGGCCACGCGAGGCTGTTCCAGTCGTTTGGAAATCATTCTGCCCAGCAGAGTAGCGTAACGTTTTGGATTCTTCGACATTATCCGTGCTCGTTCCTTACGTTTATTCGACTGCCCTACCAGTATCCAGGCTCACTATCTCACTACAATGCAAAGCGGCAAACGTATGAACACTGGATTTTGAAGTGGCCCAGTTCAGTTACACCTGGCGGTTTTATAAGTGCGGATCAAAATGATTGTTGCGGTTTAGAGGAAAGTGATTGTTGTGTTTGCGCGGAACTGTAATAAGGCGATATTTATTGAGGTATTGATTTCTTAAGCTTTCACGACCGCCGTCGTAATTATTATTATTACTTTCCGGGCTATCAGGCCGTGCTCTTATGTTGGTAAAAGCAGACGTTTGAACCACTACAAGATGGCCACCAATGGTGTGGTTGAAACGTCGGCTTTTAACAACGTAGAACCACGGCCTGCTAGTTCGAAAAGTGGTTATAATAATTCATTACCGTACGTTCGACAAATCGAACTTGAATTATTTTGCAATAGTACCTTTGTTTATTCATAACAGTTGTTTGTTTCTAATTAAAGTTTTAATTAATGAGTTTGTTGGTGTCAGTTATTCTGTTTCCACTGTACAATACAACGATGTGTGAGACCGTCGTAACAATATCTTGATGGTAAACTACTATGTATAAAATTATTTATACGTCAGGAAAATAATGTCACTAAAGCATTTAAAACACACATTGTGTATAACAAATTAATTACATATAAATGAAATATAAAATATAAATATAATAAATATATAATACATTGAAAAGACGAATTATTAGGAAAACTTTAGAAGGTTAGACATTAGGAAGTAATGATGAAATATAACAGAAACAGTGAGAAAAAGAAGATTAGTATCTTTTGGACATTTATATAGAATGGACGACAATAGGTTAACAAAATAGATCTTCTAATATATGTGGGGAAAGAAGTCAACATCAAATTGGATTAAAAAAGTCAAAAAGGATACAAAAATAATATAAACGCAAAAGAATCTACTGAAAGAGGAAGTTTATCGGGTAAAAGTGTTAAAATTGTAAGAAGTGGGAGAGAGAAAAACGAAGGTTCAAAGTGGACTGAAGACAGAAAGAAGAGACATAGTGAAAAGATGAAAGAATGTTGGAGAAAAAGAAAAGAACAAGGAATAAAGAATTGAAATTTGCATGTGGTCCTCAGGTGGCCGATACAAATTGTATATATATATATATATTTGATACGTATAAATAATCATACGAAGCCGTGAATTAAATATAGAAGCTAAACTAACACCGTTGTTTACTTTAAAACAAGTTTGTTTATGTTATTTTTCCTGTGGTTTGCAAAACACGCTAATAAAATTAATTCATTATCCAGCGCCTAGCTGCACGAGCAATGCGGAAATTGTGTCGTGTTGTCGCACGTGGGGGACCCACAACGGGGTCACAGTCAATACAGCGGAAGTACTCAGGCGACTCGGCGTAATCAAATGTGTGGAAGAAGTCGATAGACAAACACAGAGCCAAGTGGATTTCGAGTACCCCTCCGCGGCAACAATGCCGTAACAATAATTGTGCTTTGTTGTTATTGTTAACAGCGTCACAATTAAAACTCAGCCGTTGTTATTGTTTCGTTTTACGTCATGTCCTATGTCACTTTGTACACTGTTGACCTTATGTTTACAACTAAAACCACGAAATTAAAAATTGCCCTACTGAAAAGGACTACAAATTAAATTTGTCATTTAATGTTCTCTATAACGCAATTTTAACAAATGAAATGTACCATTGACTAAACGGACGTAATGACTTCTATCATAAAGTGTGTGCAGGCAATTTTTTGTGAACGACTATACATAGTTTTAACAACTTTTTCTTGAATTCGTATAGTACGTATACGTATACGTATTCGTATAATTACTTCAATTTTTACAATGTTATTTTCGTAAGCAAACATCATCATCATCTTCTTCTTAACGGTTTGAAGCTTTATATCCAAAACCCTGTTGGATACATTTATATCCACAGCAATTATATACATGCTGGTAACCCTCACTTTCTTAATTTTAACGTTCTCTTTAAAGTAATAATATTCCACAGAAAGTTATTATTAGGCTCCAAAGACAAATTTGAAGCCTATGTGATGAATGTTTTAAATTTACTTTAATTAAATAAGTGAATTATGGTTATTAACTGCCTATTAGTTGGAATTTTTTGGTACGATTTTAATTATAAGACGAGAAAAACAATACTTTAAGAAAACTATATGTGTTTGAAAAAATCACCCCCGAAAAAAATCCTGGTTCGCCCCTGGTCTCAGGCTACAAAATTTGATTTCAGTAATGTTGAGCTGTTTTACACCGCAACAGTCAAGACAGCGCAACAGAAGCATTTAACGAGTTAAAACACGCAAAAGCAGGTAAAACTGTCTCTGAGCTGAAAAACATTTCTATAACCGCGTCTGGGGTCATAAAACTGTAGAGACGAACCCTGTTCTGTACGACCAGGTAGAACAGGAACTAACACAGATAGTGTGCCGAAGATAAGAGATCTAGCTAAGTATGATCGTCGTTTTATGATAACAATGACTGGTTATAGACTGAGGGTACGGTTACACGAGCGTTATTTTCCCGGCCGTTTGCGTGCGTTCGTGAAACGCATTGAATATAACACACAAGCGCCATGAAATTGGTCACACGGACGTGGAAAAAACGGACGGGTGGTCAACTCTGCTGCGTTTTCAAGGTCTCCCGCAACACGCACGAGGGTGGTCACACGGACTGTTCAAAGATGCCGCTTAAATACCATTTTTTTATTTACTTGTTACTATGGTAATTAATTTTGGTCTCCATGGTGTTGTTGACATCTTTATAAAAAAAAATTAATGTAAAAAAATTTTCTTAATAAAGATTTATTTACTACTGATAACCAATGTTTTATTTAATCTAAACACGGACGATTCTGTGCAGTTGTGTTTTAACCTTTACATACACATTTAACCTTTATAGCCAGAGCTGTAGGGATACGCGTCCGAGACGACCCAACACTGCCGTCTGATTATAAACCGCCTATGTGACAACACTTCCGTCCGTGCACGTACGAGAAAAAAACGCACGTTTGACCACTGTGCGTTTTTACAAACTCCACGCCCGTGCACGGCCGCAAAATAAACTCTCGTGCAACCGTATCCTAAGTCTAAATCACGAGAGTGATCGTGAAATTGTGGCGCATGATTCGATCTGTAGGACAATCGACCGTATTTTTATAAACAAGTTACGTCGAGATACAAAACTAAAGTTCTACAAATTTATGGCCGTATCTGTTCTGTCCTATTGGTGTGAATTATAGACAACAACCAATATACAAGACTGTAAAATACCGATCTCGGAAATGGCGTTCTTAAGAGCAGTTAAAAGATGTTCTAAACTTGACCGTATAAGAAATGAGACCGTAAGAGAAGAGTTACAAGTTTTTAAAGGGGAAAGAACGCTTAGAAAGAATGTCAGATTCCAGGCCGGCTAAACATGTCTGGAAATACAGACGTATAGGACACAGGTGTGTGGGTAGCCCCAGGAAGAGAACGGCTGGATGATTTTTGAAGGCGGAACAGGCAGAACCCTTCCCTATGCTGTGTTGTGAAGAAGAAGATGATGACGATGTTGATGATGATGATGATGATGATGATGATGATGATGATTATGATGATGATGATGATATCACAGCTACCCATTCCCACAGACTCATTCGACTTGGGGCTGAAACAAAATCTTGATTTTATGGAGCACCCAGGAATCGAATCGAACCCAGGCCGTCAAGGTTAGTAACCAGGCGCCATAACTACTGGTGTTATAAGTGCCAATTATTTAGTTTACCTGTAACGTATTACACAATTTTTTTAATTATATTTTTAAATAGAATCTTATATAATATAATTGTTGATATATTTTGAAAAAATTGATTTTTAGAGTTATTTTAGAAGTTATATAAATTATTATTTACAGTAAAAACATATTTTGTGTACATTTAATCATTTAAAGTTGTTCACAGATATAAAGCCTCAGAAAATGTTCACATTTACAGAGAACATTATTTGTCGTATAACGATTTCTCTCTCTCCCTTCCCGGCCGAATATCGTTCAATTTCCCCCTTCACTCGTCGTTCACCGTCTTATGACTTTCTGTATAAAATATCTCGAGCCATTTCAATTTTAATTCGCGTAAACAACATTTCTTTAGACGAGACGTAGTACACGTCATAGCTTTACATAATGCAAAACGGTATTGAATATTCTGACTGTAGCGGTTATATCATGCATTCTGGAAAGCGGCCAGGTTTTCCCCTTACATAATTTATCGCATTGAAATATTAAAATTTGTTACGATTCTCCGGCTTTGTGACTGGTTGTTTACAGTCAGTCCGTTCCCATAATTCATATTTTATTTGGAATATAACAGTTATATTTACTTTCGTCTGGTATTTGCTCTGACCACTTTATTGATATTACCAAATTTTTGCCAGTGCCCAGACCTTTATGATTTTCTCTAAACTCGTTTTTCAGGATGTATGTTTTATGTCGATATAAGTCTTGTTGTACATCAGAAAACTAGATAATCAAGAGGTGTACTGTCATATCAATCATTTCAACGAGCCAATCCACTTACAGCTAAAGAGTCTGCGCTATAAGCTGGCAGTATCATGAGAATTTACAATGTTAAAAACACTCCTTGTAGATAATATGGAAGGAAAAGTTTCAAAAGGCTTCGCAATATCAAAAGATGAAAGTATGTTGTGGCGATAGAAACTAGAAAGATGCTAGAAGAGCGAGGGTAGAAACTGCTACTGTTAGAATAAAGTGGAGAGTCAAGACAGGGAACATCAAAGCACGAGTTCAGTCTGTGCCGTGTTAGCAGGTGGAGTATACATGTCATACGGGATCGTCTCCAATGGTTTTCTTTCTTAATAAGCATGTTTTGTTACATGCATATTTGCAAGGCATGTGTGCGTGATTTCTGATTGGCAGATTGCTTGCACATTTCTATGGCAGGTCTTATAGAAAGCGCCAGGCAGAATTCGTTTTCTCCGTATCGCCCAACGATAAATCGCTCCTGGGGATCAAGCGGTAAATCCTCTCCCCCAGGTCTATTAAAAATATCAGCAAAACTACGTAATAACTTAAAGTAGGCCTATTTCTAAGCTAGCCGTATGTAATAGTAATAAAATGTACAAATAAAAAATATTTAAACATTTGTACGTTAATAAAAAAAAATTAAAATTTGGTCGACATTAGAAAGTTAGAATTAATCTCTCAATATTTGTTAAACAAGGTACGTATATTTTCAACGTTACAAAACCATTACGCACGCGCCATAAAAGCCAAAAACTTTGAGAAGCAAAGAATTTATAAAATCTCTTTATAAGATTTTATGGAAAGAATCATAAATTTCTCATTTTCCTGAGCAAAGTGGCGAGTTCAACATTCAAGCTAGTCTTATCCCCCACCCAGCAGGACCAACTCCTAGTTAGGCGACTGACTGGAAGTTCCGTTTTTCCGCATTAACTGAAGTTCCCAAATTCACTGAAGTTAGCCACAAGAATTATATACGGCAGTGTTCTTGTGTGAGAATCCTACTTCAAGATAGATGAAAACAAGATTATTCTGGTGCAGAGAAACTGTGCTTCTACGCTTATCAGTTTTTAGCACATTAATGCGAATTCTTCGATACCAGTGCTTTAGTGATAGGCGCTCTATTCCATCTGGATTATTTTCTTTACACCAGAAAGGTTATTCTAACTTTCTTAAACTCTCTTAAATGTAAGGTTTTCTTAAACTTTCTTTCCCGGCACAAAACTTTTCATCATCATCATCTTCTTTACAACATGGCATAGGCAAGGTGTGCCTGTTCAGCCTTCAAACATCCTCCAGCCATCTCCTCATGGGCCTACACACACATGTGACCTATAAGTTTGTATTTCCAGACTTGTTTGCCCAGTCCGGAATCTGACAGTCTTTCTAAGTGTTATTTCCACCGTTGTTTGTAATCTTTTAACTTCTCATTCAACCTAGGAACATGTGATTCTTCTCATATGGTCTCATTCGTTATTCGGTAAAGTTTAGAACACTTTTTAATAACTGCTCTACAAGGCTTTTCCAAGGATAGTATTTTACTGTCTTGTATCTTGGTTGATGTTCATAATTCACACCCGTAGGACAGTACAAGGACTGTCATTACCTTGTAGAACTTTAATGTTGTATCACGACGTACCTTGTTTCTAAAAATACGGTTGACTGTCCCACAGATCGTCTGTATAAGGATATGCCTTAATAAACAGTCCCGAATCGAGGTGGCAGCATTAGCAGAGTGTAGTGGGGTGACCGGTGGCATGTTCACACTAGCTAAAATCCACATAATCTCTATGGCAACGCTGTGGACATGGCGAGTAAGTGCCGCCATAAAATAACACCGTCCCATACTGTCTTGTATGGTATGCGATAGATTCCCAAAGGCTAGGAGACGGACACTCCGAAATCAAACCGATGAGTAGATCAGGCTCCAAGCTGTAAAGAAATCAACTGGTCTAGGAGAGTAAACTCCTATAGGAAATCGGGCATGACAGGATGGTGTGAGGTGGCATTCCCATCACCTGCATACCTAATGGAAATCTGTATTAAGGAATATATTTTTTTGAATAACCAGAATCTTCAGAAGCAGCCTAACTTAACACCAACATAATAATTCCTATCATACACAATATCATTTTCTAAATAATTAAAGTGCCTCACCCGTTTTAGAATAAAAATATATACATTTCAAACGATACAATTCTGTGACCTCCGTGTAAACCAGCAACGTGCACCTTTTTTTTCAATATTTCCTCTCACGTTCCTCAGCAGAAACATTTGTTAAAACTTGCTTGTCGTATTAAATGTACGTTTGTCATCATCATCATTATGACCACTCCAAGGATTAGGCCCTAGACCTGTTCCGGAACTTATCTCATCTCGGTCTACCGACATCTCTCTTCCCAGTAATGTGATAACCCAAGGCAGCCACGGGTAGACGGATATCAAACATGCGGTTCAAGTGTTTCTATGGTGTGCAATAAATGTACATTCGTAAATACAAAATTGATTTTTACAACAAAACAAATGCAAGGAAGACGCCACGAGATTGTAACAATGTCTCGTCTCGTTCGTGGATACAAGATGAAAAGTGGACAATAGCTTTTAATTGTTTTTTAACTGGTAAACAGAGTATTGAACATTAAGTGGTGAAATTGGTTGTTAAGCCAATAAAGCCAATGATTTGTCGCGGCAATTATTGTTTCGGCCGTGTTTCTTTTTCTTTTTCCCAGTTCAATTAGCAGAAGTGCACAGTCAGTTGCACTGAAACAAATAAATTTTTCTGACCTACGATTGATATCGTTGTTTACAATTAAATTAAATATGGTATGTTAACTAACATTTAGAACTATTAGACCAACAATCGTGGGCAGTAAATATCTAACTAAAATACAAAATTTTGTGAATTTTCAGAGTGTTAATTGTAAAAAATACTTTATAGCAACAATACAAGTTTAAATAGTTGGTGTTTTAAATTAATTAGAACGTTCTTTTTGGATACACAGACACGCTTTTTGAGTAACATTAAATATTAACTCAACTCTACAGTAAGGCACGGGATATTGACAGAATATTTATTTTGCCTAGTAAATTCTTCACAGTGCTTGTATACAGTATTTAGTATTATTAAAAAAAATACTAACCATAAAAAGTATTTCTCACAATTAAAAAGGTAAGCAGAATTGAATTCTGGAAAAAAATTAACAATGACAATACAATATATTAACATAATAATTACTTGTAGCAAAATTGTTATTTTATTAATGCATTACAATTTAGCAATAATGCCACCAAATTCTATCTTAATAATTATGGTGAATGAATACAGTGTATGAATTACTGTCTCATTTAATGGAATTCATATTGCCACGACAGGTACGTAACAAAGTCGGCAGGTGCAGTTACGTAAACCTTCTACACGCTTCTAGACCAGCCCAGCGTGCGGCGTCTGTGGCAAGGCCGTGCACTAAAGTAGCCGCCAGACTGTTCGAATACTCTTAACTACACAAATTATACCGACACTCCGCCAAAAGAATAGAAAATTATACTGGAACGTCTGCGGGCTATATATAAGGGTCTACGGCCGGGTTAGAATTAGAGTGCGGATCAAGTGATTGTTGCGGATTAAGGGAAGTGTTTATTGTGTTATGATTAGTGCGGAACTGTAATAGTTGACATTATTTTTGTATGTGGACAAATTTAACTTGACTTCTTACATCAGAGTATCTTGTTGATTTCAAATTGTTATTTGTGACTAACTAAGTTTGTAATTAGTGACTTCACTGGTGTCTGTATTTTCTTTTTCACTGTGCAATACGACAATCTGTGAGACCGTCGTAACGATATTTTGTTTTGTATACTGTAAGCCACGATCAATCTTGCTTGCACTTGTGTTTGGAGAATAAAAGAAAGAAAAAACGCTTAAAGACGTAAAACGCAATTAAGGAGGAAAGAGGAAAAGTAAAATATCCGAAACCGAGTAAACAAATTTAAAGAAAACCCGAATTTCTACGTACACACATTTAAAACGCACACATACATGAAATTTTTATAGATTATATCTGTATACATATATATAAGGGAAAGAGTGACGAAACAACGCAGGGTAGGTAAAAATCCGCCCGCAGAGCTGTTAGAAATTTCAACCAAATTCCATAATCACTTCGTTAAACAAGTCTAAGCCTCTTGTGCATGTCAAAATAGTTTATAGATAATATTTGAAGTAAAAAATCAAGGCTTCCGTCTGCTAGGAGCAGCTTCTAGTTATACCACTCTTGCGAAAGATAAATTAGAGTTAGATACAGTTCGATGCAAACAAGAGAAAGACAAAAAGAGATGAAGAGAAAGATAAGAAGGGAGTCACGATGCAGAGAGGAAAACAGATAAAAAAGAGAGGAAAAGAAGGATTCCAAGCCCAGTAAATTTAAATAATTTATTGTTACTGATTACTCTATCTGCTATAAGAGATAATAGTTTTATCCAAGTAATGTTTTTAGAGAGACGGAAATCCATGTAAATGGCTTTAAGAGATGAATAAAGAAAATAGTATATACGTAACCAGTCAAAGTACTTAAAACATAAGGAAGGCAGTAGCAAAGTTAGAAGTCAAAAGAAAGAAAATATTTGGAGATAAAGACAGAATGTGAGAAAGAGGTAGGAAGAGAATGAATAGGGGGAGGAGAGAAACGTAAGGGACAAAAAGGGTGAAGCGAGAAGGGATGGAAATTGAACGCACATAAGATGACAACATTCACGACGTCCCAGGCGCTTTCGGACCCATACGACCACGATGATGTCTCCAGAGACATGCAAATCTTACCGAGAATATTACTGTACTGAACTAGTTCACCACAAAAGTGTGACATAAATGTGTAGATACTGTATTCCAGTTTAAAACTAAATGTTTATATTGTATTAATGTGGTTAACGATAACTGTGGTTCAGAATACCCATGCACGTTTAAGCTTGTTTGCGTGTCTGTATAAAACAGTAAGAATGAAACACAAAAATTTAGAAATTCAACGGTAGATGAATCGGATGTTTAATAAAGGATGGCGCAGGGAAACAGGAAAATTTGAAGTTGATGTTGGCAGCCCTGTAGATGTAGCAGAAGTGAAACTGTCTGTCTAGCAGTAACGGACATTTAGTTACCATGGAGCAGTGGAGCGGTGCAGAGCGTGTGGTCACCGTAAGGGCGTTTTACCGACATGGTGACAGTTTGACAGCTGCACAACGAGAGTTTCGGCGCCACTATCAGATCCCGCCCCGCGGTCAAGTTCCTTCGTTACACGCAATCGAAACGTGAGTTCGTAATTTTGAAGAGACTGGTCCAGCTTTGAAGAAAAAGCATAGTGCGGGTGTACGGTCTGTACGTACCCCAGAAAACATTGATGCCGTGCGAGCTGCCATCTTAAGGAGTCTTCTGCTAACTTAATTCAAAATCTTTGGATGTCCGATGAAGCCCATTTTTACTTAAGTGGATACGTGAATAAGCAGAATTTCCGTTACTGGGCTCAAGGAAACCCTGTTCAGCTTCACCAGCGTCCATTACACAGTACCCAAAGTTACCGTATGGTGTGCAGTGTCGTGTCATGGGGTGATAGGCCTTTACGTTTTTGAAGATGAACGAGGCACTGCTGTCACTGTGACGTCTGAACGTTATCTCAACATGCTAGACTCATTTTTGGCTCCAAGACTCCATACTTTTCCAAATCTTGACATTCAGCACACCTGGTTTCAACAGGATGAAGCCACCTCACACACTGCCAGACAGTCTACGCCAGCAGTGAAACGTTTGTTTGGGAATCGCATAATTTCAAGGAATGCTAACATCGCTTGGCCGCCCCGATCTCCAGACCTTTCAGTCTGTTACTTCTTTTTATGGGGACATCTGAAGAGCATCGTGTACCAGACTGGACCAAGAACCCTTGCTCAGCTCAAGACACAGATTGAAGAGGAAATCGCCAAAATCCCAGGTGACACATTGCGCCGCGCTATGCAAAACCTACAGAAACGACTTACTGAATGTCTACGGCAAAATGGGCAGCATTTAACTGATGTAATTTTTAAAAAGTGATGCCTAATGTAATTTCTAGTCTTGTAGAACATATTTTGAGCCTCAAATAAAGTTTTGTAACGTTCCTTCATTTTTTTCTAATTATTTCAAATTTTTCCGTTCCCTGCGCCACCCTGTATAATGACTTTACTTATCATGGGAAATTAAGAGATTTTTAATAAAAATGAGATACCCTTACTCATAAAAAATTGATTAAAAGCTTATATACTGGCTCCGATATTAGAATCAAAATGGATAATAGGGCTACGACAATTATGTAACGCTATCTACTTATCGAGAGCGTCATCCTAACGTTTCTCGGTTAGCCGAGCAGGTGTAGGATCTCGGTCAAGGCCGTGCACTAAAGTAGCCTCCAAACTATTCGAGCACTTCTAACTACGCAAATTATGCCGACACGCGGCCAAAGGAATGGGAAATTAATCTGAAACTTCTGCGGGGTATATATAAGAGTCTACGGCCGGCTTTGTAAGTCAGTTACACCTGGCGATATTGTAGAGTGCGGATCAAGAGATTGTTGTAAATTAATGGAAAGTCATTATTCTATTAATTAGTGCGGTATTGTAATATGGAAACATTAATATTGCGTATGGATGAATTTCACTTGAATTATTGTACGGGAGCACCTTGTCTATTACAAATGTTTATTTGTGACTAATTAAAGCTGGTAATTAGTGACTTCATTGGTGCCTGTATTTTGTTTCCAATGAGCAACACAACGATCCATGAGACCGCAGTAACAATAAGGTAGGTGAGACAGTGATACTGATAACGCAGGGGGTTTATCAATGCCGTTCAGTATCCCCAATACCTTTTGATCTTAACTTGGACAATGCAACAATCAGAGCATGGAAGATTGGTCGTGGTGGTGGATTTAAATTAAACGACTTTAAGCTGTTGCGTCTTTTAAAGGCAGATGACCAGTTTTATGTTCATTAATGGCTATAATTTAAGTATGTATACTGAAAGACTAAATTAATTGCTTTTTGTGGTAAACGGTAATAAAGAGGAAACATAGTAGGTACTGAATAATTGTGTCATAGATCATGTTAGTCTTTAATTATGTAGAATGTGATGCGAGTTAAAATTATAATTACGATCGTTGAAAATAAAATATCTAGATTTCCGTATGCATGTGGTACAATTTCAATAATGCTCAAAGAAAAGTGCCAAGAAACACTTTATTTACATTTTATACAGTAATGGATATTCCTAATATATTATACGGTCTTGAGATCTACACACTAATAAAGAATGACAACTTTTTCGTATTTTGTTGCTTCTCTGCTATGAGTATATAGGCCTACAATTTTCCCTCGAACGAGGCCTTTCGGTTTCGCAACCATTATCAAGTTCTTCGTACAACAAAATTAAAAAATCTACTTCCCTTATATATATACTAACCCTCCCACGCATAACCGGTTACATCCAACCAATAGGAGGCATTACTTACCGCCCAGTCCTTGTTAGCCCCGCCCCTTACTTAGTCAACTTGACCTCGTCACATGCATTACCCTCTAGAAATCTCCTACAGCTTTCTACCTTCTGAACACATATCCTATAACCGTATTACACCTTTTATACATTACTCTTTCAAAATATAACCTCATTACTAAATTCAGTCTTTATATTCATCAGCGCATTACTATTCTTTTAATGCGTGGGAGGGTTAGTGTATATATATATATATATATATATATATAAGGGAAGTAGATATTTTAATTTTGTTGTAGGAAGAACTTGATAATGGTTGCGAAACCGAAAGGCCTCAAATTGTATATAGCAGAGAAGCAACAAAATACGACAAAGTCGTTATGAAGACTGCTAACACAGATAAAATAGCTGATAATAAAGAATGATTGCATACGCTGTAGGGATGCAATTTTTTTGTGAGAAGTATGTTATACATTAACAAATAGTAAGAGGAATTATGATATCAGGAAGCAACTGAGTATATTTTCAATAAATGCAAAAATAATTGAGTAAAGCGCCAAATGGAAAGACCATTTATAGATAGCAGTAAGATGACAACATTACCGAGAAAGCTTGACAGTATACAGTTCCGACGGTCTTACGGATCGCCGTGTTGTACAGTAAAAACAAAATACACACAACAATAAAGTCACTAATTACCTGCTTTAATTAGTCGCAAATAACAAATTGAAACCAACAAAATACTCTCATTCAATATTTCAAGTTAAATTTGTCCACACGCAACAATGATTGTCAACTATTACAGTCCAGTATTAATTACAACACAGTAATCACTTTCTACTAATCCGCAACAATAACGTGACTCTACGATGTCACCAGGTGTAACTAACTTCTAAGCCGGCCGTAGACACGTATATATATATATATATATATATATATATATATATATATATATATATATATACACCACGCAAAATTTCCAGAATAATTTTCCATTCTTTTGGCGGCGTGCCGGCATAATTTACGTAGTTATGCTCTAGAAGGTCTGGATTTGTAAGTGCTCGAACAGTCTGGAAGGTACTTTTGTTCAGTAGTCTCTGCAGCGCCTTGACAGAGACACTGCACCTGCTCGGCTAGCCGAGAAACGTGTAGAACGTTTACGTAACTGCATTTGTCGACTTACGACAGGCTTACGTAATTGTCATAGCAATACAAAAAGAGGTGAAAGAGATCCAGAACACCAAAAAGCAAGATGGACACAACAAACATGTGAGGCCGGAGCAGGCGTAATCTGTCTCTAATCCCTGAAGTAGATGATGGCGATGATTTTGCTAATTAAGATTATAATGAGTAGAAGAATGCTTAATGCCTAACCAAATCATCTCTCATTCGAAAATTTTACATGTTGTAGATTATGTAGATGACAGTTTTATGAAGTTTTGCCGAACATGGGACTAACTAAATAATTATACTCATTGTAAAATATTCTTACGCAGAGAACACAATTCCGTTTTTAAACTACTTTCTCCTCTCGTGAAGTGATTCAATGTATGGATCAGAGACGGAGAAACCAAGGAAAATTCATAGAAACAGTGTTGTTGCCTTAGAAATGTAGAGTTAAAAGTAGATAAAATGAATAAGATGGGTGGTTATAATAACCAATTAAGTAGTTCTAAAGTTAATCAAGAAGGGTACACTGATTCTAAAGATTAGAAGAAGAGGACATAAAAACTTGATCGGGTATATACTGAGAACGAATAGACATCTGTTTTTGGGTAACACTGGAAGGAAAGAAGAAGAAAAGAAGATTGAAGTTCTTTGATAATATACTAAGAACTTTGAATACATACGAATGGAAATGATGATGATGTCCAAGATCTGTTATACATGTCAGTTGCATATGATGATGATGATGATGATGATAAAGACAACGACGATTGGGATCGCGTAATTGGGATCAAATTGTGTGTCTTATAAAAAAGTAAAATTGAGATACAGGCAATCACATGCATATTGATTCAAAAAAGATATTACCCGATTAACCTAGAGCAGCGTTCTGTGGCGTATCTAGAACTTGGTGTGGGGGGTCGAGTCGACTTCATTCAAATGAAGAAACAAGTTAAGACTAATCAACATTACTATATTGAAAGTGGTTGAAAAACGAGTGAAACAACCTAAAATCAATCCTATTAAAGAGAACGTCAATAACACAATAAAAATACGCGATATGAAATACTGTTGATTGAATTGATTTTCTTAATAGTATTTCATATTTCAAATGTACACGCAAATGCTGTGTAATCTGTTTGTGTATTTAAAAAGTAGTTACTACTATATTAGCGTACACAGCGGAAGAAAATAATAAAATAGCCTAAAACTAAAGAAAGCAGTAAAACACATCAAAGTCGTCAACTTTTTTCGACCCTCTGAAGGGGATCCGGTCCCCCCTTAAATACGCCACTGTCAGCCTTCTCCCAACTGTAATTCACGAAGCTCAGAATCTGTTATATTATTATACACCGTGAATTCGTAGTGTGAATCACACTGTGAATAAAAACACTCGCTTTGAATTCGTTCTCAAACCTATTACCTTACTATGTTTATAAGTTTTCATAGAGATTACTATATGTTTACTATAGAGTTAAACAAATTACTTATTTCTGTTAAATTAGTAAAGAAGTTAATAAGTCGCACATTTAGCAAGTTCAAGTGATCAAAAATATTATTCTATAGTGTGTATACTGCTGGAATTCACATTATTCATTACATTGGTGGTAAATGTAAATTGGCGGTATATAACGAATCTCTATTATGGGAAAATATGCACATCTGAATGTGTTTATACACATCGCTGTAGGTTAAAGGTTTAGATGCGCTGAGAGATCCGATATTATGAAAGCTTGTTCCAAAACTATGTATATATAAGAATAACATCTAGTTTATTTTTGCCACACATGCAAATACATAATTTTACTGAGTTTAAAATTGTTACACAAGAACACAAACAGCTTTGTGTTAACTATGCTAACGAATCGTAATCATTACTAAACGCATTGTGTGTCACGCCATATAAATATTCATTTGCGCCAACAACAATTGTGGTTTTGTTATGCGCACATTTGTTGTGCTGAATGCTAATTCCGAGTCGACTAAAATATGTACTTACGTTTTTACATACGTATGTCGTCGTACGTTTTATACGTTCACTTAACATTATTGACCGTGCTGCGGACAAAATAATGGGTACTTTTGTGTTGAACAACCTAAAGCGCTAGGTTTTACAAAATATATGGACTTTAAAATGATTGTAGAAAATATTTATAATAAGGAAATGATGACGTCGACTTTGACGATTACGAATATGATGATGATGATGATGACGACGACGACGACGACTACGACGACGACGATGATGATGATGATTATGACGACGACGACGATGATCGACGTGTTGTTGTTGTTATTATTATTATTATTATTATTATTATTATTATTATTATTATTATTATTATTATTATTATTATTATTATATATTGTTCAGTTCCTCAATGGCCACGTCAATTTTAATGCGTCCCTCCACGGAATAGGAAAGGTGCAAAGCCCAGCATCCTAATACTGTGAGTCTCACCATGAGGATGCCTTGCACACCTTTTTCAAATGCTACCGATCCCAGGACAGAGGATGGTACTGGAAATGGAGCTCGGGGAGTTCATGTCCGAGAGCTTAATTGTGCATATGCTTCGTGGCAAGCCGTAATGGGACCGGATCTCTGCATTTATTCAGTGGGTCCTACTAGAAAATAAAAGACAGGCCACATCTGTTCCCAACGGCCAGTAGAAGATGAGGAACAACAAGAAGGAACCCGATAAGGGCATAATAGGCTTCATCCTGGAGTAATACGCTAAGTGGTTCCGTGATGGATATGAACGCCTACATTAGAGGTGAGTTTTTAGTGGGTGAGAGTCCCACACACCAGGGGAAACATGATCTCCTCTGACGGTACATAAAGAATTTTACCTCTCTATAAAAAAATTATTATTATTATTTTTGAATCCTTATTTTCGTATAGACCGGCAATCAATACATTTTTAACGATGAATGGTTTGCTAGGATCAGTCAAAAAACAATAACAAAATTGTAAATTACAATATTTGTTTTGACGTTTCGACAATATTTATTTGTCGCGCACGCACCCGCCCACACACTTAAACACATTCACACATTTAATTGATCTGTTGTGTTCCATATTTTCTCTTATATCCGTTGCGCAGGTCCTGATGGTGAGACAATAAATATTGTCGAAACGTCGACACAAATAATTTAAAATATGTGTAATTCTTTTTTGCTCGATCCTCGCAAGCCATTCATCGTTAAAAATTATTATTATTATTACTACTAATATCATAATAATTATTATTATTATTTTAGCTGTTATTATTATCTAAGACAACCAATTGTTGAGCAGAGTTTTTCTCCAAAGGCTCAATGAAAAATTAAGAACCTCATCACTGTTTTGAAGACTCGCAAAACTGAAGTCTCTCTCGTAGTTAAAAGTTAAGAGAAAGCAAGAGAATGAGTGAAAAAGACAGAATGTGATGGAGAGATAAAAATAGGGGGAGAGACAGAGAAAGGGGGAGAGAGAGAGAGAGAGAGAGACAGCAACAGATATGTAGTGAAAGAATGACAAAACAGAGACTTAAAACAAAACAGATTTGACTTGGTTATTTTTCGTGCGATTCGCAGAAAGACGCTGATGAAATTAATTCATTACCCAGCGCCTAGCTGCACGAGCAATGCGGAAATTGTGTCGTGTTGTCGCACGTGGGGACGCAGAACGGGGTCACAGTCAATACAGCGGAAGTACTCAGGCGACTCGGCGTGATCAATGTGTGGGAGAAGTCGATAAACAAATACAGAGTCAAGTGGATCTCGAGTGGATCTCTGCGGCAACAATGTCGTAACAATAATTGTGCTTTGTTGTTATTGTTCACAGCGTCACAATTAAAACTCACCCCTTGTTATTGTTTCGTTTTACGTCATGACCTAAGTCACTTTGTACACTGTTGAACTGTTGTCCTCGTATATTCACAATAGTAACAACGTCTTTTTTGAATGCGATAACATTAAAATTGACGTTTATGACTGTCGATTGTAAATATTCTCAGTCCATTTAATATGCACAACTAAACACACGTTAAGAGTTGCAAATCACGATGGTCCGACTAAATGAACATATTATTTCTTTATTTCTTTGAATACAACATTTTCAGGATAAAGTTTATACTTGCCTCCATTAAGTATCATATAAGATAAAGGTCTTCTTCTTCTTCTTCTTCTTCTTCTTCTTCTTCTTCTTCTTCTTCTTCTTCTTCTTCTTCTTCTTCTTCTTCTTCTTTAACTTCCATATTAGGACTGTGTCCTGTTCTATAACAACGGTGCTATATGCTGTCACTCCACCTCTTCCTTGGCCAACCAATACTCCTCTTGGTATTTCGTTAGCTATCTCTTCCCTTTTTCACTAGCCTTGTGTCATCCACTCTTGATATGTGTTCATTCCATACCTTTCTTTTTTGCGCAATCCAAGAATTAATATCTGTTACATTACAGTATTATCTGTTTCTATTATACTATTGTTTGGCAACCTATCGTACCTTGTCTTTCCTAGTACTCTCCGTAATATAGTCATTTCTATAGTTTGTCGTTTTCTTTGAGTCGTTACTGTATCTGGCTTGGTCTCTGATGCGTAGGATGTTACTGGACGTATTGTGCCCCTGTAAACCCATGTTTTTGCTTCTTGTGTGAGGTATTTATTATTCCAAATCAGGTTGTTCAATATGATAAATGTGATGGCAATATTAGGTGAATGTTTGTTATTACTTCTACACTGCTCCGAAACTAACGGCTCTACTGTGGAACTACATTTCTGCCTGCTACAAAGAAAATAAAGGAAAACGGGAGGATACACATACAAGAGTCAAATGAATTAACAACAAAGGTTTTGAGGAAGCAGGCGAAGGAAAGGAGATAGGGAGAAGAAAATTGAATCTCTTGGACAACACGAAATGGAGAGTTCGTATGAAGATGTGAAGACCCAGATAGGAGTACATGGACGGGGTAAAAGAAGGAAGAAAGTATATGGTGATCAAGAGGTACTTAATACTGAAATAGATATGAAGACGCTGGTGGTGTCTGGTATACGTGAAAATACCGTGTGATGACGAGGTTGGCACTATGCACTATGGACGGCCCTCGTTGTATCCTGACCTCCCACAATTCCTTCAACATTATAATTTATAAATTACCATTATAAAATAAATTGAAATTTATTTATACAACAATCTCCTCTTCTTCTGTTCCTCAAACCAGAGGCTGATGAGTTACAATTTATTCCTTTCTGTAGACAGCCTCTTTGTCACCACATAACCTTTTTCATTTGTTTACCCCATCCATGTGCTCCTGCCTGGGACTTTCCCTCCCACTTCAATCCTGGACCAGGCTGGTGAACCAGTTTGAATGACGTATCGGGCGACCAAACGCCTTTTTCCACAATGGATCAAATCAGTGTCCTTTTTACAAAACTTCACCATTATGTACTCTTTCCGTCCATGATTTGCTACAGCCCTCCTTCAACACCACATCTTAAAAGCTTCAAGATAGCTCCTCTTCAGTTTCCTCAAAATCCAGGTTTCGTAACTGTATGTGCATATTCATCAAATATAACCCTTTATAAATTACTTCTTGATTTCCAAGAACTTGTTTCTAGATACCAGAAGAGATCTTTTCCTAAGAACTACTCCTCTTGCTTGTGCAATTCTCCTTTTTACATCATTGATGCACCTTCCATCTGATATAATACAGCTCCCAAGAGGAAGGAAGGAATCAACTTGCACTAGCTTCCTATCGTCCAGACGTACCTCGGCCTCCCGTTGACCAGTACTGGAACAACGGCTAAATAAGACTAGGCATTTAAAATTGGTTATAAAACTTACACGCAAAAATGGGCTCTGCTACTATCTTCTATGAGTACTAACGGAGACAGGTGGATTATTCTTACGTAATCAAATCGTCCTACTTATTAGACTCCACATAAAGTCCGTATCCTCTCAAAACCATCGCTGTCATCTGATTCAAGAGACAGATGCCCTACTCTATGCTCTCATTCCATCGTCAGTTATAGTGAAAACATCTATAAACTAAATTACAAGAGTTTCCACTACGCATATCAACGTTCTCACAAATCAGTATGTCACCCATGGTTTTTAAAATCAAAAATTAAATCTGTGAATTTCTTTGTATTTTGGCTTGATGGCCATGTCAATCATTTTAATTTAACCTGCCGTTGAATTACACAAAATGATATTAAATTTTTATATCGTCTCAATGTATTCGTCGTTATGCCATTTAATCGTGCTTTTGCAATAGCACAAGTTACTGTGACTTTAGTTTGGTTTGTAAGTTTTCTCCTTTTATTTCAATGTAAGTGAGGAGATTTACTTTACATTGAAGTAAAATATTCTGAAATGTGCGTATGGCAAATGATACTAAAGTACACTTGGACGGACAAAATAATTCCTTGAAATCTTTACATGCAGTAACATAAGAATGTTAGATTCTCTTCGCCTCAAGGATCAGACAGCCTTTAACACAATGAAAAGTATCAAGGGGCCGGCAGTCTTCATCCAATAGGGCGCAACCAAGGATTACGTAACTAACAGCGGCTCCATTCAATTTTTCAAGCTCGCCGTAAGTCTGGAAAAGTATTACTTTCACTTTAATTTTCTCTCAGGTTTTTGTTTAATCTTCAACACGTTGAGCAGTATAATCCTGTGGTTTTCAATAAGCATTTCAATGTGGTTTGTAAAAGTTGTCTTTTTACCACATTAAAACAAAATATTTTAATACCGTTTGTCGGATCCTCTCTCTCTATCTCTTTCCCTCTCTTAGAGAAGATCGTAAACATAATCTAATGCAGACAGGTGTAGCTGAAGGGAGCACAATGAAGCCGCTCTTGAGTTACTCAGTTACAACGTTGGCAAGCAGCCACGGAACCACTTCTTTTCAAACTCGTACACTTCACTACGTCTCGCGCTCCCACCGAGAAATATTTCTCCCTTAATCAACGGCAACGCAACGTTCTTCTGCTCCAGCAGTGTACTGAACTTACCAAGTAAAATTATAAGTGTAATCATTTTCTCAGATTCACTAGAACGTATAATTGTTTAGCCGTTGCAGACAAAAATATTATAAAATACTCGCTTTTTGCGTGCACATTCAGTTTTTGTTTGCAGTTGCGAGTTAAACTACTTTCTCGACGACACGGTATTACTGAATACTAGAGAATATTCTTAGTACAGAAACTTTCTGTAATTTCTATTTCTATTTGATTGGTGGACGGGGTCTGAGACTGCCGATGAAAAGATGGAGAGATCAGTTATGACAACGGACTGCGGTGTATTATTTTGAATGATCATCACTCCTTTCACAGCACTTTAACAATTAATATTTAATGCACTTTCACTTGTGAAAACTTACTTTTTTGTTATTTCCTCAAACGTACGTTTCGGATTGGTTTACTCCTTCCTCAGTGAGGTATAAATGCGGTATGCGTCAAGGCGTTGGTAATCTGTAACGGGTTTTTGGTGACTGGTTTTGTGTGGGGGTGTGTGGAGATGGAAGGGGGTTGGCGCGGAGTTCTAAATTGTATGCATTCTGTATTATTGTGTTGAATAGTGTGTTGGATTTAAATTGTAATTGTTCATTGTGTATGTTGTTTGGTTGTGTTTTGTTGTGTTTGTATATTTCGTATTGTTCTGCGGTGTTGAGTTTGCGACTTTTGGGTATGTAGTGTAAAATTTCATAAACAAAAAAAATCTTGATATTTTACACTACGTACCCAAAAGTCGCAAACTCAACACCGCAGAACAATATGAAATATACAAACACAACAAAACACAACCAAACAACATACACAATGAACCATTACAATTTAAATCCAACACACTATTCGACACAATAATACAGAACGCATACAATTCAGAACCCCGCGCCAACCCTCTTCCATCTCCACACACCCCCACACAAAACCAGTCACCAAAAACCCGTTACAGATTACCAACGCCTTGACGCATACCGCATTTATACCTCACTGAGGAAGGAGTAAACCAATCCGAAACGTACGTTTGAGGAAATAACAAAAAAGTAAGTTTCACAAGTGAAAGTGCATTAAATATTAATTGTTGGACTGCGTAGGCTTTGAGATTAGCACTTGCAAAGAATAAGAAGACGAATTGATAAAATAGATAAAGAGAGTGAGAGAAAGAGTGTCGTAACAACACACAATAAAGAATCACCCAAATTAGGACAGTCACAGTTAATAACACACGTCACAAATTACATATAAAAGAATCCAACTTTATTTTGTAAGTAACTTAAATATTTCTTTCAGGATTCTATATTATGAATTGTCCTTCAAATATTAACTAGTAAATTTTTGTTTTAAGAACTTTTCCTTGTTTGAGGTATTTACTAGTTGTAGGAGACAAAAACCCTGAACATCTGATATAAAAAACAGCAGTATCAATCTTTCTTTCAAGATGTTTAGTAGAAAATTTAACACGATATGAATACTACTAAGGTTTTGAAAACACACAAACACTTGCTGAGTTTCACAGTTTATTATTTACCTCTGACAATTGTTTCAGTCTATTAAGCTGTTCCCAAGAGATTATAGAAAAAATTAAACAAAAAAGTGAGGGTAGTGTATGTTAAGGGCGTGTACCAGAAAATGTGTGCGGGTTGTGTATGTTGAGGGGGCAGAGAATAGGGATAGTATAGGGAAGGTCAAGTGTCTGTTAAAAGTACGTATAACAGGAAGGCAAATTCTAAAAATTAACTAAACTAAATAAAAACTTTTAATAGATGTGGCCGTGCTCTGGAACATCGCATTTCTGAATATAAGAAAGCGATTTTAACTAATACAGCCAATACAGGTTTTACAGATCATTCCTTACAACAGAGTCACTTCATAGATACAAAAAACATAACACTATTGCACAACATACAAGAAGGTAAAAAATGGATTTATTAGAAACTCTACAAGTTAAAAAAGAAATAAAAAATACAAACATTTAACAAACCAACAAACTGAATTCTGTGTATTCCCTTTTTTTAAAGTTGTAATTTAGTTTAGTTAATTTTTATAATTTGTCTTTCTATTATACATAGTTTGTACAGACACTTGACCTTCCCTATACTAACTTCTCCACCCCCTCCAACATACACACCCCACACACATATCTTGGTACACACCCTTAACACATGTTCACCACCCTCACTTTCTTTGTTTAGTTGTTTCTATGATCTCTTTGAGAATAGCTTAATAGGCTGAAACAATTGTCAGACGCAAATAATAAACTCTGAAACTTACCAGTGATAATTCAACAGCTTGTAACACGATATGAAATATAACAACAAGCAATTTACGTAGAAAGGAACATATATTTATGTGTCTCTTTTACATCGGCCGCCTTCCCATTATTCCCTTTTTTTTGCTACTTATCCTGTACTCGTAGAAATATATCTCAATCATATCGGTATGTTGATTTTTTTTTCTAATACACCAATTGGAAATTTTATTTAGTAACTTGTAAAGTTACATGTGAAATACCGACTTCGCGTACACGTCTAGCACATGAAATAATTAAAATCAATAGTTTTATTGCCAAGTTAACCACAGTTTACAAAAAAAAAAAAAAAAAAAAAAAAAAAAAAAAAAAAAACGTGTCCGCTGTATTTTGATTGGCCACTGGATAACGGTGTTGTCCAGCGACAAACTACCCGTCGCAAAGCTAGAAATTAATTGAATTTTTATTTTCCTGCCAATTGAATACATGTTCGTACTAAGCTCTGTCTGTATACGTGTCATCGACCTGACACCCACATACGTACATACACATTCGTGGTGGCGGACGCTCTCACACTTGACGGTTTTAATTCCGTGTTGACATTTTTTGGCACAATGTCAGTTATCCCCGCGTTTGCTACAACTGTAAATCTCGGCTATACACTGAAAGGGTGTGTTTAATAAAATGTAATATACTTTACGTGTTGCTGTAACTGTTTCAACACAAACATATACGCGATATATATATTCAAACACTTTTGCTACAGTCTATTTTTTGATGCATATATAATTTATTTAATATTTATAATTTCTTTACCTCAAGATGTTTTTTCCCTTATTTAGAACATGTTTCGGGACACTTATTGTTCGCATCCTCAGCGATCAAAGTTTAGGCCATCCTCAGCCACTAAAACTATGATGGCTGAGGATGGGAACAATAAGTGTCTCGAAACATGTTCCAAATAAGCGAAAAAACATCTTGAGGTAAACAAATTATAAATAATAAATAAATTTTATATGTATGTATGTATATATACATATATATATATATATATACATATAATTATTGTACTTACGTTTATCTTTTTTATTAACATCGTATTTTTTAAAGTGCACAAATAATTTACTTTTTATACATAAAAAAATATCAAAATTTAATAAAGTTATTTGGCTTGAACAGTGCAAAAATTTTAACAAAAATATATTGTTGGAAACACAACGTTTCGCTTAACATACTAATCTAATAATTGATACAATTGACAAATATTTTGGGAAACGTTATTCACTTTTCATTAAAAAGATGTTTAGTATAAAGTTAAATGTAAAGCTTTACTTTTTATTATAAGAATGTTGTTACGTTCAAGTTACTTTAAATTATAAGATCTTGTAAAAATCAAATTGCATATACACTAGAACCTCACTTATTTCGTATAGCGACTTTTGGATTACGAAAGTAACGTTTCTAGATTCAAAACAACGCGTTTTAAAACCCGCCCTCTCCCTCGCTGCAGGATGATCGTAAACATAATCTAATGGACTGCGGACAGGTGTAGCTGAAGGGCTCACAATGGAGCAGCTCTCAGTTAGCTGTGCATTGTTGGCAACGCTCCAGGAAACCACTTCTTTTCCGACTACTTTACGACTCTCTAAAGCGTCTTACACCTTACACTAAGCAGGAAAAAAATCTTTACCTCCGCCAGTCCTAAAACAACTTGAGATTATATCTGACAATGTGCAAATCAGCGTGTAACAACGAACCAGTAAGATAATTTGTAATAAAATCTAGAAGAGACGTTACAGTTTCTAGAAACTTACAACAGAAAATCAATCACTAGTGTGATTCTGGCTTACACCTAATTTAGCGATTCATCGTCTCATTCACTTACTAATAAAATAATCAGTTATCATTCTCGTTTTAGGAATTACAATGCACACACAGACCCACAGGTGCAACACAACTATAGTTCGTTGAAAAATTTTGTATACTTGAGTTGATAGTAATAATTTTTAATCTAATAATACATCGTTTAACTCAACATCTGAGATATTCATTTGCGCAGATATCTATATGATATTGTTACGTAATACAGAAAGTTCTACAAGTATCTCGGCTATCCCAGCAGAGCCCAGATGTAATGTGTGTGTGCGTACATATTGCTGCTACTTTGAGATGAAAGACAATTACGCGATACTTGTCAGACGTCAACAATCGAGGGCATTCCAGACCCTTACCGGACCAAACTGTCGGCGCACTGTGTTCAAGGCCAGACAGTATGCACGGTTTATAGCGGATTCTAGAGCGCCTATAATACGCAGTTTCCTCGACACGTCATCCAGAAAGTGACCGATTATTGTGGCATTTTAGCGGGGTATAAATATAAGAATCCAGCGACGGACAGTTTAGTTTACTTTGGGCGATTACTCCGTGTGTTTCAAGTGGCCATTAGTGAAAAGTGATAATTGTGCGGGACTCTATTAGTTGCCATTATTATTGCGTATGAACAAATTTAATTTGAATTATTGTACGAGAATAATCTAGTTTGAATAACTTGTTGAATACAAACTGTTAATTGTGAAATTAAAGCTGTTTTTTAGTGACTTTATTGGTGCCATGTATTTTGTTTTCCACTGTACCATACGACGATCAGTAGACCGTAGTAACAATATTATAGATAATGCACTTAACATAAATATTACATATACATATGATACATACATATACATATTATGGACATAATGTAATTTGTTACACATAATGGGTGCGATAATCAGCCGTAGCGATCGCTGTATATGCAACCAGACATGCACAATACGTAGGAAAGAGGTGAATCGTGATTTCTGATGATGATCCACGCCGAGTTTATTAAAACATAACTCGGTTATAGTGCAGCTCTCTAACAGCGGCCATTAGCATACAGTTACAGCGTACGAAACTGGGTCACACAAGAGACAACAATGAGTACCACATACAGACGCAGTCAATGTTCACCACCATATTGGTACGCGTATGGTAGCATACATTTATTATTATTTAATGCACCTGGATTTTACTGATGAAAGTCTTCGATTAAGTAAACAATTTACTACAATCAAATGATTGGTTTTAACATTTCGCAAACCAATTCATATGTAGGCTATAATTACGTGTACGTTTATATTAAGTTATCGGTCCGTTTTAAAAAAGAGGACTGCCTCCGCTTATCAGGGTAATAAGGACTACCTACTGTTGACTTACCGCGGTACTTCCAGCTCTGACGATGTTTTTCAATAAAAATTCAATAATAGGGTTCAACCTAAAAGTATGTAGTCGATTATGAGAAAGCGTGGATAATGTTAATCGAGGAAATTTGTGGCAAATAATAATGAAACGATTCCTTAGGCTTTCACGGCCGGTGTCATTTGAATTATGAAAGATATCCGGGCTGTTTGGCCGTGGTCCCTGGTTAAAAACAAAACCAAACGTTTCGGCAGCTCCACTGGCTGCCATCATCAGTGGAATAAAATTTCTGCACTTTGGGTGTCTACGTGCAGGCCCACAGTACTGTGGTATCAGTCTATACCACAGTACTGTGGGCCTGCACGTAGACACCCAAAGTGCAGAAATTTTATTCCACTGATGATGGCAGCCAGTGGAGCTGCCGAAACGTTTGGTTTTGTTTTTAACCAGGGACCACGGCCAAACAGCCCGGATATCTTTCATAATTCAATAATGAAACGAGGTTACGCAAAACAACTAATAAGTGTCACCAAATAATACGTAAAACGAGGGTCAGATGAAAAGTTCGCGGAGCGACATCTGTAGCTTAGCGGTAAAAGTAAAATTTTTTGGTGTGCTCCAAGATGTGTATTTTATGTGAACTCCTGTTAATTTCCAAAACTATTTATCAATTCATTCATTGTTTAGAAGCTGTTTAAAATTGACATGCCTTGCGTGTTTTGAAAAATGTACAAAATAAAACATCGTGGTGTGATTCTTTGTTAGAAATTGTTGTGCCCCAACGGAATTTCAGAATGAAATTGTAAATATGTCAAGAGATGCTGCGACTTCAAAACCAACGGTCTGTAAATAAGCACTTGAGTTTAAACGTTGTCGTATGAGCACTGAAGATACCCTTCCCCCACTGGACGCCCAAAAAATGCAACAATTGCAGATGGGGCCGCCATCTTATACAACGCTTTTTCACACCAAGTTCTTGAGTTAAAGTAGGGGTGAACACGCTCATATGAGATGCCTATGATTTCAGCAACGTCATCCACTCCTCAATCTGCGGTCTTCCAACATCCTACGAAATTTTTTCAATAATGCCATTTTTTGCTGCACTTTTTGGACGTCATCGTCTTCAGTGATTTTACGACCACATTTAAACTCGACTGTCCCCCACTTATCGTTGTTTCTGAAGGCGCAACATCTCCTAACACATTTACAATTTTGTTTTGATTTTCCATTGGCGCTAAAACGTTTTTAACAGAGAATTCATCACAACACGATGTTTGATTTTGTGCATTTTAAAAACACGTGTGACAGGAAAATTTCAAACAGCTGGTAGAGACTGAATAAATTGACAGATATATTTGGAAAGTAACAGGTGTTTACGTGAAATATATGTCTTGCGGCACACGAAAGATTTTAGTTCTACCACTGAGCTATAGATGTCGCTCCGCAAAATTTTCATCTGACCCTCGTACATCTATTAAATATAATGCAAGCAACGACGTTGTGAATAAGTTGCATAATTTTAATCTTATGTGCGGGTACTTTACTCTTAAGTCAGCAAGTAAAGGAACACACCATGCTGAATTCTACAAGGTGATGGCCCTTCCTCACTTCTTTATGGGTCTGAGACTTAGAATTTAACAAAAGGCCACCCCAGTCGCATCTAAGCGGTTGAAATGAGATTTCCCAGGCACGTGGCACGGTATACTCTTCACGATCATAGAAGAAACACAGATATACGGTAGGAACTGAATATTATGAGTATACTCGACAGGATCCCCCAGTATCGGCTGAATTGGTGGCAACATCTTTGCCGAATGGATGACTGCCGCATTCCCAAACAACTATGAAACTATAAGCCGAGAGAACGGAGGGGTGTGGGACGTCCGAGGAAGCGCTGGACTGACTAGCTCTAATCTTTGTCTGTTTGAGACCGGAACAAACCATCCTTGATTTAATCCTTGAAGATGATGATGAAGATGATGATCTACTAAATATAAACTATATATATGTTTGTGTTCTAATTCAAGAATTAGGACATGGAGAGATATATCCATGAGGAGAAACGTTAAATGATGTGAATATTACGCTTTTTGCAAATGATCAAGTTATTCTACAAGAAAAAGAAGATGAATTACAACTATAATACAATAATACAAATATATTATTATTGTTATTATTTTTTTAACTCTACAATATGTCTTGCAGATATACTGTATTATGAATGGTTATTCAAGTATTAAATATTTCTGCAAGTAAAATTTATTACGGTATTTTCACACACCATATGTATCACTGAAGTAATGCCAAAAAAATCAGGCAAAAGAGTAAGCTATAAAAAAGATTTTGAAGCTACTCAATGCTCAGACAGTCCCAGACAGTTTGAATTGAATTAGGTCTATTTGGGAAATATACTATTTTGATGAAGGTGGCATATTAGAAGGCAATCTTTAACCAAAAACCGTCTTTATACTTCAAGAGAATCTCAAACAATGTGCCAGCAACTAATACAGCATTCAATAAATACAAAAAAGAAAACAGAAGGCTTTCTTTACATTACGTCTTAGAGTAACGTGGTTGCCTGAGTGCGATGTACGGGTTAGACGCGATTACCTGGACGATTGCCAGCAGTGCAATTAGACAACTCAATGAAGCTCCATTACGTCGATTCTGGTTAGGCCTAAACGTAAAATTTTCTCCTACTAAATTGAGTTTACAATGTTTGGCGGAATAAAACTGTAATGAAGAGAGACGAGAGAAAATTGGGAGGTAAAGTGTTAAGGGGTTGCACGAGAAACAAGCGGGGTAGAAAGGGAATGAAAGGGTATTAAAATATGTTGTAAACAAAAGAGGCTAAAAGTAAAAAGTAAAAAAACTACTTATGTAAGCACTTGAGCGCTTTTGTAAGAATAGTAAACTACCACTTGTCGTTAATGGACGTATAATGATGCCGCAGAAAAAACACTTTATATTCACCAGAAAGGAAAAACAAATAAATTTTTGAACGTTGCTTTGACTTTCTGAAAAAAAAAAATAGGATTAAACTGTTTGAGTATTTAATGACACTTATGTACAAAAGTAGTTAATTTAGAAATACGGTGTTTTAAGCGATAATACTCCCCCTCTTTCCTTTAATTTTCCTTCAGTTTTCTCTTAATTAGTTTAACTTTTATAACAGTTTATTGCCTAGTATTTTAAAAGATATTTTAAATAAGTTTATAAAGCGCGCGTTCGTGTGTGTGCGCGCGCTTGTGTGTATGCAGAACCGTTTCAAACTGTACACTAACTTACGGATAAATCCTCTGCTCTGATTCGATTAATCGTAATATTTTTCTCGCTTTACGTTTCGACTCCTAGAATCGGCTCATCCTCATAAGCTGCGAGTGGCGACTGAAAGACCTAGCAACGACAGGGCCTTTCAACCGCCACTCGCAGCTTCTGAGAACGATCCAGGATTCCAAGAATCGATACGTCAACCGAGACAAATATCACTATGGAAGCAGTCCGAATAGAGGATTAAGGACAGTCAAGATACGAACTTAAATAAAAACATACAAGAAGTCAAAAAATGAATATTTCTGAAAATCCTAATATTTACAAACACGATAACAATAATTTACTAATTAAAGAACAAACTCAAATAAAAACAAAACAAGATGCTCTTTTTAAAATTATAAATTTATTAAAAGAAACAAAAATGTAAGAAATTTAATATTTCCGATAACCGTCAAAACAGCTGATTATGTAAATAAACGATAAAACAGTTTATAACATAAATCGAATTAAATCAATTATTCGTTATTTTATATTAATCCAGCGCGGCATAGCGTGACGCAGCGGGTTCCTCCCCATCGTCAGAGGCGGGTAAGACCGAGAAAATCCTGGAAAGAAAAATAATATGAGCCACCGGGAGCACGAAATCTCGGGGATATAACGTGGAATGATCGTGTGGAACGGTTGTTAGGCAGCGGACAACGACGAAGGACGTTTTAAAAACTCACGCGCGCGCGCGTGTGTTTATTTACTTATTTAATTAAGAAAGTTGTGTTAGTGGTTATAATCACAAACAGAATTATCACTGTTGCACACCACTATAGACAAATTATTCCGATTAGCGCATTCAAGCTTCTCAATGACGCTAATCTGAATAATTTTTCTATAGTAGTGTGGAACAGTGATAATTTTAGTTTGTATTTAGTTATTTGTTCATGTCTCCATGGTAATTTGTCATGTAATTTGATAATTAATATACTTTTATTTACAATAGTAATAGGTTGAGGTGACGAAGAGAGAAAGAGAGAGAGAGAGAAAGAGAGAGAGAGACAGAGAGAGAGAGACAGAGAGACAGACAGAGAGAGAGAGAGAGCAGGTCGATGATATAGACAAAGCTGTAGGAGCCTAGTAGGAGCAACACGAGGTGTCACCCTAAAGCCATATGAATAGTTGTTCCAGGGGGGGTTCCCTGCCTGTAAAGTGGAGGTTTTTTGGTGGGAGCGAGTCCCACACACCGGGAGACCAGCCGGGTGTCTCCTGATGGTGCATAATGCATTTTTCCTCCCCCGCAAAAAAAAAATATTATTATTATTATTGAAAGACAAAGCAATGAGTCCAGCTTATCGAAATCCGTTTGCCTTGAGTAAGTCTATAATGTAGGTCTATAATATAACAAGCTTTTTTACTACTTCTGCTTCTAAGGTATTTATATAAGTATTCATGACACTGTCTGACGATTTCAATGTCTTGATGACACTTGCTGTTTCTCCTAGATATTATTTGCATTTTGTTTTATTCATGATTACTTAAAGACCCACTTTTCATATTCATAATTAGTTTTCTTACCGTAATAATGACAATACCATCATCTGTAAAAACAGGGTTTTATAATAAAGTTGCTTATTACAATATGTTTTATTGTAATTGTAATGTAATTTTAATATAGAAAATTACAATAGTATATGAATAGTACGGCGAAAGAGGTCAAGGTCAATCAAGGTCATGTTAGAGCTGACACGTGTTTCGACCAGCGCACTATACTGTACAGCAGATCGTGCAAGTCCGGTTGCAGCAAATGTTAGTAGAGGGGAATCGAGTTGGTCACCGACATCAGCAGTCGCCGTCTTCCCGCAGCTGGGCCTCCGACATTTGCCATTAGCCCGCTCACCGCAGCAACGACCTTAGCGGCTTTCTCCGAGGAACATCGGATTTGCTCCCAATATAATAATAATAATAATAAACATTATCGTGTACCGTATTGTGCACCCAATCATAGCCTGTTTTTCAGAGGGTTGAAAAATGGCGAAAAGGTGTAAAGGAAAAATTGCGGCGGTAAAAATGCATAATTTGAAAATGTCTTGTAGGATTCGGCTGCATCGTGTAAGAACTAAACTGCCTTGGAGTGTAAGAAGTCTGCAAGCAAACGTTATACAAATTGATTTAATTGGTCTTCCTTCTTAATGTAAACCTTCACCTTCCATCGTTAAAATTTATTGATCGACGATCTCTCTCTCTCTCTCTCTCTCTCTCTCTCTCTCTCTCTCTCTCTCTCTCTCTCACACACACACACACACACACACACACACATGAGCAGAGGAGGCAGAAAGTATAAACACGGAGACTACCAAGCACTGATGAAGGAAATACGACCGTCTCCTAAATCGCTCTGTAAATTTGAAGTTAGTTCTTTAAAAGAGTGGATTGAAATTAATATAGTAATTCACTGTATATGGGCCATGACGGTGAAAGAAAGTTTAGCGTAATGAAAATGTATGGAACAGTATATAGTTATAAAGTGGAATGCTAAACTTTCCTGTATGTTATTTAGATGTTTAAGAAAGGTGCTACAAGCAGTAAACGTGAATAGTTCAGTAAGAACATAGAGAAGGGAGAAACAAATAAGACCAATTGTTTCTTTTAAGAATGTACCTGTATATTATTTACAGAAATCGTTAACAAATAATTGAGCATCGTAGACTTATATGGTATATGGTATTATGAATGGGGGAAAATTGATTCTAATGATTGATGAACACGGCATAAGAGATTCTGAAATACCATTCTCAGAGAAAGAGGCATGCTTTAGGAATTAGGAAGAAAGATGTAAAAGAAAAATGAAAAGCAGAAATAACTTTAAGAGAGTACTGGGAAAACATATACTTGGCAATAGAGATGGAGATTGCAACGGATGACATAGGCTCATCGGTAAATCAATCTGTCTGACTGTTTCCCTACATGTGTACGCATACACGCACACACTCACACGTGCACACTTTTACGGTGAATATCTGTTGTAGCAGGCTTTTCTTTCGGTAGGTACATCCGTATATAATATTTTCGAAGTGCCGAAGTTTCTTTCAGTAATCCCAGAACATTTTCAAGGCTTAATGATCTTGATTTGGCTACGGAGCGCGTTATACGTCCGACTTCCTTTAGGGTTGTTCCCGCGGAAAAGTTCGATTTACCTCCACTCTCGAACCCTCCGTAGCCAAGTTAAAATCCGTACCCCTTGGAAATGTTCCGGGGTTACAGAACGAAACGTCGGCACTTGTAAAATTTCATACACGGATGTATCCAAAAACCTGCTACAATGTGTGTGTGTGTGTGTGTGTGTGTGTGTGTGTGTGTGTGTGTGTGTGTGTGTGTGTGTGTGTGTGTGTGTGTGTGTGTGTGTGTGTGTGTGTGTGTGTGTGTGTGTGTGTGTGTGTGTGTGTGTGTGTGTGTGTGTGTGTGTGTGTCTGTATGTGCACAAATTGCTAGATAAATAGCCCAACTACAATTAGAAGCTTAATTAAAAGGGGGACGGACGGGACCGTAACACCCCAGAGGGTCGGAAAAGTTAATTTCTTATTTTTAGGCTGTTTTATTATTTATTAATAACAGTAGTAATTATTTTTTTTTAAATATACAAACAAATTTATTACACACCATCACTGTATACGTTTGAAATATGGAATATAGGAAAATCAATTCAGTCAATAAGTATCTTGTTAACAATGTTTCAGTAACGCGTATTTTTATTGTGTTATTACCCTTTACTTTAATGGAATTGATTTCACCCACTTTAAGGATAGTAACATTGATTAGTTTTAACTTCGTCCTTTCTTTTAATGAAGCCGCCCCGACCCTGAACCCCCCTCAAAGCCAAATTCCAGGTACGCCGCTGACTATAATGTACACAAAATATCACAATTCCGAATTAAATGAAACATAAAAACAATGTAAACAACTAACATGTCACTACATCTCTATATCCACTTAAAATATAACCTAAATAGGAACAACAGAAACGGTGTATATAAAATAGAATGTCCTAAATGCCTAAAGTACACGTGAGCCGCAGAGTAAACTCAATTCGTTATTTATACCTTGAACAGAGAAGAGTTTTTCTCAAGCTAATAGTATATAAAAACAACCGTATTATTACATGTCACCAACACAAAACATCAACTAGAAAATACAAACAATTAAAAATATAGTTTAGATATAATTTGTTAAATGGTGGTGGTCTCTGGTAATTAGTAACTTATAACTACTGTCAACCGCGTTCCTAATATTATGGTATATTACACCCCTGTGCGATGATTTGCATACCTCCCGGGGGCGAGAACAACCGTGAAGATGAAACAATACCCCTGACACCTACCCTGCAATAGGTCTACCGTCACTGTTGTCAGCTACCTACCCTGTAACATCTCGCCTTAATTCTCTGTCCCTTATTTTCACCGTCCTAATTTCCTCGTATACTCTCTCTCTCTCTCTCTCTCTCTCTCTCTCTCTCTCTCTCTCTCTCTCTCTCTCTCGCTGTATTTCTTTCTTTATCTTCTTCTCTCTTTCCAAATGCATCTTACACTTATAGTGATCGAAATTTTAAAAATTTATAATTTCTCGATCAAGTGGCACGCTCACACACTCGAGTTGACGGACACAAGCCCGGGTCGTAAATAATGACGAATTAGTGACACGTCAGACCCGACGCCAGTGCGAAGACAATGATAAAAACGGCTGAGTACACGACACAATAAGAATCTAAGGAACGTCGTTGACAGCTCAAAGTTTGTTACAATTTACAGCACCTAGCGAACGAAACAAAGGTTTAGTCCAGCTGTCTGGTTACGCAGAAATGAAATGGAACACATGCTGTGGGGGTGAGTTGTAACGAGCACACATAAGAAAGGCTACAGCCAGCAACAAAGGGTACAGAGAAATCTCGACAAATATGTAAACAATAGAACGGACACTCAGTGAATACTGGAAGTACGCACAGCTCAGCGTGAAAACAAACCCTGACAGCTAGCTAAATTTACAACTAGAAAGCGTGAGATTCGTTCAAGGATGTCACCAACGAAGAGTTGATAATCGGCGGAACGAGCGAAGGGTAAATTGAACAATTGACCAAGATACTGCAGACTCTTATCAAAAGTTAAGTCAGAGAACCTCGACAACGTCGAAACAAAGGTTGACAGACAGGCGAGAGAATTGCTCTAGTTTCTGAGAATTAGCACAACGTTCGTCGCTGGAATATTCCGGGGATGTCGGCGACCAACCAGCGTTGGGCATCTTCCTAAAGAACTCGTGGAGAGAGTAAGAAGGGTTCGAACGACGAATCGGGAAACCGATGACAAGATCTACAGGGTAGTAGGAATTTAAAGGAACCTATCACCAATCCGAAAGGACGTGGAAATATAGAATTTTGCCTTCTGGGTAGTATGTTTGATAAAAACTGTTTGCGAGGATGCGGAGCGTCAGTAAGTAAGTAAGTCAGTAAGTTAGTAAGACAGTTAGTAATAAAGTAGTTACGGCAGTAATACGGTAGAAGACGAGTAATAGTTGTTACAGTAGTTATGTAGCAAGACGGAATAATATAATAGTAGTTGGAGCGGTAATAACGGTAGTAATTGAAATAGTCTACGCGACTTACCGAACTTTTAACTCAGTGAAATCGTAACGAAGTCGCGGTCATAAGTGAACTTAGACATTCAATACAATCTCAACTACACAAAAGTCTGTTCGACAGTTATACGAGTTCTGATAATCAACAGTGCGTATAGACATAACTATCATTAAATATCAGTGCGTACGTGAATCTAAACTACGACCAACACGCAACATAATAATACAAGTGATTAACATTCTGAGAGTATAACAGTGGGTGACAATTCAAACACTATTCCACCATAATGATTCGCTATATTGAACATTTGAACTGAATGAACCAAACCGAACACTATTACGCACATAGCATACACTACGTCCAAGATAGATGAAATGGTTAATTATATGAACACGCACACAGCAAACTCTAAGAGTAAACCATCTTAATGACGATGTTGACCTCTTAACACTTGAACTCAAAACACTCGACACCAGCGGGGAGTACAACAACACACTATACACCACGAGAGTGGAAATTAGTGAAGTGAAGTGAAGTGTTCTCCAATTAACAGTGATTAGCATGTACAAGGAATCCACCAACGGATGTCAGCTTACGCCGATGGAATTTTGGATAACCCTTTTGCAAAATAAGACTTTATGTTTATTAAATCCTAGTGATACATATACTACTGAACTGTCTCATCTTTTCAAAGAGCTACTCCCGAGAGATTTTATAAAGTTATATAAATCATAAGTCTTATAAAGTAATATTAAAGTAATTCATCTGAGCATAATGAACGCATTTAGCTAGGGATAAAATATATTTGATTGTTTATTGTTTGTATATGTATATTATTGCGTTATATTTGAATGTACTGTATGTCTTGTTTTCAGGAAACAACGAACGAATATTATTGTATTTTGTTATTATGTGTTTTAATTATGTATTTGCAGGACATAGTAATTTACTTAACTAACAACACAATAAATAAGTAATTATTATTTATATACTTAAATCTTGCGTTCATTATTGCAAATTAACCTTGACAATTAATTTATCACATACTAAGCATTTCATAAAGAGTCTCAGAGTTATGCTAATTATCAATGGACACAACCAAATCGAACATTGAAATATCCGATTAACAGGCTCATACAAATCATCTTGATTTGATAACTATATTGAGTCTAATCCGACAAAAATAAGTTACTTTCATATGTGTGTTAAATATTAATGTCAATTACAACTCTGTTTGATTACATATAATTAGTATACGAAGTTAAGTAGACCCAATTTATCAATTTATAATTGGATAATTCAATAATAATAATAATAATAATAATTAGCATAATTACACTAAATATAAATGGCACGGCAACATAATTAATCAATTAATCGCCAATTCCATTTATATACACTAAATATAAATGGCTCCCAAAGAACGTGGGGCATAACAAATTTAATTAGAGTCAAATTTGCTAAATATAAATGGCGCCCATCGCATGGCAAAAGAGAGCAGGCAGTAGCATTTAGATTAATTAAAATAATATAATACGATAAGATATTAATAGTGTAAGGTTAGCTTGACTGGTAACTGGATGATAACGCGAAGTAAAGCTAAAATGGCTAGCGGTAGTTCAGACAGCATGGACTTTGACGTTAACAACCAGTTAGGCGCACCCGACAACGGAGGAGAAAACTCATCGGTCGAACTAAATATGACTGAGGAGACGTCAGAGGTCAGAGCGCGGGGACAGGAGTCCCAACGACCACAAGAGGAAGTGACATTGCGCTCGCTGATGGACTTCATGCGTACACAAAGCGAAAGTCTCAAAATAATGAATGAGAAATTCGATCAACAGAACGAAAATATCAAAGTAATTAAGGAAAATTTAGAAGAGAACAGAAGAGAACAGAACGAAAAATTCGACAAAATGAACGAAAAATTAGATAATCACAAAGAAGACGTCAAGCGACAGATGGCCGAACAGCTCGCACAAATACAAGCGGAAATGCGTGACTACAAGACCAGTTGTGACGACAAAATAAGTGAAGTCCTGAAGAAACAGGAGGACGCTACAAAAGGATTAAAGGATGACACCATTAAAAGGTTTGAAGAAGTGTGGGAAACTCGAGAGTCGGATCGTCAAGAAGTCAAGAACCTTGCACAGAACACACAAACCAGTATTAAAAAGGTTCACAATAAGTTAGAATCACATATCAACAGTAACCAGAAGAAATAAGAAGAATTAAAAACCGAAATATATCACACACTTAGACAGCAGCAACAAGAAATAGGAGAAACCAACAACACACTACAACAAAAAATCGAAGAAGTAGACGGCCGACAAAAGACGACTGAACAGAAAGTTGACGAAAACGTCAAGGAGAAGACGATCCACATTCAAGAACTAAGGTGTCAATTAGAAAGACCGCGGCGACAGATAACCGAAGCGGAGTCTGGGCCAAACAGAACAGTCAACGGGCAAGTACAGGTGGAACTTAAGTACGACGGAACCGACAGATTCCCGATGGAGTTCTTGAAAGAATTGTCGGTGTTCCAAGAATTGTATCACCCAGATAATGACGTCAAATGGATCGGTAAGCACTTAGAGAAGGACGCGAGTATATGGTGGCGCGTAATCCGGGACCAAATAACCACATTTGAAGAGTTCAAGGAGGCGTTCACGTTGAAGTATTGGGGATTAGAGCGACAAGACATCATTCGTGACAACCTCGAATACGGAAAATTTGAATGGCACGGACCGGTTACGGCTATCCAATATATTGAAAGAATACTTTTAGAAAGCCGACAATTAACTCCCGCATTGACCGACAGACAACTGATAAGGAAAATTTCTAGGCATTTTGGGAGAGATCTGCAGATCGCTGTTATCACATGCGGGATCACCACAATACCTAATTTTGAAGCCTTAATCACTGAGTATACAAGTATTCAGTCAAACAGTACAAGCAACAGGCGGACGCAATATCCGTCAACTAATGAAAGGGAAAGCGGAACTAACGACCGACCCGGAGGGAGCTTTGTAAATAAAAACGAGGGTGACAGAAAAGAAGTTTGGCAGGGGAGGCCACACGGTAACCGTTACGGAGACAAACAGTACAGTGGGATGAACACTGTTGAGTTCATTAACTCCAAGCCGAGCACGAGCCAGGCGACTGACGACAATAACTCAAGGTCGAATACCGACCAGAATGGCAAAAAAAACACCCCTGCACAGCGAACGACTTAGTTTTTGTCAACAAAAACAACCTCACCAATAATGTTAGCATTTTATTACCAGACCTGAGGGATGACCTGCTACAAGAATACGACGAGGACATTAATAAACAAATATTAAAATGTCCCGAAGTACTCATTAAATTCAACAATGACATTAAGTTTCGGCACTTATCGACACCGGCTCTGTTATTAACGGGTTATCAGAAGAGTGGTTCAACGTATATAAAAGGGACATTGAACCATATGAAATTTTACCTATGACGAATTCTCTCATCATTAGTGCTGTGGGGAATAAGTCCAAATTAATCAGAAAGCAGATACTGTGCGACATTGAAATTGACGGGATCAAGAATGAATGTGTTTTCTTAGTTATGCCTGGTCTTATTAAGCAATGTATATTAGGAATAAGTTTTTTACAGGAGGTGGGATGTCGCATCGACATCGGTAATAAAAAGATAGAGTTAATGAATGCAGCTGATGAAGAGGTGCGCGCCGTACCCATCATGAACATAGAACTACTAAATAATGGAGAAGAAGAAGAAATCCTGAGGAACATCGACGAGAAGATAGCAGGCATGGATTGTCAAGACGAAGAAATATTGGAACGATTGAGGGAAATACTCGTAAAGAATAGAAGAGTGTTCAGGGAATGCCCGGGGAGGATAGAAGGATACGAGCATGAATTTCAAGTTACGGACAGGACGCCCTACTTTCAACGGGGTTGGCCTGTACCACTTGCATATAAAGAAAAGGTAAAGGACGAGATTGATAGGATGCTGCGGTACGGAGTGATTGAACGATGCACGAGTCCGTTCATAAATCCACTCGTCACAGTCATCAAAAGAGATGGAAGGGTCCGTTTATGCCTTGACGCAAGAAAGATAAACGGCGTTACGATTCCCGATTATGAAGGCGTTTCCCCAATCAACGAAATTTTGGCAAGATGTAGTGAGATGCGCTACCTATCTACCGTCGATTTGTCCAGCAGCTTTTGGCAAGTGCCATTGAAGGAAGAGTGCAGAAAGTATACCGCGTTCATGTATGAGGGAAGGTGCTACCAATTCACCGTCACACCATTCGGCCTTAGTACCAGTTCGGCGGTACTGACACGCGGATTGGATACAGTTTTGGATGAAAATGTCAAGAGAAACACGCTAATATACGCTGATGATTGCCTATGTTATTCTAACGATGTTCAGACGCACCTAGCACATTTAGAAGCACTGTTAAACAATCTCAACAAAACAAACTTGACCGTCAACCTCAATAAATTGCAGTTCTTCAGAAAGGAAATATCGTATCTTGGATACCAACTGACAACACGCGGCATCCAAGCTACGGAAGAGAAAGTGAAAGCTATTATGGATTTCCCGAAGCCCAAGAATCAGAAACAGTTAAAAGGTTTCTTAGGCCTCACTAATTTCTATAACCGCTTCACAAGTAAATATGCGGAGACCACGCAACCCCTCCATGAATTATTGAAGAAAGATCGCAAGTTTTTATGGACGGCTGAATTAGACGATTGCTTTGTCAGAGTCAAGAACTTATTTGTGGATGCTGTAGTTTTAAGATTTCCGCGCCCAGACCAGAGGTATTACATACAATGTGATGCTAGTGATTACGCATACGGAGGACAACTTTATCAGCTCGATGAAGAAGGTGAGATTGGCGTGATTGCCTTCACGAGTAAAACATTCAAGGGTGCCGAACGGAACTACTACACTACAGAAAAGGAGCTCTTAAGTATCGTTAGATGCTTAGAAAAATTCCGCATATATGTTCTCGGACAACCGTTGACGATAATAACTGACAACAAGGCGTTGACATTCCTAAACAAATGCCATTTGAATAATTCAAGGATTACGCGATGGATTCTCGCTGTGCAAGAATATAAGTTCGATATTATCCATTGCAAGGGCAAGGACAACATTGTAGCCGACATCTTAAGCAGGTACCCACACGATACGAAATTAGATGAAGTTCAAGACAATACGCATGAATATTTGGTCAATCACTTCACCGTTAAGATGAAACTCGAAGTACGGAAATTAATCCAAAATATTGGAAAGCACCAAATAGAAGATGACAAGCTTAAAACAATCATTAATAAAATTAAGGAGGGAAGTTTAGACCCAAATTTAAATAAATTTTATAAATATGTTAATGACAAATTATATAGGCGGTAGCGGAATGAATGGAAGCTATATGTTCCTAGCAACATATCTGGGGACATAATCGCTGAAATCCACCAAATGTTCGGACATTTAGGGACGAAGAAGTGTATGAAAATGCTCCAGGAACATTTCACGTTCGACCGGATCCTAAAGAAAGTCAAAACTTATATACAAACATGTGACGTTTGCCAGAAGTGCAAAGACACCAACAACAAAGAGCTATTTGGTGGCACACGCGCTGTGATACCTACAGCAAGAGGAGATCTGGTAAGCGCAGACTATTATGGACCCCTACCGACAGGAACGGGTGGTGTTAAATATTTACTAGTGATAGTGGATAATTTCACAAAATACGTTAAATTATTTACCCTTCGAAGAGCAACAACCACTACGACGTTGCGGAGAATAAAAACGTATTGTGAACAGTTCGGACATCCGAGGGCCATTTTGACGGACAACGGGACACAGTTCACCTCCAGAAAATGGGTCGACGGTTTAAAGGAGTTGAACATCCAACCGAAGTTTACCGCAATACGGAACCCTTGTACTAATCTTGCCGAGAGGATTAACCGGCAACTTGGGAACTTGTTTCGAATTTTCGTGAGTGACCAACACACTAAATGGTCCCAATACATAAAGACAATCGAAGCGTGTCTGAACGAGGTGTACCACGAGACAATCGAAATTACCCCTCATGAAGCACACCTCGGTACGAGACCTACACGAGCATGGGAACAATGCTTGGACAAAGGGGTCACTAGCAGTGAAGGGAAGCGCGAGAATAACATATTTGTGAAAATCAAGGAGAAGAGAGAGAAGCACGCGAAACGCTGCAACGAGAGAAAGAAAATAACGAAGTTTTCAATTGGCGTACACTGTGTGGCATACATCCATCGATCCTTTGGTGGCACATACTCCAATCCCTCCCGATATATACACAGGGTAGCCCAATTTTGTTTTAATTTTCAAACATGTTTGTGGGTTTTAATTTTTTTTTTATTGTATTAAATTTGTTCTCGTTCTTAATTGTGATTTGTACAACCTAGGCAACGGGTTATCGCATTTGTATAGAGAGAGACGCTATTGAATTGAGTGTGCCTTGATTAAAAGTCTTTATTAAAACTTGTTATCGTGCTACTAGCTCCATTGCTTTCTGTATTAAATTTCGGCCTCAGATTAATCACTGTCCATGTAACTATTCAAACTATTCAAGAGAAGTCAGAGAAAATGGTTAAAAAGTTTTTAAGCATTCTATGTGTTTACTACCTACGTTTGCAGAATAATTTTATTTTATACATTTTAAAATTGTATTACTTTTTATTAGTTAGTGTCACTGTGTGCTTCAATAATTTCTTAACTTTATTCTTTTTCTTCACCTTGTGGCACCTCTTCAGGCTCTGTATGCTTCAGTCCATGTTCTCCCATCCGTCTGTATCCGTAGTCGATCGCTTTCAATTACAAACCCCTGAAAAATGCATCGCATTCTCAGCGACGTCCTCCAGTCATCTCTCCTAAGGTCTCCCAACCAGCCTCCACGCTTTCATTTTGGTAATCTTTGCTTCTTTATTCTGACAATACGATCTCCCTCTCCCCTGCAAAGCCTTTGTAATCTGACAAATTTCGATTTAGATCACTTACACTGTTCTTCAAATAATTTATTATTGTACTTGTATCTCTAAAGTGACGAATTTTAGAAGAATGTGTAGAAAGATTTAGAGAAAGTCGGGAAATAAATGTAGAAAAGAAACCCAGATTAAATTTTATAAAACAATGTCAATACCTAAACTACTGTATGGTTCTGAAACTTGAGTCATAAAGAAAAAAGATGAACAGAAGACACAAACAGCAGAAATAAAATTTCTGAGATCAGTTAAAAGGTATAACCGACGAGATCATATAAGAAATTATAAGATATGAAGTGATTTAGATATTTTTACAGTTAATGAAAGGATTAAAGAATACAGAAGAAAATGCGTTCAACACATAGATAGAATGGAAGAAAGTAGAATACCGAAGATAGCGAGAGATTACAAACCTAGAGGCAGAAGAAAAGTTGGTAGGCCTAAGAAAAGGTGGACTGTGGAATACGAACAGGCCGCTAAAGACTAAAACCGTTAAGAAGATCATAATAATGACTTGTATCTCTAGACACCATTCTCCGGTTTTTGAAAAAATAGTCTTTATTACATATTTTATATTAAACAATATAATTGTTATATGATGTACAAATAAAAGCCATTGCCAATAATAATTAAAATGTAAGGTTTAATATTTATTACTATTTTACAATCAAGATATATAAATTTTCCTTACTTGGAACATGTTTTGGGAATTAGATATTTTTCCATCCTCGGCCATCTTAGTTTTTGATCTTGTTGAATATTTGTGTCAGGTTGGTTGTTACTATGGCTTCCTGTTAGTTTTTGGTAGTTTAAATTAGTATTATTCTCTGTAGGTATGGTATATATATTTGTTTTTTTAGTGTTTCCGATGTTAAGTATTTTGGAAATTGTGTCGTGTTTTGTGTTGATTTGTATTTGTTCAGGTATTAGTTTGTCTTGTGTTTTATGTTTTAAATATTTTTTAAACTGAGTATTTTTTTTATTGTGTCTTTGTGTAGTACATTTTTTATCAGAGTCATGTTGGTTATGTCTGGGAATTCGTGTTCTGTATTTATTGCATGTGTGGCCAAATTTTGATTTATATATTTCTTGATTTTTTATGCGTTTAAGGTTCAAAATAATGTTTTTTGAATTGTTTCTTGTTTGGTCTATATAACATCTATTACAGTCTTGGCAATAAATTTTGTATAATAGTAATATATAATATAATATTATATTATAATATTACATAATACTATAATATTATTATTATTATTAAATATCATATTATATATTGCAACAAAACACAGGATGATGATCTATGAATAAGAATATCTGATCATGGATGACGGACATTAACATGTTTTAAATTGATTTGTGCAATTTTTGTCAATTAGCTATACGTTTTGTATTTAGTGATGGACAAGGACTTATGTTATACCAAATTCTTTGTAAATTTTTGCTCTATAATGTCATGTACTTTGTGTGTGAATATTGTAACGCAACATAGTTGAGATTCCCCAACGTTACATAAAAGACTGAATGAAATATGGTCAAAGACCATACCCTGACTTAAGGTTGTTCGATAGTTCATATGTTTGAGAAGGACCTCAAGTAAAAAGGAGGCAATGACTAATATTAAATGTAAAAGAGCCAGACCAATGAATGATTGGATGTAATGAAATGTTTGTTTTGTACTGTGACATGTTAAGGTCTACAGAATATTTATATTGTATGTTGAATGTGTTAAAAATGAAATGATGTTGTTTGATAATAATACTTACTCAATAATTATGTTTATATTTTATATTAGATTTGTTTTTATACAGCACAATATAGTTACCAATGTTAGGCACGGTACTAAGTTGTCAGTATTGTATAAAATTGAAAGATACTGTTGTTCTAATTAATGTTTATAAACTGGATCAGGAGTGTGACCAGTGTTTCAAGTCTAACAAGTAGTTCTGACAATTATGTCATAAATTAATAAAGGGTTCCAGAACCAATTGATTAATGTAAAAACAAATAACCACCAGTAAATTAAAATTCATGTAATTAACTATGTAATCAATAATTAATTGTACAGTAGGTCAGGTAAAAAGAAAATTAAGTTAAAAACCAAATAATGTTATAATGGTTGTAAATGAATCTATAGGCCTAAATTCCATATTAGTGAAAGGAAATTAATACCTTTTTAGAAAAACCAGTCCAACGAAACTCTAGTAAAACATTTACTGTTTAATAAGGAAGGTTAGGGGAGAATTTTATGTGATTCAATATTAATCCAAGCATGGAGTATTTTATTGGAAAGGAGTAGTAATATTCTATAATGCCGGCTCAAGGATATATAGAAAACCTGGTTGTTAAGGCAACTGATTTTTAGTAACTTGTTGATTTTGAATAGATGGTACTGATTGTTACAAGCTATTAGGTTGAAATGAACCGATATATTTAAAATATACGAATAAATATAAAGAAAATATATATCCAAATTGAAAAAAAGCATTTTGCAAAACAATTATACTGGAATGTTAATGAAACATACAAATTAAATAACCCTATAAATTATCAATGAATACAATAAAAAAGAACTGAAAGCGTCTCACCTCATTCACTAAACAATTCCGCTGAATTTGGTATCAAACCAATTCATGCTATAAATTGAAGACCAATAAAGAGTTGAAGCCTGAATTAACGGAAATATTTGGAAATACAGAAGATTCGGTTGACGAAATAACCTTCATTGACAGCGGAAGCTGAGATCCTAATTCCAGTTCGTTGGGACCAAGAATTGTGAAGACGCAAAAGAAGACTCGAAGCACCAGAGTTCCCGTGCGATTATCATCATCCATTCATTGAAGACCAGAGCAGTTTTACTGGGTGAAGACGATATAACCTGCATTTTGATCGTAGTTGACAAACATTCACCGCCTAATGAAGCTTTCGCCGCTTGGGTAAAAAAAACAAATTATTTTCATATCATTGTATTTTAAGTAAATAATTTTATTCTTTTTGTAAATTGAACAACCTTAATTATGCGTTTTACCTGGCCTTACTAATGGTTCAAAGAACTACACGAACCCTGATATAAGAATTATTTGTCATTATTTTCAAAGTATATATGTTTTTCTTTTTAGAATTCGAATAATTAAGAATCGATACATGTTGGGATAGTCGATTGTATTGTCTTATTGTTTGTCTGAGACAACGTAACTGGTTAAATACCAGAGAAAAATAAATAAAGTACATTTGTTGTATGAGATAACGTTTTAATCATTGCAGAGAAAATACTATATGTAATTGGCGTAATAATTTATTAACAGATTGATACAAACACTCAGAATAACTAACCTATACGCACACTTATTTATAATAACAGCGCTCCAAGTTTGCAGCTGGTGAGACGGGAGATTGCTGAACTAACGGGTTTTGCCATACTAAATTTGAATGAAATTTTTATCGTTGAGGGACTAGGGTTGAGACAAAAACCACTTACATTCAGTAAATACTCCATATATATTGCTCATATTAAACAACCACTGAGAATTAAATTAAGTCTACAGAATACTACCATTATAAATTCATGAATATAATTCTAAGTTTGTGGACTTAATAATCTGTGTTCTGAGGGTTTCACTGGTCACAACCGCAAGGTATATTAGTTAATAACATATTAATTAAACCAGGTAACAGCATTTTAATTGTTACGAATCGCCACCTACAACGTACTACTTGGCGTTTGTTACACCGGAGTCTCTTATAACTAATTACACTCATAGACAAGACCTCTTTATAATTTGACGTCTCCAGCTGGTATCATACATTATTACATACGTCCTCACATAATTAACAAGCAGTTCGTTACTAAATTGATTACAACAGTGGGGTTTGAATAAGACGGACATTTTCGCTACCACCGGCACATATTAGTCTCTTTACAAATTGGCACATAACAACGTGGAACTTATTCAAACACGTACTCAACACATTCTTTATAATTTAATTGTGTTTCAAATTGGCGCTCAACGAGTGGGCTTTAGTTAAGTAAAAACTCATATTATTTGTTACTTAACTTGAGCAGGCAACCATTAGAGGCACAGGAATGCACACGAGAGCTCTTACGAAAAGAATGGAGAAGGAACAAGAGACAGAAGAAGATAGGAGGGAAGAAGAAACAGAGGCAGGTACAGATATTGAAATGGAACAACAGACAGGTGATACAGAAGAAACCGAAATTGTTATGGATACGGAAACGGAAATAGTGGAAGAAGATGCTCAAGGGGATCAACCAGATAAATCTGCCCGAAAGGAAGACATGAGTATGCAGGAGATGTTAAGAATTATAATGGAAGGGAATAACAAGATCCAAGAAGATAATAGACAAACTAATGAAAAAATAGACAGTATCAAAGAAGATTCCAGGAAACAGAAGGAAGAATTAAATAAAAAATTTGAAGAAAGGTCAGAAAAGCTGGAAAATAAAATAGACAGTATTAAGGAAAGTACTAGTGAACTTTTAAGGCAAACCATAAATGAAAATAATGAACGATTGAAGGCCGATTTTAGACAAATCAATGAAAAGATAGACAGTATAAATGAAAATTCAGGCAGTTCATCGGAAGCCTTTGCATAGTGGACGTGTGCTCCTCGTCAAGAGATGTTCTTATACTAACTTATTAATCTAAAGTAACGCTAAGGCTTGGAACTCTTTTCGAGTTATTCGATTAGAACCGAGCAAGTTAACAACCAATATTATTATATTAAGTGCTATTCCGCGTTAGTAGAAGATTTCCGCTTAGAAAGATTTATCTACCGGGGTAAATCTTATTAACGCTGAACACTTCAAGAGTAGCCGGAAGGTGTAAGCCTAATACACCGCTTTTTAAAATTACAACTCAGTACAACCCTGAGAATCAATTTCAATCGATCAAATAAAAGTAATAATAAATTCCGATCGTTACAAACTAACAATTCAGAAAGTGACAGTTTATGTGTGACATCTGTAATTAGTGTTATCAGTTGGTCGACGAACCCAGCACAGCGCAGAGAGAGAGAGAGAGAGAGAGAGAGAGAGAGAGAGAGAGAGAGAGAGAGAGAGAGGGGGGAGAGCGGTCAGTGCAGAGAGAGAGAGAGCAGTGAGCGACGGTCATCGTGCAGAGATTGGCAGCAGCAGCAGCAGCGGAGCGAGGACGTCACGCCGAGTATATGGAATTTTACATATCAAGTAAAAACCATCCAAATTGAACTATATATACTCTTTAATAAATAATAAAATACTATTCATGATATTTGTGTAATGTCATATATATCATATAAACAATCATTTACTTGTGTGACAAATAAATAATTTTTCTACACCTCCAATATAGGCTTGTTTATAATTTATACACGCACAGCTATCCTATGCGAAAGTGTTTACTTGTATTGTCGCAATATATATAATATATTGTATAAATTATAATATATATTTGTGTTTATATATTAAAGTATATAATATATTATAATAGTAATAATAAAGTATAATAGTATTGAAATGTATTACAACCTATAGTGTATAAACGAATTAAATTTGATAGTAAAAAATCACTTAACTTAATTCTCTTCATGGCTTAGAGAACATCAACAGTTGGTCTGATGAAACACGAACTTCATCATGGAATCGGAACAGAAAGATGCATATCATAATCTGTACAAGTTGTGTAGAAGACGAATAACAATGGATTAATTGAATCGTGATCTCGGAGCAATTAGCTATCTAATCCGCTCATTGTTGACAAAATTAGATTTAGTTAACAACAATCGAGTTATTGACGCCTCCCCCCTTTATAACGCTAACAAGCGCTGGGGTAGTTGTATATTGGATTATTTTCAAATGACGGGACACACAAAGGGAACGCCAAGCTCCGTTTTTGTATTCCCAAGCTGTTGAGAACAACCGTCTGTATGAAATATATTATTTCTACTTCAGGCTTCTTTAGAGTTTCTTTTTAATTCGTGTTTTCATTTTGTACTTACGGTAAGTGTTGCGTTATATCGTTCTTACTTTACCTGAGCTATTCACCCTTACTGCTTGTGGCACCTTTTAAAACATCTAAATAACACAAAGGAATGTTTAGCATTCCTCTTAATATACATTGTTTCACACCTTTTAATTAGGCTACACTGTGTTTCACCGCCCTCACAGTGTATTCCTATATCAATTTAAATCTGCTATTTTAAAGAACTTACTTCAAGTCTGCAGAGGGCTTTAGCGGACGGTCGTATCCCCTTCATCGTGCTTGACAGTCTCGTTGTTTACACTTTCTGCCTCCTCTGTTCATGTGTGTGTGTGTGTGTGTGTGTGTGTGTGTGTGTGTGTGTGTGTGTGTGTGTGTGTGTGTGTGTGTGTGTGTGTGTGTGTGTGTGTGTGTGTGTGTGTGTGTGTGTGTGTGTGTGTGTGTGTGTGTGTGTGTGTGTGTGTGTGTGTGTGTGTGTGTGTGTGTGTGTGTGTGTGTGTGTGTGTGTGTGTGTGTGTGTGTGTGTGTGTGTGTGTGTGTGTGTGATAGAAAGAGAGAGAAATATAGTGTTTTAATATTGCTACGTTGTTAATGATCCTTAATTTAGTAGTGGCCGTTTATCAATACCTTTTTAACGATGGAAGGCTTAGCGAGGGTCGGTCATAAATATTACACAAATTTTGTGCCGACGTTTTGACAACTTTTGTTGTCATCATCAGGACGACGCTATTGTTGGTTTGCTACGACGCTAAACACATGACTGTAAGGTGGCCAAAACATTCGCCTTATGTATAAACACAACCAGATGGCAATTTGCTTTCCTCTGTTTGGCGTCGTAACAAGTCAACAACAAACGTCCTGATGGTGACAATAAATACTGTCGAAACGTCGACACAAATAGTGTAAAACTTGTGTTATACTTATTGACTGATCCTTGCTAAAACTTCCGTCGTTAAAATTTTGTTGTTCGTTGTCGCATGTACACAATTTCTGACACGGAACGATAATAATATTTTTTAAACACGTTTTACGTTCGCCTTACCCAGCCAGCTTTTGCTCGTTGTGATTTTCGTCAGAACCGGCCGCTAGGAGCGATTTTTTAAATTTGTGTGTGAAACATTAGTGTTCTGTGTCAGTAAAGTGTATACAAATTATTACTGATTCTCGGGCACGTTGTGGACAACGAAATCCAAAAAGTTGTTAATCTATTATGACTTTTAATATAGTTTTCTGTTAATTTTTATGTTGGTATGTATCCGGGAATTAATTTTTGTTGTTGTATTTCTTGAATATAAAAAAGCCTTTATAACAAACCCACTTTTTCCACCTTCAGATGTTGATTCAATGAGCTCATTATTTTATATATCAGGGATCGAATATTTTGTGTTGACAGCGCGTGCCACTGGATGTTTGCCTTATAAAAGGCCTTTTTTATGTTCCAGGTATCGCCAAAGTAAGTGAACACTTTAAACAAACGTTACAATCAGTAGTGTTTCCTTCAACCGATACTGAAAAATTAACAAGACAGAGATAACTTCCTATAGACACGTGCAACGGATAGTCGAACATAGAACTTTAAGAAACAGGAGAGCTCGTTTAAGTAACCAAATCGAGCCAGTGAGAGCTGAAAACCAAGTGGACCAAAGAAACTCTAAAAAAAAGGCACACAAAATAATACAATGGCTATGGTTTTGATATAAAAGTCATGATGATGATGATGTTTATGATGGTGACGATGACGAACAAATTAATTACGCACCTACTTATTCATTTTACTTTAATGAAATACTAGGCCAGTCGTATTCAAACGGACGAAACGAGATTTCTCAGGCACGTGCCAAGACATACACTTCAAGATCGCAAAAGAAATCTCAATAAACGGCAGGAACTGAATACCATGAGTACACTCCGTAGGATTGCCCATTGTAGGCTAAAATGGTTGGAACACCTTAATCGAATGGATGACTACCGTATCATCCCCAAAAACTATGTAATTATGCAGAGAGGTGTTGGACGTCCGAAGAAGCGTTGGAGTGATCAGCTGTAGTATTTCTGCTTGCGACCGGAACAAACCACTTTTTGGTTGAATCCTTCCTGTAGATGATGATGACTTACTTATTCGTGTTACAAAACAAAAGTTACATTAACAGTTGTCTTGATTGTTCATCATCTTTTTTCACACCACAATTATACGTTATACGTATTCACATTCACAATTTATATTATACGACACAATTATACAAAAAACAAACAATAATTTAGATCCCGCGCCAATACCCTTCCTCCACACACCACCCCCACTATACCTTCCCCGCGATAACCGTTACAAAGTCTGGCAGTCTGTCTCTAAGCTGACGAAGGCGAACACTACGCCGAAACGCGTTCGACGAGAAAAGACAAGTAAGTTCACAAGTGAAAGTTTCATTATTATATAAAGTTACATTAACAGACTTTACCAAACAACTTTGAAAATAATTCTTAATAATCGAATCATGCAGGATGCCGAGTTTCCATCTAGTTATCCATGGACAACAATTTGTTAATATATTTCTTAGGCTTTCACGGCTGGCGTCATAATTATTCAAATTAATATCCGGGCTGTTGAGCCGTCGTCTGCTATAATTACTATGCTGACGGATGTTATTGTCAGACGTTTCGGCCTCCACCTCTGGAGACCATCTTCAGCGAAACAACAGGTTTAATGACGAACACCTTGTCAGTTGTATTGAAAACCGTTTCAATCAAGGTGGCGTCTGGAGGTGAGGCCGACACGTGTGACAATAACACCCGTCAGCAAGATAACTGTAGTAGTCCACGACCTTACAGCTCGGATCTTAATTTCAATAATTTGTTACTATGTTGTTTAAATAATACAAATTATTGTTATTACACCATAAATGTGGTCATGCATTTTTATACATAAAAACGCTAACGTATAAAGTAGAAAGAATGTGAAAATAACAAAATGGCCATGAGTGTAGCAAACGACGAACGAGATCGGAAAGAGAAGATTACTCGGCGGATAACTTGATCAGGTTACAGCGTGTTGTGGATAGCCAGTAAGCGCCGCGGTATAAGTGATAATCCCTGCGGCTGGTTGTGTTACCGTCCAAACACAGTTGCTGTAAGCTCTGGCCGTCTAAACGACATTGTCACCATATTAGCAGACAATGGTCGGCTCACTGTACACAGCGCATACAGCGTAGCTGATCGAACATAATCGATTCCGTACGGTTCCTCTCAACGACGTGAACCGCAATTATACAGTACAGAACGGGGCATTTAGTTATGTCCGTCGAGCAGCTGATTGCTTTGAAATAAACACTTCCATATAATGAGATATACTCAGACCATTATATTGATAGTCTACCGTAGACAAATCGAATAAACACTGGTATCGCAGAGATGTACTAGACGTTAAGTCACTGAAGACGTGGAATTTGGATTCTGCTGAACACCTTTTTTTTTATTACGAATCATATTTATGATCGGTACAAACAGTTAAAATGCCATTCATTTTTTAGAATTTCAGTAGCATTAATTTAAATTTTTTTCTGACTGGCAGACTAACTTAACTAACAGAAGTGAAGTATCTGCAATGTTATCAACGTCTCTACTTTTTCTGGATGAATTACAGCATTCGCAGTCTCCCGCAATCATGCGCTATCTTTCTCTCTCCTGAATATCTTTCTTCTGCCAACTAAATGCTTATTATGACCTCTTTAACCTCCTAGTTTTATGTTCTTCTTGGTAGCAAAGCTGAAAACTTGAATCAGCTTTTTCTTATAATCCTGTTTCCTTTGTTTCTTTAAATTGTGTCTTTACTCCTCTTCTTCTTTCCCTGTGTATCTTACATTTTACTATATTTCAAATTAAACAATTCCCTCCTGATATAATTCTAACTGAGTTAACTTTCCTCTCATAAATACGTATCAATAATCTTCTCTTTTCCTCGTTCTTTGTTTTATTATTAAGCCTCAATGCTTGCGTACAACCTTGGATATTATCTACATCTCTAAATATTAAACCAAAACACTGAGGTTTATAAGCAAACTATATTGTGACCAATTAAACTCGTTTGTAAAACTAAAATAAACAAGCACAACAGTTTATATCAAACTGTGCAAACAGAATTAAATGCGTATTCTATACATACGGCCTACACCTGCGGTCGATACCTATTATTACGACGACCGCGTAAGTTACTGTGTGGTAAATTATTAAATGCTATATAATAACAATTGTTATTAACTCTATGAAAAATAACACATTTAATCCTCCTAAACACAACCATTTTCAGTACACACTATACACAATGAGTAGTAAAAGTCTCAAAATAAAACAATCGCAATATTGTACAACACAAATAAACAATAAAATACTCCAATAATTTTATTAAAACTAAATACTATAGTTCGTATTCATCGCTTTGAAATGAGACTCTATACACGCCTATTGAGAATGTCTTGGGCAAGCCACACTAGAGATGGCACTGCATTTAAGAGAATGGGACGTGAGCCCTAATTACTTGTAAAGCAAGAAAATTTGCGTACTTGGAACATATACAGATAGGACCCCGATGCGGTCTACTAAGACTCGTTTCAATGGAAAAATAGAAGTTAAAAAACGGATTGCTCGGAAAAAACTATCTTGCCTCCGTAACCTCCTACAGTGGTGAGGCCAAATTATTGAATATCAGGCCTCTCCACGATACCGTCCAGACATGATAGTAAGACATGATTTAAATGGGGATCGTCAACGCCTGATTAGGCAGGACCTTAAAAGAAGGAGAGGCAATTTTAATTAAATACAGGTGTCTGAGATAGGTCCCTATAATGACGCACCAACCCACGATCTATTTTACGGTGCTCCCAATCTTAACGGGCGCCAGCTGTCATTATCTCTACATTTATATCAGCCAAAATCTCCTGTTTGAAATAATTTTGACAAAATTAACCACAAAATAATGTATTTTTCAAAAAATTTAAACCTGGTAGTCGTGGGACTACCGGTAGACATGGAATCATGCGCAGAGCATCGAGGGTCCAATGTTGTCGAAGCACAAGTTATTAATGTTCTCATCGTCTGTTTTCTTGCTAGCTAGCCGTACGCTCGATCTGAGTCGCTTTGGGGGCACGCCGGATGACCCAGGTATCGGAGATTCGGGCCGCTTGGGCGCTGACGGGGTTTCGTCAATCTTCAAATGGTTGCCATTTTCTACGTTCTCGGCCGATTTCTTTGATTTTAGTCTCAAACGATAGGCCTGTTGACGCTCTGCATAGGATTTGCCGGTTTTCGGTTTGAAAGTTTTGGTTCGAGTTTTATCGCGATTTTTAGGTCGAGGCATTTCAAATTTTTGAGTTCAAATGTTGTTATTATTTTCTGTGAGTGCTTCTGGTACTCGAAATTGATGTTATTGGAGAGATGAAGTTCTGAGGATCACAACGCACTTTGTATTTTTGCGATCGGACTTTTAGTTCCCGAGATATTTAAGTTTTAGTGGAGCAATTTAGAAATTTTCGGCGCAAAAACACCCTCACGCAGACAAAGCCTAGAGGCGACTGAAGTCAGTTGTCAAAATTCTCAGTACTATTGTTGGAAGGGGGCCGAGTGACTCGATCACCTGACACCTGGTTTGCTGGGATTGGTTGAGCGGTTCGTGAGATAGTGGTATGCCGAAAGTACATTTGAAACATAACGGTCGATTTTCGCGAAACGTGCGAGTAAGACATTACATACCCATGGATTCCATGTCAAAAGACACGATATCTCAATACTTTATAACATAAACTTACAAGCGCTCACACATTTCCAAAACCACCCAATTATGTACAAATGTGTGAAAGTTTGTTACGCCGTTGGTCTGCAGTCAGTAAGTTCTGCAGTTTGTTTTAAAGCTGCTGTTACGCGACATACAGTCAGTTTAGCGAGTGGTTTTATATAGCGATACACGAAAGCTTATTACTTTAATTTGTGATATCAGAGTAATGATATTCACGTGGACTAGTAACATTACATACCATTGCAAGTGCCATAATTTTTGCATACAAAAGTACTGAACATATGATAAAATAGGGGAACAACTTACCATTGAAGTGGTTGATTTATAGAAGTGTTAATAAACTCTATGGGTGTTTGTTTCTCTGATGCTTAATCGTTTATTCCACTGTTATATATACCTATCCCCGTAAATTATTTATAAATATGTGTTAGTTTGTGTCGGTGTTTTACAAACGCGTGTTATGAATATAGGTGTGCTAAATATGTGAAGGATGCTGCATGACACCCTTTTATATAGCCCGACGTTAAAGACACTAATCAGTATTGTACTGTGTGGCAGGTAATTACCCGTGCAACTCCACGCAATATTTTCACTTGTATTCTGTACCACAGGTGAGCTGTTAGCAGGGGCTTGCTAATGATGGTCTGTACAATGGCAGTGAATGTTAACGGCGGGTCGGAACAGCTAGTCAGCCCCCCGTCACTGAATTTCTGCGCCTCATTACGGAGAGGTAAAACGAACAGTTATGGCAGCTTTCAGCCATTCGTCAGGACGTCAATGTACACCAAGACTGTTTTGAATTTAATTTGGAATAAGTAAGTTTTAAATTATCACACACAGCCGAACAATTCTTGCCATAGTAGATGAAATAATTAAAAAGAGTACAACATAAAAATTAATATACAGAAGTCAGAAATTCTGATCTCCAGTAGGAACGTAGCAAATAGGACTGAAATACAAATTGTGATTATGTTCTATAAGAAGTTAAAACTATCCAGCTCTTTATAATGTAACATCACGATTGACGGCGAAGTTCAAGAGAGACGTTAATTGGACTTAGTCACAGAGTTTATTAAATAGAAAGAAAATTTTGTTAACTTAGAATAACATCGTCTTAAACACGATGAATAATTTATTAACGGGTTACGTTTAGACAGTTGCTATTTATAGAATTAAATTGTAGATTATAGGAGAGAGGGGAAAAGTGAGAGATTTTCAGCTTTTGAAATGAGGTAGCACAGAAGAATTATAAAGGTAGGCTGGTGAGACAAGCTTACAAATGTAGACGTTCTCAGATAACTGAACTAACGTTTCTCGTATCGTTGAAAATTTGAAGGTCCCACGTCTAATCATTACAATGTTTTTATAAAGAGAATAAAATTTTGGACACGATTCGACAAAATCATCGCGCCAATCAAAAGCACCGCATGCGAACAAGTCGATATGAGTAGCCAGCATCAATCACGGAATTTAGTATTGTTTATGATAAGGTTGGCGACCTAATTCATTAAAGATGAATTACCATATTTATAGACAAAATGTCTTGAAGATCAAACAGCATACCCAGAATTACCCAGAAAATTAAAAGGAAACCAAAATCATAGTACTGTAACATGTCTACATTTTGGAATGTGGATACTGGCTTTTAGTCGAGTCTTTTCCCTTGTTTTTCTTGTGACAGCGCTCGACGAATTGCGCCACATATTGACTGAAACTTAGCCAACTTGTAAGCAACATCGTAATTCACATCGTAAGTGATGTCACAACCTGTTTCCTTTTTATCTATTCTCCTCTTCTTCTTTTCCTGTGTAACTTATCTTTCACTGCATTTCCAGGAAATAAATTCTCTCTTGATATAACTGCTAACAAGTTAGCTTTCCTTTCCTAAATACGATCCAATAATCTTCTCTTTCCCTCGTTTCTTTTTTTGTTTTATTACTCAGCTTTAATCCTTGCATACTACCTTGGATATTTTCACCTTCTCTAAACATTAAACCGAAACACTGGAGTTTAAAAGCAAGCCATATTGTGACGAATTAAACTCGTTCGCAAAATTACAATCAACAAAAAAAACCAATTTATATCAAATTGTGCAAACAGAATTTAGCTTGCTTAGCCAGGCGTTTAGGGGAATTTTGTGAATTGTGAACAAAAAACAATGGCTTAATAGAAATCTATTTATACAATTAAACTCAATGTCGACAAATCTTTCCAGTTAATCGATGAGAACAGTAAACGGTTGATATAAGGTATATTACCTTTAGATTATATACATATATATAAATATATATATATATATTTATATATATATATATATTCGGTAAATTATAATTAACTGGTCGGTACCGAAGGGAGTTATGTGCTGGCAAACACACACACATGCATACACAAGTACAGAGATGTATTAACTATTAACTAGCGCTGTACATACGTAATGCCCTGGGATATTGTCCTGACCAGGCAAACACTGTTTTGCCTTATTTGTAGAGCGGGATTCACACAAATGTTAATGACGTCGAGTTACTAAAGATGGATAAACATGGATAAGCAATGATTTTCAGTGTCTCTTAATATACGTCCGTTTTCGGGGCTACCACGCTAGAGCCTCTATATCTGCCCTCATTTAATTCAGACTCCTACTACTTACGTTCTTCCACTCTTCCTCTCTCTGCCACTCTCTCTCACCTCTCTCTCTCTCTCTCTCTCTCTCTCTCTCTCTCTCTCTCTCTCTCTCTCTCTCTCTCTCTCTCTCTCTCTCTCTCTCTCTCTCTCTCTCTCTCTCTCCAATCGGAATCAATGTGTTTTGCATTTGAAGCCGCCGACTAGTTTTGACCTAAACTTTGGAAATGGGAATCTCTGCATTAACTCCCAGAAACAAAAGTGGTGCCACTTTCGTCAAATCCATCGGTCTGAAAATCTTCTTGCCTGCCTTCAAGGCTGCAATAGTCTTTGCAGTGGTACTGCAGTGTTGGTGTTTGTCCGTTATCATGATCAGAGTACAATCGGTGGCGATAGGCTAGCTAGTGCAACCGATGCATTACGTACTTATGCTGATGCCGACGAGTGTAACCCTGATCGTGTTGTGTACCAGTGTTACCGCCGGCAGTACATCATTTCTCGTTTGCTTACCAACCAATGGAGCAGGCGTTTAGTTTTCCTCTGGCTTGATTTACAGACTTAAAATAATCGTTAAATTCCGATTCCGCTGAGAAACCACTTAAGGAATTTATCGGTTATTTGTGATTTGTTAACGGCACCTCAATGGTAAAACGATCACGGGCACTGTCTGCTTTCACTAGAGTGGTTTGTTAATTTATTACAACTGTGTATAATACACCCACTGACAACACGAACTGTTGAATGCTTAACGCTCTCGAAAATTTCTAGAGTTGGTGTTGCACTCTGAAGGTTGCTGGTATAGGAGTCAGAAAGTGTTTGAAAGAATAAGTGGACTGTATGAACTGAGTTAAGTTGCGTTTATTGTGACATTATGAGAAGAAGCGCAGGCCCGAGCAATTACGTATGGCGATACATCGCCGAAATACAATTACGTGTGGCGTAAACAGCCGTAATACATAACGTATGGTATAGAAAAATAAACTGTATGTGAAATTACATGATAAAATTTTACATTGCCGCGGCTAGCAAAAATGGAAGAATGTAGTGTACGAATGAAGAGTTGAGTCTTAACTAACTCGATCGCAGCAGCTGGCGACGCGTGCTGTACTGCGACGGATGACGTAAGTGCGTGGGCTGGTTGCGCGTGAGCAAGTAAGTAAATACAATGCGTTAACACGAACATTCAAAGATTTCTCTAATATCCAACATTTTGAAACCATCTTCTGGTACGCATTTTTCGGAATACCAGTAAAACGTAATGCCTGGCCATGAATTCATTCCTGGAATCATTTCTTTAATGGCACCCAAGAAACAGTGAAAAGAGAATGTAACGCAGAAACAGAGAGACAAAACATGCAGGCAATACTGTAATTATAACAAAACTTATAACAGGACATTAGAAAATGTTAGATAAAATGGTCAGTGTGTATAATAACATGCATATTTATCAGACCGTTGTTACTTATAGAGGCGAGACATGTACACTGATCAAAAAGAAACAAAAACACTAAGTAGGTTTGAAAGACCATACGTGTTTATGGCCGGATTAAAGAAGATGACGAATGGAGAATAAGAAATAACCAGGAGATAGATGAGCTATTGAATCATGAGGACATTGTAAGATTCGTAAAGGCTCAACGAATACAATGGATAGGTCACCTAGAGCGGATTGGTGATCAGTGTATAGCAAGGCCGCAAGTCCATAGAAGCAGAAAGAGTTCCCGACCTAGGATAAGACGGCTAGATGATGTGGAGGAAAATGTAAGAAGAATGGATGTGAGGGGTTACATTGAGATGGCAATAGACAGAAGACTTTAGAGAAGATTGGTTTTGGCAGCCAAGGCTCATGTTGGACTGTAGTGCCGAAGAAGAGAAGAGAGCAAAACACGTATTTTGAGAAAAATAAGGCTTAAGTAATCGTAAAGTATCTGTTACTCGTTACCCTGTTTCATCAAGAGTCTCAAACAATTGGATGCCGACGTTACTTTTAAAATGTTTATAGCGTTATCTTTGTAACATGATTCAAACGAATTTGATTATTCTAGACTCGTTAAATTCACTAAATGTTACTGACTTTAATACATATTAAAGTAAAATGTTAGATAACATGGGTGCATATTCACAAAGGAATAGCTTCGTGTCTGCAGAGCTAGAGACACGCTTATAATTTATACGTTGGTTAACCTACAGATACAAAACGTCCTAGGGCAGACAGGCAAAGCCGAGTAGCATTTTAAAACCGAAAACAATCCACTGATAGACAGTGCGCATACAATTAGTATCTCTGTCAAATAATCGTTTGCCCCTTTATCAATACAGTTGTTGAACACTTTACATAATGTCTACTTATATCAAATTGCAGGCTTATAGGTTGACAATCAAATATATTATAAAGTCAGTCTCTAATATTCATCCGTCTTTGATTGCATACCGCAATAAATGTCAGTAAAACATCGATTTCCGCATTCACCTTCTGCTCTTGTACTTTTTTTTGTGACTCAGCTCTCCTGCTAGCAACGTTAGTACTAAAATTATTTACCTAGTCTCAAAACCGTTCCTCTTATTTTTTTCTAAACGGGAACTGACTTTTAGTATTTGAAAAAGTTTAGAGGTCTTTGGACATGTACTTCGAAAACCAAATACGAAATTCTACAGCTCAAACTTTAGGGTAAAATCGGAAGCAGAGTATCATTACGGTAAAAAAAATGTATTGGACGAGAAACCTAAGAGAAGGATCCATTACTCGTCAGTATATTTGTTGAGGGCAGATAAATTAATGATCCGCATATCCCACAATTATTGCTCAACAAAGACTACACCATAAGAAAAGGAAACATCGGAACTATGATAACAATAGTTTTTTTTCGTATCGGCCATCCGAGGACCACATACCAATTTCAATTCTTTATTCCTTGTTCTTTTCTTTTCCTTCAATAGTCTTTCGTCTTTTCACTGTGTCTCTTCTTCCTATCTTCAGTCCACTTTGAACCTACGTTTTTCTCTCTCCTACCGTAGGCTCCTGCCATTTTTAATACTTCTGCCCGAAAAACTAAAGCATTCAATTGAAGATTAGGTTTTTATTTTTAACAATAATTTTTATACTCATCATCATCATCAACATTAGCCGTGGCTCTACAATCCTTGGTGGGTCTTGCCCTGCTCCAAGAGTCGATTCCATTCTTCCCTATTGCGTGCCCTGGCTTTCCAGTTTCTTATGTTCAGCTTTCTGAAGTCCGCCGCTAATTTCTATAATACTAAAAAAATATTTAGCTGAATATGTGCTGAAGGAGGTGTAGGGCCCCATGATGATTGTAGAGTAGCCAAGGTTATTTCTGTTTTTTAAAAAAAGTGATAGAACTGTGCTATCAGATTATAGAGGTGTAGGCTTGATAAATAGAACATACAAGTTATTTGGAAAAATTATTAATTAAAGACTTTGTTTTGTATTGGATATTTTACTTCTTGTCGAATAGACAGGATCCATAAAGGCCGATCTTTCATTGATGACGCATTCTCTTTGAAAGTGTCGATTGAGTAAAGAAGGTGCTTTAATTTGGAGACCACCTTGCCTGCGTTCACTACGAAAAAGTGTTTGCTAGAGTTTATAGATCCATTCTGTAGAACATGATGTGTAAGAGGGGTAATTCTATACGTTTCTTAGACATAATAAAGAGCTTATATATTGTACAAGGATAGTATTGTTTGTAGGACACGATTTGACAGCCGAAATTTATATTAATCAGGGAGTACGCCAAGGCTGTAGCATATATCCAACACTGCGTAATATCTATATTGTTGACATAGACCAGCGTAAATTCGAGAGTGGATCCAGGAATAAAAATAAATAATAAAACATACATGAATACAGCGCTGTTTGCGGATGATCAAATAATCGTCCAAAAAAATTATTACAATCTCCAGTAATCTACAGTACGTTACAGTTACAGCGAGTCTGTTGAAATTAGAACATAAAAACGTCTGTGCAGAAGACAAAAACTACCTCATTTATGGACAAAGGCCTCTTGCGAACTAAGATTTTATTATGTAGTAAGACTACAGAGCAGGTGTCGCATTTCCGCTATCTTGGTTGTGACGTCACTTAATGACGTGGATTATGACGTTGATCATAAGTTGGCCAAGTTTCAGACAATGCGTGACACAATTCGTCGAATGTTACCAAGGATAAATAGGAAGGACACTCGACTAGAATGTTATAAGGTAAGTGCTGTCCCAATGTTATTGTGTAGTTCTGGAGCTTGGGATCCGGTGAAGAAACACCTTATTAGGAAAGTACTTGAGATACTTGAGATCTGTAATGTTATCAAGGGTAATAGGAAGGACACTCGACAAGAATGTTATAAGGTAATTGCTGTCCCAGCATTATTGTTTAGTTTTCAAGCTTGGGATCCGGTGAAGAAACACCTAATTAAGAAGGTACTTGAGATACTTGAGATCTGTAATGTTATCAAGGATAATAGGAAGGACACTCGACTAGAATGTTATAAGGTAATTGCAGTCCCAATGTTATTGTGTAGTTCTGAAGCTTGGGATCCGGTGAAGAAACACCTAATTAGGAAGGTACTTGAGATCTGTAAAGGCTGTACACGTAGAGACAGACTCTACGATGAAGATATCTGCAAATAGATGAACATTTTCAATATCTAAGATAGTATTCCAGAAAACAAAAAGGAAACAAAAAGCGATGGATTGTTCACCTGAAATAGGATGCCAGATGGCACGGTGCCTAAGGTAATTTAGCAATACAAGCCTGTTGGACAATGAACCATATGAAGACATAGAAAACGTCAGTGAAGTGGTGTATTCCTTTTAGACTGGAGCAAGTGATTCGCTTATTCCCTGATGGAATAAGAAGGAGAAGAAGACGAACATAGGGGATTATAAAAACGTACGTCTTATTAATGCGCTGCTGCACTGATGTGAATGGCAAACCAGCCAGAGCTACCCTGCCTAGTATGAGGTCTTCCCAACTATGCTGTTCGAATCCGGCGTTAAACTGTAGAGTCTGTTAGAGAGTATATAACACACGGTATACGCGGGGCGGGCACAAAAGACTGATGGCTCAAGGATGGAGGACGTTTTACTGGATACAATTTCTTAGATATATCTTATATTCTTAGTACAATAAATTGATTCTGTTTACTTTTTTGTGTTTGCCAAACTACAGTAGAATACTTTATGAAAATGTATCCCATAGTATAGTATGTATATAAAAATGTTTACCTTTCACTCTCTAAATGCACATTTTTTTTAACTCCTAAAGTCAATGCCTTGTCGCTGTAGCCACGTCACTCTATCCCTTGCGATAATCTTCATTTCTCCATAGGACCCACTATTCACGACACTCATTGTGCTGCGGAAGTATGCAGTTCTTGGTCTTCCTTTGGGCTTCTTCCCATTGCCCTCAAAGATGTTAGTTAAAAAAGCACTATGTCTGATCACATGCCCTATCAACTTAATCTTCCTCACCTCTATACTCCTAAGCAGTGTTCTATTCTCATTTATTTCCTCTAAGATCTGTTCATTTATCTTCCTATCTGTCCAACTAGTTTTTGTCATTCTCCGCCAAATCCACATCTCCACTGCCTGAAGTCTGTCACTCCACCTTCCCTAAGGTCCACGATTCACACCCGTAAGTTAAAACACTCCATACAAATAACTTAACAAACTTTTTCCTTGTTTCAATACTAATATGGTTGTTTGTTAATAAGTTCCTTTTGCTCTGGAATGCTTGTTTTGCAAGAGCTACTCTCCTCTTAATCTCTGCCAGACACTTATTCCCACTTGTAACTATGCTACCCAGGTAACAAAATTCAGTAACGTGCTCCAATATTGTGTTGTTCAACATAATGGTTGATTTAATGTCTTCTCTTTTTTTACTTACAACCATTATTTTAGTTTTCTTAACATTTATCCTCAATCTCCAAGCGTGAAGAATTTTGTTAAACGTACCTAACATTCGGGACATATCCTTTTCTGAGTCAGCCATCAGTACAATATCATCTGCGAAGCGAATACTGTGTATCCGTTCCCCATTTATTTTAATTCCCCTAGAACTCCTTTTCATCTGAGTTACAACATCTTCTATAAACAAATCAAACAAGTACGATGACAATGGGCAACCTAGTCTTACCCCTCTCCTAATTATTGCTTCCTTTTTACATCCATTTATGTCTATTTCAGTACTTTGCAACCTATAAATGCACATTATACCAGAGATAATAATTTTTCACTAGGGGACGACGCAGTCTAAACAAATTATTATCTCCAATCAGCTTGTAATGCTCGTATTTGGTCACAATTAATGTACTGCATCTCATCATTCGCACTCCCAATTATTGTCTCCAATCAGCTTGTAATGCGCGTATTTGGTCACAATTAATGTACTGCAGCTCATCATTCGCACTCCCAATTAGTGTCTCCAATCAGCTTGTAATGCGCGTATTTGGTCACAATTAATGTACTG